>CM053624.1:311900180-311942275 GCA_028646595.1 Phalanger gymnotis
AATTCAAACGCCTGTGAAAATCAATGCTGAAAACCAAACATGTTAAAAATAAATTAAAATTAAAAAAAAAAGAAAAGCACTTACTTCCCAGGGTTGTTGTGAGGATCAGATGAGATGACATAAAACCTCAAAGTGCTATGTAAATGTTAGCCATTATTATTTTGGTGCAGCTAGGTGGCACAGTGGATGGAGTAGTGGGCCTGGAGTCAGAAAGACCCATCTTCCTGAAGTCAAATCTCGCCTCAGACACTAGCTGTATGACCCTGGGCAAGGTACTTAACCCTATTTGCCTCAACTTCCTCATCTGTAAGATGATCTGGAAAAGGAAACGGCCAACCACTCTAGCCAAGAAAACCCCAAATGGGAGTCAAACATGACTGGAAAATGACTGAACAAAATTATTATATTTATGTTACATATGGAACATGCAGACATCTTCTTCCTTCCTCAGCGAGTTCAGTGCCTCACTCATAGTCTTTCTCTCTTTCTCTCCTCCCCTCATACAAGAGGACTTCAGCATACATATTAATATACCTTCAAATACTGTAACTTTCTAATTCCTCAGTCTACTTAATTACATGCTGAGATAGTCACACCCTTGACCTTGTCATAAGCCACAGCTGTTATGCTTATGAACTCCAAAATTTCTCTATCTAAACATATACTTTGATCATTCTACCTTCTCCCGTATCTTATGACCCCTAATAACGTCCTTCATCCTCATCACAGCCTCCCATCTTTTCACCCCTTTGTTCTTTCTCAAACTGTCACTTCTGCTCTGGTTACGTCTCTCATCCATCTTTGTGAACCAACTTGATTCTCGATTGTTCTCTGTTCTCGAATCGTTTGCCCCCTTGTCCTGTCACTGATCATGTTATCCCAAACCTCAACCCTGGATTGTTTCCACCTTCCACCTCCTTCAGTGCTGCTGAATAGATTCGGAGGAGATCGTGAAAATATGCCAACTGGGTCCGCTACAAATTTATATTATCTTATCTCAACTGGGCCCTCATCGCAACAAGGCAAACATTGTATTCTTCCCTAATCAATTTGTTATCCCACTCTCAACAAGTGGCTGTTTCAGACTTTTCTGTCTCTCCTCAATCCTTCCTCCATCCTCTCGGCTAAGGACCCCTGAGGACTTTGTCTTGTACTAAGCTGAAAAAAGAGAGGCCACTTGCTTCTAAGAGCTTTCCCTTTCCCCCCTTCTCCTCATTTTAAGTCATTTAGACATCTTCCCTTACCATTTCCTTCTTCACTCTAGTCTCTTATGAAGAGTTAGCCCTTCTCCTGGCCAACCCCTCTACATGTACTCTTGATCGCATCCTCTCCTGTCTTCTCCAGTAAATTATCTTCACTATCATTCCTACCTCTTTCTTATCCTCAAAGTCCCTCTCTCTACCAACTCCTTCTCTGCTGCCTACAAACATGCCCATGTTTTCCTCATCCTTAAAAGCCCTCATTTGATCCTACTGTCTCCAGCAGCTATTGGCCTATATCTCTTCTCCCTTAAACTCCTTGAAAAAACTGGGCTACATTCAGTGCCTCCCACTTCCTGTCCTCTCAATTCTAAACCCTCTTCAATCTGGCTTCTTGTGTTACCATTTAATTGGAAGTACCCTTTCCGAAGTTACCAATCATTACTTCATTACCAAATCTAATGGCCTTTTTTGATCTTTATCCTTGATCACTCTGCAGCCTTTGATGCTGTTGGTCATATTCTCTTCCTGGATTCTCTCCTCTCTGTTCTGTTTCTCTTCCTGTCTGTCAGATTTTTCTTCAGTCTTCTTTGCTGTTTTTTTTTATTCGTATCATGCCCGCTAACTGTAGGTGTCCCCAAAGGCTCTGTCCTGGGCCCTCCTCTCTTTTCATTTTATACTATCTCACTTGGTGATCTTGTTACTTTCTGTGGGTTCAATTATCATCTCTATGAAGATGATTCCCAGACGTGTATATTCATCCCCAGTACCTCCAAGCTACAGTCATGCATCACTAACTATCTTTTGGACATCTTGAGCTGTTCCACATGCCTGGAATGCTCACTCCCCTCACCTCTTCCTATTAGTTTCTCTGGTTTCCTTCTATACTCAGCTCAAATCCTACTTTCTGCTGGAGACTTTTCCCAGGCCCATCTCACTCCCCCTTCCTCTCCTCCCATAGGGCTAGTGCCTTCCTTTCTCAGATTACTGCCCATTTATTCTGTATATATTGAGGCAGCTAGATGGTACAGTGTATAGAGTGCTGGGCCTGGGGTCAGGAAGACCAGAGATCGAATCTGGCATCAGACACTTAGCTGTGAGACATTGGGCAAGCCACTCTCTGTTTACCTCAGTTTCCTCCACTGTAACATGGGGATGATAATAATAGCACCTACCTCCCAGGGCTGTTGTGAAGCATAGTTCTTTGGCACATAGTATGTGCTATATAAGTGCTATTATTATTACATCTCATGTATACCTTATTATTTACGTATTATCTCCCTTGTTAGAATATGAAATCTTATAGTCAGCGATTTTTTTCTTCCTTTGCATCTCTGTTGCTGCACATAAAGTACTTAGTAAATGCTTGTTGACTGATTGGAAGTAATGGAATATAAGATGGAAATGGTGAGTGAAGAGTTTGTGTAGGAAAGTTTTCTCTCCCAAACTGAATCTCTGATGAGCCTCAAGTTCCCTTCTGATCTTTCCAACCAAAAAGTTCTGTCTGCTAAAAAAATATCTGGACCCAAAGAGAGGTGTTATTCAAAGTACCTGGCTCAGTGCCAGTGTAGGGAAGAAGGATATGGAAATGGAAATTTTGGGTGGACTTTAATTTTGATCAAATAGATATTCATATACAACTTAGCTTATCAAGCTCACTGCTCTTTGATTCAGCCACTTGACTCCAGAGATTCCTATGGGAATTGGGTGTGGTGGCACACACTTACAGATGTTAATGCTGAGGAGGCCTGGGATGCAGTAAGGCTATGTAGAGCCAGTGTCCTTGATAAGTCTTGCACAAATATGGTGGCCCTAGGAGTGGAAGATGCCTAAAGTGGGGCAAACTGGCTCATATCAGAGAAATAGAATAAGTTAAGGTTTACATATCCCCCTTCTCTCCTCTGACACTGCCCCCACTTTGGTGCATGCCCTCCTGGACTCCTGGACTGTTTGAAGAGCCTGCTGGTGACTCTGCCTGCCCCAAGTCTCTCCCTACTCAAATCCATTCTCTATTCAGCTGCCAAAGTGCTTTTCCTAAAGTACAGGTCTGACCATGTCACTCCCCTACTCAGTAAACTCCAGTGGCTCCCTATCACCTCTAGGATCAAATAGAAAATCTCTTGTTTGGCATTCAAAGCTCTTATAACCCACCCTCCCCTCTACTGCAGCCTTTCCACATACCCATATATTCTTCATTCCAGTGACATTAGCCTCCTTGAGGTCCCCGTGACAAGACACTCCATTTCTTAACTCCTGACATTTTCGTTGGTTGTCCTCTATACCTGTAAAGCTTTCCTTTCTCTTTGCCTCCTGGCTTCCCTGGCTTCCTTTAAATCCTAACTAAAATCCCCCTTTTAAGGAAGCTTTTCCCAAGCCCTCCTAATTTCAGTACCTTCCCTCTTTTAATTATGCCCTAATTATCCTGCACATAGCGTGTTTGTATATATTTGTTTGCTTTTCATCACCCTCATTAGATTATAAGTTCCTTGAGGGCAGGGACTTCTCTTTATATTCTTTATATTCCCAGAACTTAACACATTGCCTGGCACATAGCAGGTGCTTAATAAATGCTCAGTGACAGACACATGCTGATCATTGTTGGGACTAGCCCATGAGTGCTGCCCCCGCGTCCCCCTCCCCCAGACAGGGAGACCGAGGCTCAAAGGAAATGAAATTCCTATAGGAAGAACATATGTCTAAAAAGAGAGGTTCTAGAAGCAAGCATGTCCCAGCTCTTCAAGGTAAGAGTAAAGGACACATTTGCCAACTCTGAAAAGGAGAGTGTTTGATCACCAGGGGAGATTCTGTCCCTACGGTGACTTCCTTTACAAAGAGCAGACCCAATGGAGGTGGAGGGGAGCCCATGGATTATGTATAAATGCTTTCTGATTGACAGGTAGCTGTCTGAACATTTATTAGTTTGTAGTCACCTGAAGGGGAAAACATTCCTGTAGTTCTTGTTTAGGCAGAATTGTTAAATTTTAATGACTTAACCTTTTTTCCTAAACATTAATTTCACACATAAGATGGTTTCTGTAAGTTTTTATATTTAATGGGGAAAATGCATTTTCAAGGATGTTACCCTTAGGAAAAGCCATGATGAGAAATGCTGATTTTTACAGGGGAGGAATTATTGAGAATCATGTGGAGACTGAATTTTCTGAAAGGAGAGGAGAGGAATTGGACTGCTACCCTACAGCTGTACTGAATCGCTTTTCCATTTTTTCTCTAAAAGAAATTGTTCATAGCTAGGTCGGGTCCAGGAATGAGAAGTGAGTTTGTCCAGGGTTTTCCCTTCCTGTCCTATCTCCTCTTTTGTGATCACGGGTCCTCTTACCCAACCTGACCCAGCCCTTTCAGCTCTTTTGAGGAGGAGGCATTTACCTCCCCTTTCATGCTCCTTTGTGAACTGAGTTGCCTTTCTCTCAAGTGATTCAGAAAACCTTTTGAAAGTATCTGTGCTCTGCTGGCCTCAAAAGCTAAACAATCCCTAACCTCCAAGAACTTGTATTTTTACTTTCATATTTAGGGCATACTTTAAATTCTCATCACATAAGCAAATAAGCATTTTGTTTTGTTTTTTAAACAGGTCCTTTGTACATTTTTAAAGAGAACTGAATGAGGCAGTGAATATTGGATGGAAGGCAGGCCTTTGGATCAGGAAGACCTGAGTTTAAATCCTGCCTTTAATACTTATTAGCTATGAGACCTTGGCTGTCACTTACATCCTTAGTGCCCTAGGCAACTCTTTTTTCCTTTTTAAGCCCCCACTCAAAATTTATTTAAAAGCTTTTTTTAGAAATAAATTTGTATGTATAATTGTTGTTTTTATATCACCTACATTTACCAATATATCCTTACCCCACTCCCAAATAAGAAAGAAAACAAAAATGTTCAGCAAAACTAACCAAAACATTGAAAAAGTCTGACATTCTGATGAGTGTTCCACACCCATAGATTCCCACTTCTGCAAAGAAGTGGAAGAAGTGACCAAGCAACTCTTTAATATTTTAAGTTGCAGATGAGTTACTTCTCTGCTTTGGTAGAGGGCATTTCCAAACCAGAAATTCCTCACATTAATGAGATCATAAGTCAGATAGCTTTCCTTTTACCTGCCCCCACCAAAAAAAAAAAAAGGTAACTGGACTGCCTAGTGTGTTGTGTATATTAGTCACTTAAGAGATGTTTGTGAGATGAGCCATTCCTTCTTTAAGTGGGGGAGTGGAAAGAGATGCTAGCTTTGAGTAGTTTACATAGCAGGGGTCTATTGCCTTGGGCCAGTTCAATGGAGGTAGGAAGATGGCACCCTCATTCACTGCCCCAAGCTGCTATATCACCATCCCTTGGCAGCCTGGCCTTGTCTAGGACTGGTTCTAATTCTTAGGAAGTAAAAGTTGATTATTGTATCATTAAAAAAATCTGAGAACGAATCAGTGAGAGCTCCTGTTGCTGGACTCTGTTCCTTTCTTCGGGGCTATTAGGACTATAGTGTCAGTGCTGAGCTGGCCCTAACAGCAATCATTTGAGCTTCTTTGCTCTTCCTCACTAAAGAAAAGAAACCTGGCTACCAGCGATGTGTCCTTCCCAGTTGGGGCACCTGCAGAGAAGGCCCTTTGCCTTCCCAGCAGTGACATTGGCCTTGGCTCTGTTTGCCACCTCAGGGAAGGAAGCTGGTTGTGGGGAAGCCAGATGGCCAAGGGATGAGGTGAGAAATCTCTAGCCAAAGCTGCTGCTCTAGTCCCAATTGACCCCCGGGGAAACAACTCTAGTCCTGGAAAAGAGATGGTACCCTCCCTTCTCTGCACTATCCTTCTCATCTCTTCCGTTTGCCCCCTTCTCCCCTCTTCCAGCCCACTGCAGCAGGTACAGCAGATCCCTTCCCAGGCTTGCCAGCTGCTGGAATGGCATCAGGTTCTGGTGCTACCTTCATCCGACTTGTCCTATACCTCCAGCTCTAATCAACTGTGGATGGCAAATTGATAGGATTTGATAGGAAATTGAAAGGAAAGGTGGCAGTGATATTACAGTAGAGGGCATACTGAGGCATACTCTCTGGTTTCCTCCCAAGCCCAAAGAATTGTGGGTGAGCTGTTCTTGGATCTCTCATTTCCATCCTGCTCTTGAAGAGGGTCTTTCCTTGGAACTACTGCGCCTTTGGTGCCTTCTCCCTTCTTTCCCATGGTAAGAGTGCTGTGAGGAAGCATACTGGCTGCTTGGAGGATGATAGCCTTCCTGTAGACAGGCAGCTGAGAGACATCTAGTGCTTTCTCTTTAAATTAGAAAATCAGAGCCTGTAAAAATAGCAAATCAGTTCATGTTTGGAATAAATATTGTTCTTTGTGACGCTGCTGGGATCAGAAGGAGGGGCTTTTCCTGGGGGAGGGTTCGCTACTTGGAGCAGGACACTTGCCTGACAACCACTTGCTCTGAGGATTTGCCCTTTGGGGTTCCAAATGACCAACATTTGGAAAATAGAGTCTTTGGGTAGGACTGAAGAGAGGCCGGAGCCAGGATCAGCTCATAGGGCTGTGAAGCAAGCAGAAAGCTCTCACTCAATACTTAGCTCTGATTTCTTATGACAGTAATGTTATTTAGGGCTTTCAGAACCCTGTTCTCCAGGTTTTGCTGAGCCTTTATAGACATTAGGCAATGAAGTCTCCTCCCCACTGATGCTCGAGGAAGCCTGAGAGGAAGAAATTGGTTTATTGAAGGGAGACAAGACATCTCAGTCCTTCTCACTCCAGGCTGTGCTAGAGGTACAAAGGAGATATCCTTGGAAGTGGCTTGAGCAGCCTGGAAGAAAAGGACTCTGGGAATGCAAGTTCTTACTTGGCCTGTCAATAGCAATTATTTTTGTAGGCAAAGCCCTAGCCTAGGGAGTGTTAATGTTTTTGGTGCTGTGGATTGCTTTGGAAGTCTGACGATGCTCAGGGACTCTTCCTCAGAATAATGTTTTTGAATACATAAAATAAAATGCACAGGATTCAAAGGAACCTGGAGGCAAAGTTAAGTGACTTGCCCAGGCTCACACTAGCTAGCAAGTGAGATTATATTTGAACTCAGGATTTGAATAGTTATTATTAAAGTATTAGGAAGAAATTTGTGATACCAAGTTAAGAAACCCTGCCCCAGGTTCTTGGTATTATAGATGAAGAAATGGAGGTTAAAATCAAATTTCCCTTTAAACTCTCCTCTGTAAAGAAGTCCAATAGGAGAAGAAGAAAACAGGGTGATTTCCCTCTCCCTGATCCATCCCACACACAACTGTTAAAGTAATCTTGCTGGAGCACAGGTCTTCATGTCATCCTTCTGCTCAAAAATCTACTCTAAGTTTCTGTTGCTTTGAGGATAAAATACAAACTCCTCATCTTAGCATTTAAAAGCCTTTCTTGGTTTAGTTTCAACCTATCTTTCTGGATTTCATATCAGTGTGCTCTATGTTCTAACTAACCTGGTTTATGCGCAATTTCCCAAATTCTACACTCTTTCACTTCTTCTGCGCCATTTCATGGATGGTCCCTTGGCCTTGGAATGTTCTCCTTCCTTTCTCTTTCTGTCTCTTAAAGTCCTTAGCTCCCTTTAAGACTCACCTCAGATGAAACCGCCAACTCAAAGCCATTCAAGATCCTCTTAGCTGTTACTGCCCTCTCCCTACTTGAATTACTTTGTAATTAGTCATTCATTCAACAGGCATTTATTAAACACTTATTATAAAATATAATACTATATATTGCTTACCGTAATATATACTATTACTATATTTTTATCATACTATATACTTACTGTGTAATATGTAATACTATGTTAAGGTTGCATTCTTTGCCCTCAAGGAGCTTACATTCTATTGGAAAAACAACAAAAAACACGTGATAAAATTAAATACAAAATATATACAAAAATAGATAAAAAGTAATTGTGTTTATATACTGTATCCTCCATCAGAATGTAAATTCCTTGAAAGTAGGTAGGGCTTTCTGGGTGAAATGTGGGAGGTATGGTGGGTACCCTGGATTGTTTTTATAACTCCAGAGTCTATTGTATGTTTAATAGATGTTCAAATTGTACTTAATTGAATTTATTGAATTGAAATATATGCTCTCCTTTGGACAGGAACCATTCCTCCTTTGGGTTTATGAGGGACTTGGCTCTTATGTTTTGTAGAAGTAGTACAGTGCATAGCAGAGGTACCTAGAACCTTACCTGAGCTCCTCTAGTCCACAGCCTTACCTGAATGCCAGCTGTGTGTTTGGTACAAAAGGTCATAACTACTCACCCTCCAGGAGTTCCTGTCCCCATGACTTGAGCCACCTCTGTGTTTGCCTATATGCATGCATAGAGTGCATACCCACACTTGTTAGGGTGGAGGTAGGTAGTAGGCATGAAACTTTTACGTTGAAGATCGTGGAAGAGTCCAGTCTAGAAGGATCCTTCCAAATAATTCTTTGCCCACAGCCTCACCCCCAAGACTTCCCTATTGGTTATTCTGACCTCCTATTATATCCTGTTCCATGCTGTGGTGTGTCCTGTGCCTACTTATTCCTCCTCACCTCTTGGCATTGGCATCTTCAACATCTTTCTTCCCTCTGTTAGTCTACCTTCCTGCCTACCAAGAACCTTCTAACTGCTAGACTTCTTCATGGAGGAGAGTTTTAATTTGACTTTAACTTTCATTTCTTTGTCTGTAAATTTGTCTTTATTCCTGTCCTCTCTGTACCTCATAGAGGTGGGATTATTAAAATCAACTAGCATTATTTCAGATTGTATGGGAAACACACTGGGGCCTGAGAAGAGGAGTAGGCAAAGAAAGGCTAATTCTACCAGACTTTAGCAAACCAATACACCATTATGCTAAGCACTTCTGGAGAACTGTAAGCTTCTTGGAACCCAGCTCCATATGTTAGGAAAGACCCATCCAGGAAAGAGAAAGAAAGCCATGAGGGTACGTAAAGGCTTAGAAAGGCAGCCCTATGTGGTAAAACCTAATAAAAGAGGTTGCATATAAGGATGGAGGGTGTGGCTCCACTGTTCTCCATCTCTACTGAGAATTGAGAAAAAAAGAAATAGGTTTCTCTACAGTATGAAGGATTTAGGCTAGCTCAATGTGGATCATAGAAAAAAGCTCATAAAATTTCAGAGTTGGCAGTGGACTTAACAGGGTAGACTTAGTCCAACCATACCTGAAGAGGAAACTTCTCTACCACAACTGCTGGTTATAATGTCTTTGCATGAAGACCTTTTGGGTTGGGAATATTCCCCACTTTCTGAGGCACCCCATTTCCACATTTGACCAGTTCTAATTGTTAGGAAAACTTTCCTTTCATTCAGCCAAAAGCAGTCTCCTCTACTCTTCCTACCCCCTGGGGACAACAGAACCTGTGTAATCCCTCTTCCTTTGTTTAAAAAGGTTTGCTGGTTTGCTGAGAGTTCTTGTGTATCAACCTTCCCTGGAGATCATTAAGAAGAGACTAAAGTCTCCTAAGTTCTTGGCCTGCAAGAAGTCTTGCCTATAGGCGGGGTGAGTGGCTGGCCCTATAAAGTCACTGCCATCATGGTCTCTCTGTTACTTCTGTTAGAGTGGCTCCTTGTGAATTTGAGGAGTGTCTAAATAGCTAGTTATGGTCCTGGGAGAGAGTTTGGCCCCACCCCTGCAGTCTCCTCTGTCTGTTGCTGCATCTGAGTTGGCTTTTCAGCCTCTCCCTTCCTTTGTGGATTTTACTTGCCACTGCTCTTCCTCCATATCCTCCTTTGCCTCCAGGAGCTGTCCAGTCCTTTGAGTTATAAAAGGTGGATGTAATTTGTTTTGTTAAAGAATTTGACTTGTCATTCATTTGCTTTTTTTTTTTTTTGGTCAGGATTCTGGTTGGAGTTTAGACTTTTTCAGGTTTCAAGCACCATTGTGTGATATATTTGCTTTGTCCCCTTTTTAATATTAAGATTCATTAATATATTCATTCTGTCTCCCCAACTTCTCCCTACTGTGATAAATAAGAGATGAGGAAACTTTATTGGTGCTCTGATTATTCATTGCATTGGTAGTTGTCAACATTTGTATTAAACATTTGAGAAGAACAGTCATTCTGTTAGCCATCTTAATGATGCTTTCTCCTTGACTCTTGAATCACTTTGTCTCATGGTTCCAACCAGCCAATTCTTAGCCCTGGGTTGTTCCTGAACCACCTACCTTTCCTGTGTCCTTCTGGAGCAACCAAGTATTGATAGAGGAAGCTGTGAAATCTAATAGACCGGGTCCACTATAAATTAGTGCTACTTAACCTCAATGGGGCCTTCACTGCTGCACGTGAATCCTTTTATTTATCTTTTATCTCTCAACGGATTCTCCATAAGCTGTTCCAAGCCTTCTCCTCAAGCCCTCTCCCCCACCCCCCACCCCTGCCCCATTCCTCTATCTCTCAGCAGATAACTTCTTCTTCTTTACTAAAAGGTTTGAAATCCCATAAGATGAGCTCCTTCAAATCTGTACGTCCATGTCCATCCTCTCCTTGCTCCCTCCTGCCTTAGGGAGCTTAAGAAGCTCCCGCCTCTTTGCCAAGGCCAACTTTTCCATCTGTGCCCTCAATTCCATTCCTTTTCTTTCACCTTCAGGATCATGTTTCATCAATCATCCTTTTTCTTTGATCATCAACTCTCCATTTCTCCTGGCTCCTTCCCTTCTGTCTATGAACAGAGCTCAGGTCTCCCCTATCCTAGAAAAAAAACTACTTTTCCTTGACCTTGCTCTCTTCAAATTGCCATCCCATTTCTTTTCTTCCCTTTATTGACATATGAAGAGTAGTTTATTGCTGCTACTACTCTCATCATCCCCTTCCCCTCTCTTTTGATTCCTAGCCTCTACAGTACTCTATGAAAATCTTTGTCTCTAAAGTTACCAGTGGCCTCATAATTGCCAAAACCAGTTACCTTCCCCCCACCCCCATCCTCACCCAGTCCTTACCTTCTTTACCTTTCTGTAGTATTGGACTACCCTAACCTTGAATTTTTTTTGTGGGAATTTCAGGAACCTCCTCCTGTGCATCAATGACACAGCATTCTGGAGCTAGGGAGGCAGTATCAGCATGGTGCAATTGAAAGAACTTTGATCTGGAGTCAAAGGACCTGGGGTCAAAGTCAAATGCCACCTCCCCCATTCACTATCTGTATAACTTTGTCTGGGCACTTCAATTCCCTGGGCCTCAGTTCCTTCATCTGTAAAATCAAGAAGTTGGACTACATTGCCTCTGAGGTTCAAGATTCTATGACCTTCTCTCCCTTGACTTCCATAACATGGTTTTCTCTTGGTTCTCCTACCACACTTGACTGTATGCTCATTTTCTGTCTCCTTCACTGGACTCTCTTTTTTTCTTCTGCCCTCAAGTGTGAACACGTTCTCCAAGTCTCTACCTTTGTCTGGATGTTAGGTGCAAAGGTTTAGCAGACATAGAGACACGGGTTCTGTGTCCTCACAAAATAGCCTTGAAACTTGACTGTGCCAACGTAGACTACCAGCCATGATAGCTACTGGATCCTATTTTCTCCTTGTTACTGATTATTTGTCCTCCATTTTCCCTGGTCTTGCTTCCTGGATCTCCTACATCAGAAAAACCTGCATTCAGTGCCTGGCTTCTCAAGATGGATTTCCTTGGTAGAACTTGGCTTCTGGCATGACAGCTCCCCAGATGGAACTGTCTATACCCAGAGCTGCTGTTCACAACAGACATTCTTCTTTTTTCTCTTTACACCCTCTTCCTTGGAAGTCTTATCCATAGTTTCAGTTATCACCTCTGTATGGGTGATTGGCAGATCAACCCCCAACTTGAGCTCTAGTCCCAAATTTCCAATTTCTTATTGGACTTCTCCAGTACTTCTCAAACTATTAAGTTCTCAAACTTAACGTATCTGAAATCGAGCTATTCTCCCACCCCCACCCTGACCTCCACTTCTTCCTAACTTCTCTGTTTCTATTAATGGCATCATCTTTGAGTCTTTAAACCATGTCCAATCAGTTGCTAAGTCCTAGTGATTCTACCTCCACAAAACCTCTTGGATCTAACCCTGTCTTCCTACTTATACCATTACCCTACTTAAGACCTTCATGATCTCTCACCTGGACTTTTGTCATAGCTTCCTGACTTATTTGTCTGACTTCAGTCTCCTCCTTCTTGATAGCTACCAAATCACTCCCCCAAAAGCACAGGTCTCATCATGCCACTCTCCTAGTCTACAACCTTTGGTGTCTTCCTATTGCCTACCAAATAAAGTACCACCTCCTTAGCCAGGAATTCAAAGTCTTCCATGATCTGGCTTCAACTCACCTTTCCAGCCTTATTTCTTTCTATGTATTCTCTGTTCCAGCCAAATTGGTGAGATCTCATCCTGCTCTCTGATTTCATCTTGCTCCCTCTCCTCTCCCATCATGCTCTTTTCATATTTGTGTTTGCTATTCCCCATGCCTAGAATGGTCTCTGCTTCTCACTTTTCACCATTTATTTCCACTTTTTGAAATTCCTTCTGGGCCCAGCCCAGGTGCCATCTCCTCCTTGAAATGAGACAATTATGTAATGTATTGGCTAGAGCACTGGTCCTGGAGTCAGGAAGATCTGAGTTCAGATTTGGCCTCAGACTAGCTGTGTGCCCCTGGGCAACAAACTTGACCTCTGTTTGCCTCAGTTTACTCAACTGTAAAATGGAGATTAATAACAGTACCTATCTCCCAGGGTTGATGTGAGGATCAAATGTGATAATATTTGTAAAGTGCTTAGCATAGTGTTATATAAATGCTAGCTGTAATGATGGTGAAGTAGCCTAAGCCAAAGGTAACCTCTTCTTCCTCAAATCTCATGTGTCTCCGACCTTTCCTATTATCTCTCCCTTTCTGACTTTTATATTAGAGTTATTTGTCTTCATTTCTTAGCTTATATTGTAATCCCTTTGATACTAGAAAAAAATTTTTGTTTTATCTTCTGCATCCTTATCACCCAATAGAGCATCTTGTTTGAACATAGTAGATGCTCAACACATCCTTGTTTAATTTGTTTTTTAATTGACTCAGCATCATCAACACACCAACACACGTCCACCGATAACCTAATCAATGCAGATCTTTGTGCTGGGCCTTGAGGTGGAGACAGAGACCTCAGTCCCTGTCCTTAGGAAGCTCACAATCTAGTTGGAGACATAGGACATAATTTAGAAAGATGGCTAACAATATATATGCTAAGATTTAAAAAAAAAAACATTTTTAATGTTGAAAGAATTCAGTTGATTCTTTTGCTTTGGCTACAATTCTTCCTGACCTTCATGAAGATTCTGAGAGTCTCTGATGCTCTAATCAGCAGATGATGGAGGCAGCTATCAGGAATCAGAGCCAAACAGTCTCTGGAGACCCTCTGATAAGCATGAAATAAATACTTTTATAAAATTGGTTGCAACCAAATACTACTGTTTTCCGCAAGAGCCAATGAACTAGAATTTCACTTCTGGTCTTGAATCTTGACTACTGTGCCCTGGACCAATGGGAACACTCAGGGTTTGTTGGCTTTCTTGAACAATAAAATCAATCAGCAGAATGCTATGATGGTGTCAAAGAGAACTCATGTTTTTCCCTAAACTTTGACCCTCCTGCATACTTGCCCATTTTTTGTGGAGAGTTCCATCACCCTTCTAGTCACCAGGTTTACAACTTTGGGGTCCTCCTTGATTTGAACCTTCTTTTTCCTTCACCCTCCATAAACAGTCTGATGTCCAGTCTTGTCACATGAGCAGGTACAAGATCATAGTGTCTTCAGAACGGGCTGATTTTCAGGTGTGAAAATCATGAGAAGTATTCTCAGTAAATTAAGGCTCAGGACTTTTGGGTTAGTTCTCCCCGACCTTCCAATAGGAAGATTGCTTTAAAGAATCATTCAATATTGATTGTGCTGGAAAAGTCCTTAGAGCCCACCCAATCTTAGCTTCCAAGAAGCTGAAATGCACAGAGAGAAAGAGGCTTATTCAAGGTCACAGTAAGTTAGTAGTACTTTGAAGGCTGGAACCCTCAGTGACCGCTTGGTTATGTTGTAGAGAGGATTCCAGCATCATGTCAGAGTTGAAGTGGATGTCCTCTTTCATTTCTGAGATTCTATGATTCTGACTCAGAGCTTCTGAAGACCAATCCAGTGTCCTTTTCAGTACAATGTGTGTGTGTGTGTGTGTGACTCTATACTGCTTAAAGTTACTTTTAAATTTAATTTTTAAAATTCTAATTTAACCAATACCAAAGAAGAATATTTCCAGGTACTAAGTAGAACAGGAAAAGAGGATTACATGTGAAACTATGCATTTCTATTATGTACCTAGCCTGATCTTTTTAAAAGTACAAGGTAAATTCAATTTTATTTTGTTTGTTTTTTTGGGGGGCAGGGCAATTGGAGTTAAGTGACTTGCCCAAGGTCACATAGCTAGTACATGTGTTGCCACCTGGCTGCCCCATTCAACGTTACTTTCAAAGCTGTCCTGCTTGTCTGTTCCTTCTGAACTTCTTTCTCTTCTTTTCTGTGCATTTTAAAAATAAAATGCCTTAATGACCTTCATTTCTTTTTCTTTTGGTGTCAATACAATTGGAAACTCCCTTGTACCTGCACCGCTGCCCCCACCCCTTACCCCCCAGACAAAGAAATACACAATCCTTGTAGCAAGTAAGCATAGTCAAACAAAACAGTCGCCCACATTGACTGTGTGTGAAAATGTTGTCTTCTTCTGCACCATGAACTTATCATCTCTCTGTCAGATTCTCTGTCATGCTTCATCCTCAGGCCTCTGGAGTTGTAGTTGGTCATAGCACTGGTAAGAATTTTTAAGTCTTTCAAAGTTGTTTGTCTTTTTAATGTTGTTATTACTGTATAAATTGCTCCCCTGGTTCTCTTCTCCTCACTCAGCATTAGTTCAAACAAGTTTTCCCTGAAGAGTTTTCTGAAAACTGTCCCTTTCATCATTTTTAACAGTGCAGTAATGTTCCCTTTTCATTCATCTACCATAATTTGCTCAGCCATTTCCCAAGTGATGGGCACTCCCTTAGCTTCTAGTTCTTTTCTGTAACAAAAAGAGGTACTATGAATATATTTGTATATGTTGGTCCTTTTCCTCTTTCTTTGATCTCTGTGGGGTATAGATCTATGCTGTTTGTCTTTAAGTCAAAATTTAGGGACTTCTGGGGCATAGTTCCAAATTGCTTTCCAGAATGGCCAGACCAATTTACAGCTCTACCAACAATGCACCAGTGGGCCTGTTTTAGAATACTTTGTTTTGAGGACACAGTAAGATGTTTTTCCCCACTGGTACCCTGGGTTTCAGGTAGATCCACTTCTATGGATAGATGTAGATTGTCAGCTCCTCACTATGGGCAGGAAGAATACTGTCTTTCTTCTCCTAAACCTCTCCTTTCACTCCTTGGCAGGCCGCCCCCCCCCATCTCCATGCTATACTATGCTAAGGGACAGATGTTGACTGTGGAATTTAAATCAGAAGGAAATAGGAGGCCTTGAGAAAGAGGATAGAGGAAAATAAAGAAGCGATGAGGTGGGAGAGGCAGGAAAGATTGAATGGGAGAGGGGAGGAGAGGTGCAGCTCCTGAATGCAGTGTTTATATGAATGCAGGATAGCCTAGACAATACTGGGAGAGGAGGGTAGGGGGAGTGGTGGGTGTGGGGAAGATGGAGGTGTGTGTGCAACCATGTATGGAGAAATGATAAAAGAAGGGGTGAGAGGTATAGGATATGAAGAAGAGAGGGAGAGAAAAGGAGTATCTTAGTAAAGGGGCAGAGAATAAATAGACAGAGGAGAGATGAAGAAAGTGCGGTGGGTGTGGGGGATCTGCAAAGGCTTGGGCTGTGGGTGGCTGTGAGCAGTTACTGGGCCACAGGATAAGCAGTAGAGAGAAGGGAAGGAAGGTTGTGTATGTAAGCCTTGCAGGGGCTTAGGATACCCAGACCCATGGGGTGGGAAGAAGTGTCCACGGGTGTGGGGGCAGGCCCTGAGGCTGTGCAGAAGCGAGATGGGGAAGGGAAGTGTGCGTGTGCTCTCTAGATGGTGTGACATGCTCCACCTCCTTACAAAAATCACCAGATGCCACTATTCCCAGAGAGTGGCTTGCTGGCTGCTGTTCCTCAGATTCAGAGTTCTTCTGCCTCTCAGTGGAATTGATCTGAGAGTGGAATTTCTGCTAATTTCACAGTCCATTTCACTCCCCTTGGCCCTGGTTGGGGTGCCCCCTTTTAAAGAACAGGAAGAATGGGAAGAACAGCACCTTCTGGGGTGGGATGGGGGAGCCTTAGAGACTAAGGCATCTGTTCTGGGTGAAGGAAACTGGGAATAGGGGTGGGGAGGGAAGGCAAAGGGGATTTGGGCATCTAGTTCTCTATATCACTGAGGTTGCCCCTTGCCATTTGACTCTGAATTGGAAACTCACAAATGACCTTATGTGGCTGTTGGAAAGATTCCCTGGCCTTCTGTAAGATGGCTTTGTTATTTGTATAGCATTAAAGTAAGACATGGGCAAAGAGTGGTACCATACTGACCTGCAGTATGAAAACTGTAAAAATAGACAGTAGCAGAAGCTGACATAGACCTCCTATCCTCCCCCACCCCCCTTCCCATTCCCATCTCATCCAGCCCTGGCCTGCCTAGGCCTACCTGGTCTTGTGCCACACCCCAGCTTAGTAGGGGAGGAGGGGAGGGAGAAGCCATGTTCCTCTCTTGCTTGAGAAAATGGAAAATGAGGCCAGCTCACTAACAAATTTTTGCTGAGCCCCTGTTATGTGCGGAGCCCAGTGTTGGTTATTGTGGAGGAGATACAGAAACAGACAACAACTCTCTTTAAGATTTACATAATGCTTTCTTCATAATAGCCTTGTCAGGTAAGTAGCTGTCATCCCCATTTGACAGATGAGACAATTGAGGCTTTGAGGGATTGATGAATTTACCTGTTATTACACATCTAGTAAGTGCCTGACCTGGACTTTAAACTCATCAAGTCTCTTCTGTATTCAAGCTTGGTGCCCTTTCTACCATTCGAGGAGGACCCCTTCTCAGAAAAAAAAAAGAGTTTTTAAATGAATAAAATAAAATAAAGAAGATTACAAAAGAAACCAAAGGTTAACAAAAGTTAAGGTGCAATTTTTTTTCCCTTCCAAGTTCATAGACTCCCGAAGTCTATCCATGGAACCCTTGGGGGTCGGCAGATTCCTGGTTAAGAAGCCTCACACTGTATCATAGCTCCAGCCTCAGGGAGCTCATTGCCTAGTGGGAGATACAGCCTATACCCAGATCACAACACCAACCACCATAACAGTTAGTGTGATACGGATCATAAGCGAGGAATGATTGATGTTCTTTCTCTGTGGGAGGGAGGGTTCTCTCCCAGTTAGGAGCATAGAAGGCTCCACAGAGAAAGTGGCAGGGCAGAGGAATGAGGCACAAGGAGCTTGAAGGAAGACCTAGCTAGTCCTGCCCCTTTATATTACAGAAAAGGAAATTGAGACCTAGATGGGAGAAGGGACTTGCCCAAGGTCACTCTGCTGGGAGCTAGAAAGAGTTAGAATTTGAACCCAGGTCCTTTGCCTCTAGGCCTGGTTTTCTTTCCATTCCACCATGTGGCTGGGAGATTGTGATCCCTTGGTTTCCCTTGTAGAGCTCTCCCTTGGTCTTCTGCAAAGAAGTTCCCAAAGCAGCCTTGTGTCAAAAATGAAGAACTCTCTGTGCTTTACAGAAGGCAGGATGGTCCCAGGAAAGGTTCCAGGTGAGACTTACTGCTGAGTGAACACTGTCCAATGGCTAAGGGGGGACTTGAGTCCCTCTGCAGCCCCTGAGCTTTTCCTTTGTACTTTCTCTTTATACGTCCCTTCTTTGTCTTTGTTGATCTTGTCATAAACTCTGGTTTTCCACCTGTGGGCATAAACACCAAACTGGGCATAGTGTATGGATGCTTGTGTGGTCTGGGGCGCTTGGGCCCACCTGAGATTGCTTACTCTGACCAAAAAACCTTTGTAATTGAAGGGCGCAGACTCTCCATGAGCTCTCCCACAGTGCACATAGGCCTAACTTTCCTTTTGTCTTTCTCCAAGACTTTCAGCTTATTTCTTCTCCTTCCTCAAAATCTCCTTTTATATGCCTACAGTCTCATGCTCAGATCCACAAAGATATCTCTCCCTCCCCCTTTCCCTCCTCCTTTCCTTCCCCCTTTCCCTCCCTTCCTCTCTTCCTCCCTCCCTCCCTTCCTTCCTTCCTTCCTTCCTTCCTTCCTTCCTTCCTTCCTTCCTTCCTTCCTTCTTTCCTTCCACTCTGGGAATTCTGTGTAGTTAATTCATTAAGCACCTAGTGTGTCAGACATTATGCTAGGCACTAGGCTTACAGTGATGAAAAACGACACAATCTCTGCCCTTGAGGAGTTTACAGTTGATTGGAAGGAACAACCTATGTAAGTGAATATAAAATATAAACAAAGTAAATGCAGAATAACTTTGGGGTGGGACCCTGACAACTGAAGGCATCAGGAAAGCCTCATGTAGGAGATGGCCCTGGAAAAGATATGAGGGATCATCAAGAGTGCTGGGGACAAATGAGAAAGGACATTCTAGGCCTGGAGCACAGCCTAGACAAAGGAGACAAGGAAGCAGGAGGTAGACTAGAAAGTAAGCTGGAACCTCAAGTTCCTGATGGGGAATGATGTATAAACCAATCTAAAAAAAGAGGATCACAGATTTAGGACTGGAAAGAACCTAAGAGATTATCAAGGCCAATGTTGTCATTTTAGAGATGAGCACAGAGAGGCCCACAGAGGATATGGGACTTGCCCAGAGCCATACGGCCTCACAGGTGGAATTCAAACCCAGGTCTTCTTGACCCCAAGTCCAGTGTTCTATCCATTGTACCACACTAACCATCAAGATAGGTTGGAGCCAGATCGTGAAGGACTTTAAATTTCAGGTGGAAGTGTTTTTATTTTATTTTAGAGGTCGTAGGGAACCATTGGAACTTCTTGTGCAGAGGGATGACATGATACTTTAGGAACCCTGTGTTTTAGGGATCTCTGTTTGGCAGCAATGTGAATGATAAATTGGAGAGTGGAAGAGACCGGAGGCAAGGAGACCAATTAATTAACAAGAATCAAAGGAGCACCAGCTATACTTCGAGCCTTTTACTAAGAACTGCCCTTTGCCTAGGGTCTGGCCTTTAGATGGGAAAAGCTCTGTGGGAGACCAGATAATGCTTTTAGTGGTCTCTAAGAGAAGAAATTGCCTGCTCTCTGGCAAACTACTGGGGCTCCTGAAAGGCCAGGAACATCAATTAAAATTCTGGGTTCAAAAGTAAGACTCTGACAAGGAACTAACCTATAGAGCATTGTTTCAAAATCTTATCCTATCATCCCTGGAAACCTCTCGGGCTGCTAGGGTGGGAGTTTAATCTTTTCATTTTAAGAGGCCTAGATGGAGGGGCTAGGATGGGGTATCTTTTTTATCACTACTGAACACACAGCCATAAGTGCCTTGTGTTAGATAATGTGGTATATAATATTCTTCAGAAGGTAGGTAGATAGATAAGACATTTATTAAGTACTTAACTATGTTCCAGGCACCATGCTGAGTGCTAGGAATATAAAAACAAGAAAAGAAGATGAGCCCTTCTCTGAAGGAGCTTACAGCCTAATAAGGAAAGACAAAAACAAAAGGGAAAGGGGTGAGAGAGAAGAGTGAAATAGGTATTCCATGTGGTTACCTATGTGCTAGATGCAGGAAAACTATGCTTAAGCCAATAAACCAATAACCATTTATTGATTATTATGCTATTTATTGATAATTATTTATTATGCTTAGAGTACTGTATGCCTCAGGAAGTAGTCTGGGTGCTCCTCTTTGTATCACTTGGCTTTAATCTGCCTCCATATACCCTGCACCTACCTGCGTATTCTGGTTTCCCCTTCTCCAGTTTTGCTCAGCCGTACCACAAAAGACTTATATTTAAAGAAGCACCAAAAAGAAAGTTATGCTCACGTCTTACTCTACTGATGCTAAGACTATTGAGAAATCTCCTCTTTGTAGGGGTGAGGGAGCTCCTAACCTCTGACTTGCAGCTAGGCAGTTACTTCAGTACTCTTGAAAGCAAAGAAGGTGACCATCCAAAAGACTGAGGCATTCTCCATGTTGTATTTTGACCAGTGACTTGACTGGTAAGAATTTGGGAAATTGACAGAATCTACAGGCGAATGTAACGGACTAACGTGTTAATGTCAGAGTGACGGTTTCTTAATCTGTTCAGTTATCAGGATGGGGGAATGAATATTGCATACTACACCAGTGAGTCTGAGCTCCCAGGTTAGATACACACACCTGGAGAGATTCTGATAACATCACCGTAACTAGGAGCAAGTGTTTCAATCTCTGGCAGTCACAGAGCAGAGTCATAGGGGTTATACATTTAGAGCTGGAAAGATCCTCAGAGGCTAGCTTGTCCAACTGCTTCATTCGGTAGCTGAGGACACTGTGGCTAAGGGGCTTGCCCCAAAGTCACATGGGTAGTAAGCAGCAGAGTTTAGGTTGGAATCCCAGTCCTCTGTCTTTGAATCCATTACTCTTTCCATCGTACCACATTGAAGTCCAGAAGAACCAAGGCAGGATGGCTGTGGAAATAGTAGTGGAGGGGTCCTTGTTTGTATTCTCCTCAATGATGATCCTCCCCCAAGGTTTCTGTACAGACATTTTAGAGGTGGAACATTTGCCAATACACTGGTTTTGGTGGTTGGTGTAGTTCTCCTCTATTGCCTTTCCTTGTGAGGAAGGATTGCTCATGGCATATAGGAGAGCTTGAGTAGTTTAGGATGCTCTGGGCATGCTGCATTGGGGACATAGCAAAGGATTGTGGGTTTCATGTCTTTGGCATACGTTGATTCAACAAGTTCATGTCAGCCAACATTTATTATAGGCCTGTTCTGTTCTTGGCACTGAGGATGCAAAGATGAAACAGGACCTGGTCCTTGGCCTTAAGGAATTTATAATATAGCAGGGGGAGCCAAGACAAATACAAGTATATTTGTACTATAAGATAAATGCATAGTACAAGTATAATACAAAATTGTAACTTAAGACTTGCATAGGGTGGGGGATGGGGGTGGAGAGGGGGAATGGTCCTGACCAAAAATGGAGCAGGGGCAATGTTCATAGAGGAGTTAGGATCTGGTGGAGAGGGGTGAAACCATTCCAGAAGTGGGAGGTCAGCATTCATGAAGGCACAGAAGTGAACTTGCCATGGGGTACCCTATGCAAAGAATGCTCCCCATCCCCATTTCCCTCTGAATTCCTATCCTGCTGAAATACTATCTCTTCTATAAGGTTTTACTTAATCCTCTGTCAGGAATGACTTTTCCTTTCCAGCCCCATACAACATCTCATTTTGAAACTCTCCTCCTTATTTTGCATTCCCCTCTCAGCTTAGTTTCCAGCTCCCAGACATCCAAACCATGTTGTCTTATTCTGGAACTTTCCTCAAGACTCAGTCGTCTTCTCTCTGGTATATCCAACCACCCCTGCAGCCTTTTCAACCTGTAACATCCCTTCATAAGGTCCACCCCCTTTTCCCATTGGTGAGTTCTTCTTGGAGCTGCCATTTTGTAGAGAGGCCCAAGCAGGCCTTTATTCCCTTCCTGTCTCTGTTCTTGGCTTTTGGACTTTGAAATTATGCATCTTCCTCTATATCTCCAACCTCCCCCCACCCCGCCCCCACCCCCCACCATGCACACACACTTTTCAGCTTCCTTTTGTGTGTTATCTTCTTCAAAAGAATGTAAGCTTTTGAGGGTAGGGACTGTCTCTTTTTGCGTGGTATTTGTATCCCCAGTACTTAGCACTGCGCCTGCCAAGTAGTAAGCACTTAATAAATCTTTCCTTACACGCTTCTCATTTTATAGATGAAGAAACTGAGGCCCAAAGAGGTTAATTGACTTGCCCAGAGTGACACAGGTGGTACCAAGGTACACAAGGATATGATACCTGGTCCATTCACCTGTTCCTTTTCCATAAAAATATAATTCATTAAGAACCTAGCTTGTATACTTGTTAATTCTTACTCTTCTCTTGTAATCTGTGTAATAATACCCTCCTCAGAGGGAAGGTTAAAGGAATTACAGATATCCAAGTGCAAATTAAATGCCTTGTTCCTGCTTAACTGTTATGGATACTATTAATCTAAATATTTTCCTTTCTTTCAACTTTAGATTTTTCCTTCCATTTTTATTGTTCTGTTGCTTCCAGGCAGCCCCAGGACCTTTTTATGACTTTAATCTTGTCTGTTCTAGCTGGGATGCTATTTAAAGGAAAGGTGTTAATAACCTCCTTAGCACCTTCTTATTACTCTGCTGTTGAGGTCTGAATGCTCTCTTTTTGCTCTGAATTGTCCTAATCAAAATAAAAACCGAATAACATAAGGAAGTGTGAACCACAAATTAGAGTTACCTGTTTCCTTGAGAAGTAATGAACTGCTGTAATTGAAAGAGAAGTCAGGGGGCAGCTAGGTAGCACAGTGAGTAGAGCACCAGCCCCGGAGTCAGGAGGACCTGAGTTCAAATGTGGCCTCAGACACTTGACACACTTACTAGCTGTCTGACCTTGGGCAAGTCACTTAACCCCAATTGCCCTGCCTCCAAAAAAAAAAAAAAGAGAAGTCAAGTGGCTGACCATTTGTCAAGGATGATGCAGAGAGGATTCTTGGATGTAGAGGGAGGATGGACTAGGTAGTCTGCTACATCTTTGGTCTCAATGTCCTTGCATCTACATCTTAACTCACTCAGAGAATAGCCCTTTTGATGAAAGGTTCCTCCACTTAACAATCTGACTTCTTAAAGGGGACAAACTCTTTCCCTTACAAACATTTTAAAGCCACCCAAGCAAAATAGAATATATTTTAAACAAGGCTATACAAATTCCTTCACAAAAGCCAATATTGAGTAGTCTTGGCTGCCTTGTTGAAATGTTATCCCAGCGGAATGGCTGGTAGCATTAACACAAAGAGTATTTATTTTAATGTTTTTTTAATCAGGGGTATAAAGCAGAGACACTTATTTCAAATCATCCTGTTCTATCTATTTTACATGGACATATGTGAGAAAGCAGTCAGGACCCTGGGTATTCTGTATTTCCATTCCTAAGAGAGTCTTTTTTTCCTTCGGAGTCATAGGACCTCTGGCCTAAAGACCTAGAGTTATTCAGGAATTGCTGATGCCTGTGTCTTGAGAACCTGGGAAGAAATGCAACAGATCAGATTAGTATGGAAGCCTGAGCCCAGCTCTGTGGAATCTTGTTTTCAATGGGCATTCTGAGTGGGAAGTCACATCAGCATTTGTTCCCAGCTGCCTCTTCTATTGCTCAGATCCAATCTGAAGCTCTAAGGAGGAGGAAAAGGATGAAATTCACTTTCTGTTCATGTCTTCAGTAAATTTAGCTGGTATTAAAATGTTCGCAGAATTCCCAATGGCAACATGAGCCTTGCTGGCTCAGAAAAAGTGGTATTTGATTTCTCCGTCATCATCATCATCATCAAACAACAACAACAAAAAGCATTTATTAAATGTGCCAGGCATTGTGTGAGGCTCTGGAGATACAAGCCTAATAGTGCGAGAGTCCCTGCTTTCAAAGATCTTACATTTGACTGGAAGGTTACAACATGTTCACAGATAAGTAAATACAGCATATATTCAAAATAAAAACTCAGTGATTTGGGGTATGTGTGTGGGCAGGCATAAACAATTGTGGGAATGGGGAAAGGGCAGCACTTTGGGCTGAGTCTTGAAGGGAGCTCGGGCTTCCAAGAGGTAGATGAGAAGATTGAGTGTTCCAGGTGTTGGAGGAACAGGCAAAGGCAGAGATGGATTTTTATGTGGTGAGAAGAGCAAGGAAGCCAATTTGACTGCAACAGAGAGTATATGAGGGGGAGTTAGTTATGAGACATCAATCTGGAAAGATAGATTGGAGCCAAATTGTGAAGGAATTTTAACGCCAAGATGAATCTATATTTTATCCTACAGGCCACAGCGAGCCATTGAAGTATGTTGAGTAAGACGGTGTTACTGTCATATCTGTGCTTTCGTTATTTTTCAGTCACGTCTGACTCTTTGTGACCCCATTTAGAGTGGTTTGCCATTTGCTTCTCTAGCTCATTTTACAGATGAGGAACTGAGGCAAACTGGGTTAAGTGACTTGCCCAGAGTCACAGAGCTAGTAAGTGTCTGAGGTCAAATTTGAATTCAGGAAGAGGAATCTTCCTGACTTCAGGCCTGGTGCTCCATCTCCTGCACAACCTAGCTGCCTCTGTGCTTTAGGAGTATCCGTTTGGTGACTGTATGGAGGGTTGATTGGTTTGGTGACTGTATGGAGGGTTGATTGGGTGGGAGCCTAAGAGGCAGGAAACCAATTAGGAGGTTCTTGAAAAAGACTGGGGAGAGGAGATCAGGCCCCTAACTGGGCTGGTGGGGAGAAGGGGCAAGATAGAAGAGATGTCGTGAAGGTAGAATTGACAACAATAACATGATGAAAAATAGAATGAAAATTACAATAACAGATTGGGAAAATATCCACAGCCAATATTGCAGGTAAAAACTTGACATCTAGGATCCATAAAGATCTGTTAGTAAGTCTTAGCACTACCCCCCAGCCCCCAATGGATAAATGGTCAAAGAATATGCATGGACCTTTCCAGCCTTGTTTTGTATTGCTACCTTCACAAACCCTTCAGTTCAGTCCGAATGAAATGTTAGTTGTTCCCAGTACTTGACATTCTCTATCTCTTACCTCCGTGTATTTGTACAGAGGTATGACCTTCCCTCTTACCTGGAATGCTCTCCCTCCCTTCTCATCTCTGCCTCTCTGAATCCTTGCCTTTCCTTCTTTGGTTCTCTTGAGGATTATTTCCTGATCATTCCAGTTGCTAGTGCTTTTTCCCTGCTGAAATCACCTTTTGTTCTTGGCTCTCCTCATAAGTGCTTAATAAATGGTTTTTGGAATGGCATTTAATTGAACCATTGAAGGAACAAGATAAAGATAAAAAAAGCACGATGATCAACTTCAGTAACTTCTCTGCTGGATCTACCTGCCTGCACAGCAGAAGTGGCCTGTCTGAGGTCACACAACTAGTTAGTTATGAAGCTGGGACTAGAAGTCAGCCACTCATTTGCCTCTCTCTTAGCTTAAGAGCCCCTTCCAGTAGTCCACAGAATGAGGAGTTTAATTCAATAAACATTTATATGGAGGCAGCTAGGTGGCTTAGTGGGTAGAATGTTGGGCCTGGCATTAGGAAAACCTGAGTTCAAATCCAGCCTCAAACACTTACTAGCTGTTTGTCACTTAACCTCTGTTTGCCTTAAGACACTGGAGAAGGAAAGACAAACCACTCTAGTATCTTAGCAAAACAAACAAATAAACAAAACCCCACAAAAACTCATGGACAGTATGGTCCACAGGATCACAAAGAGTCTGACAGGATCCAGCAAAAAACATTTATTGTGTCCTGTGTATACAGAGTCCTGCCTTGGGGTTTAGGGAGATACAAAGTTTAGATAAAGCAATCTTTGCTTTCAAGCAGTTTACTATCTAATAAGGCACAAAGGGACCTGTGTTGGGCAGGTACAAAGCAAAGTGCTATGTGAGGTGCCAGGGAGACCAGCCAGCCTGGTGATTGTTCTCCATCTATGACATTCTGTCTCACACTTTGGTGCTTTTTTCCTCTATGCCTAGAACATTCTCCCTTCTTGTCACCCCCTCTTAGAGTCCCTAGCTCCCGTCCAGGCTTAGTTCAAGGGCTTCCTCCTATGTAAGTCCTTCTCTGATCTTCCCAGTCTTTAGTGCTCTTGCTCGCCACCCTCAAAATTACCTAGAATATGTTTTATATTTATTGATGTGTGTCCTTGTTTCCCCTTAGTAGAATGTGACCTACTTGAGGGCCAGGCCAGCTTCATCTTTGTCATTGCATCTTCAGCACCTAGGTCAGTGCCCACGTGATAGCTGCCCACCGAATGCTCGTTGATGTGAATCATAATAGCCAGTTATCTAGAACACAAATATTAACTGATGCCAGATGTGATATTTAAAAAGGTTTGAGAGACATAGTTTCTGGGTAATTTAATCATTTTATTAATAACCCCAGCAGGTTATTAATTTAAAATGGTCGTTTGGCCATCTTTCTCACACCAAAGACAATCATGGTAGGTGGGCTCACAGTTTATATACCCCTCAAAGCAGTAGGCAGTCCATCAAACAGCAATCAAATCTAATTGGTTAATGTGATTGGAGGTGGACTATATTAAAATGAAGGGCTGGGTATCTCTTGGATAGTGAAAGTATCTCTATATCAGAAGTCCTGTAACCAGTTTGATTCAATTCAATTCAACAAATGCTCTTTAAGCATCTGCTGTGGACAAAGAGTGCTCAAACTCCACTGGTGCTTTGTCACTGTACAAAGTGAGCCTGGATGTCTGAAGGCTGTGGCAGGGAAGCACAAGGCTGGCTGTCCTACCACGGGGAAAGCTCCCGAGTACAAAGCTGACAATAGCTTGTCATCGTGACTGTCAACAACACCATCATCACCATCAATCATCATCATCATCATCATCACCATCATCACCATCACCATCATCATCATCACCACCATCATCATCATCACCACCATCATCATCATCACCACCATCATCATCATAGAGGACCTGCCTTAGCAAGTGTAGGGAGGCTCCTGTCACCTGAAGGCTGGCCCACAAGTGATAAAGTTTTCTGGCCATAGCAACTCAAGAAGCTGTCCACTAAAACTAGGAGAGGTTTGAGTCTGCTTGAGTGCAGGGCAGTGAAGTCAGAGATCTTTGGTATAATGTATACATGCTTTCTGTACTTAATAATGGGTATACAGAGGTGAAAAACCAAACCGTCCCTTCCCTTAATGGTCTCACACTGTAATAAAAATGGGATAGATGATGGGGATAGAGAAATAAGAAAATTCATTTATTCAATAAACATTTATTAAGCACCTACTTTGTGTTAGGCACTGGAACTACAAAGGCAAAAACTAGCCTCTGCCTTCAAAGAATATTCTCTTGGGAGGAAACAACACATAAACAGAATATATTATAATGAGAGCAAAGGAAGAGTGTGTAGACAAAGAAATATGGGGGAAATATATCTGATACTTGTGGTTTGGTAGTGTGTTGTACTAGAAAGAAGACTGGATTTGGAGGAGAATCTGGCTTTGAATCCCAATTCTTCTACTTGTTAGCTGTGCCATTTTGGGCTAGACAGCAACCTCTCTGGGCCTCTATTTCTCTGGGACTCTTTGCAGCTCTAAATACTATGATTCTATGACTGAAGTTGGGAGAACTAGGTATATTGTGTTGTTTAGTGATTAATATTTTTGTAGCTGCAACTTAGGAGTCTAAGATGGCCCCCATTTGGGTTGTGGAACTAGCATATGGATGAGTGTTTGAGAAACAGGCAAAACAGAATAGGGGAGAATATGCTCAAGTCATTCTCGTTTTTTTTCCTCACACCACATCATCCTTTTTGAGTCTGCAGAGGCTGTATGAGGCTATTACCAGGGCCCCAGGTAAAAAAATCCTTGTGTTTGGGGTAGGCACCTCAAAAGAGGAGGTAGAAATGGGCACCTTTGTTGAGTCATTGGAGTTTCTCAATCCACTCCTGGCCTGCTGGCTAACAACAGCTCACATTATTACATAGCATTTTAAATTTTGCAACAGGCTTTCTTTACAATAAGACTGCAAAAGTTCTTACTCTCATTTTAGAGATATAGAAATTGAGGGAGTTTAAGTGCCTTGTCTATGGTGGTTCAGCTAGAAAGCACATGTAGAATCGTAGATCTCTACAGCTAGAAGGCACCCTAGAGGCCATGTGATCCAATCTCCTCATTTCACCAAAAAGGATTGAAATGACTTGACCGAAGTCACTTTGTAGTTAGTGGTGAAGTCAGGATTTGAACCCTGGTCCCCTGACTCCACATCTCCTGATTCCAAGTCCATCCCATTTTCCATGGTGACACAATCTCCACGGCCATGGAATGGAATCTTTCTTTTGGTCCCTTGGTGATGATGGTGATACAGAATCTGTTTTCTCTGATTAGGTAGCTAGCTCCAACCCAGATCTTCTCTCTGACTTCCTTTCTAGGGACAGCTCTCCTCCTGCTTTGTGAAGCATTTGGCAAATGGTACTTAATGCTGATTAACATTTATGCCTGAGATGAGGCACTTAACTCTCTAGCAAGGCTTGCAAAAGCCCAAGCTTGTCAGGGAAGGGCAGACTGAGCTTCATGGAAGGGAGGGTCCTGATGAGCTGCCCTGGTGGAGGGCAGATAACTCAGGTTTTCCACTGACTCTATCACTGACTGAGGGCAGAAGAGAGCACTGAATGTGAAGTCTAGCCTCCTTCCCTGGACAGAGAGATGGATGGTAGACTAAAGGTGTGCAATGAGGTGTATGTTGTCAGACCTGGCCAAAATATTGGTTTGTTTTGCTTAACTATACATCTGTTGATTATCCCCAGTTTATCCTGTGTATAGCTTGGCATGTTGTCTCACCATTAGACTGTGACCTTCTTGAGAGCAGGGACTATCTTTTTGCCTTTCTTTGTACCTGCAGTGTTTAGCACAGTGCCTGGCTCTTAGTAGGTGCTTAATAAATGTTTACTGACTACTTCTTAATTACAAGGTGGGATTGGCGGTGGTGGGGATGGATTGGAAAGTAATAGGCTGTTTTTAAAAAGTCATTAAATATTTGGGGGGTAAGAATTGTGAGCTCAATGAGGATGAGATCTTTTTTTTAAACCTTTTTTGTTTTTAATTTTTTTAAAACTTAAACAGTTCAAAAAAAAAAAAAAGAAGAATTCCATACTTACGGAACACAAAAAGAGGATTTGTATACCTAGTGCTTACCACAAAGTTTGGCACATAGCACTTAATAAATGCTTGTTGACTGACTAACAGAAGGAAGCCTTCTTTCCCAGGAGTAAGGGAACAAACAGGAAGAGAGAGCCCTGCTATAGCATCCTTATTTGCTGGCTTGTTTCCACTTGGGGTGCATTGCAAGCATGAAGCTGGACCTACAGTATGTGCTGGCTCTGATTTTTCCCCCAGTGGCATCCAATTAACACCCACAAGTTTTCACATGTGCAAAGTGGTGCTGAGCAGTCCCTCCCACCCCACAGGCCTGGATGAGCTGAGGCCCACAGTGGAAGGAGCTGAGTTCCCATTATCTCTCTTTTTATTTATTTAGATTTTCTTGTCATAACTTTCCTTTTCTCTTGATTTTTCATCATTAGCCAAGAGAGGTTAGAGCCACCCACTCAAAGCTCCCCTTTGACTTGTGCTGTCTGGCTCTTCCAAAGAGCCAGTCTTGGAGGGTGTGAAGAAAGTGAAATACATGTCTCTTCCTCCTGTCATTTAGAGGGCCATAGGAGCATTGACTGTTAGAAGTTTGAAAGGACCTTACAGCTCTTATGGCCCAATATGGTAGAGTAGAAAGAGCCCTGGCTTTGGAATCAAAGGTCTGGGGTTCAAATCCTGCCTTTCTTACTACTTATATGATCTTAGACAATCACTTTCACTTCTTTGGATGTCATTGTCTCATCTTCAAAATGAGGGGCTTGAACTAGATGGTCTCTAAGTACCTTTGCAGCTCTAAATCCATTTTGGTTTTTCATATATAAATGTTTCCCTTGGTTTCTGAGGTGGGTTGATTTTATTTTTTGAGATCCTATGAATTTCATGTCCTTATTGAGATGTCATCTGTGTTTGGAACAGTGCAAATTAGAGACATAGAACATCTCTTATATACCCTCCCCTTTCTCTTCTGACACTTCAGTCGTCCTGGTACAGGTTCTGATCACCTGATCACTATTGTGGTAGCCAGTAGGTTGGTTTCTCTGCCCCAAGTCTCTCCCCACTCCAGTCCATCCTCCACTTAGCTGTCAAATGGATCTTCCTAAAGCACAGTCCGGACCATATTACCTCCCTACTCAGTAAATTCCTTATTACCTTCATGATCAAATGCAAAATCCACTGTTTGGCTTTCAAAACCCTTCATAATCATTCTCCCCCCATTTTCCAGTCTTCTTATACCGTAGCCCTGTTGCTTATACTCTCTGTTCCAATGTCTCTGGCCTCTTTGCTGTTCGTCTGCCAACTCCAAGCATCTTCACTGACTCTCATACCTGGGATGTTGGCCTTCCTTATCTCCACCTCCTGCCTTCCTTGGCTATCTTCGAGTCCCAGCTAAGATTCTACCTTCTGTAACAAGCTATTTCCATTCCCCTTTGCTGTTAATGCCTTACCCCTGAGACAACCCCTAATTTATCATGTATATAGTTTACTTGTACACAGTCATTTGCATATTCCCATTAGACCATGAGCTCTTCTTAGAACAGGGGCTGGTTTTGGTTTTTATACCCCCAGCATTTAGCACATTCCCTGGCCCATAGTATGTATTTTATAAATGTTTATTGACTGACTTGACTTGATGCAGGTAGGGATGTGGAGATATATCCAGGCCAAGGCTTTGCCTTCCCTCTCACCTCAAATGGTCTCATTTTGCTTCTCTGCCCACTGAAAGTGGCAATGCCCTTTAGGTAGGGTAGGGGCTGGGCATTGTTTTTAAAAACCATTGAAGCCCTTTCCTTTGCTGTCCTTAATGAACATAGAGGAAGCCCAGTCAATAAATAAAGGGCAGGGCACTCAGCAGGCTTCACTAATGGAAACAAAATGAAATTCATGAAAAGCCACAAGAGTTCTACCCACAGAGCAGAGTGGAAAGTACTTGAGGAGGCTACTTCTTTATTACGGGGCTGCTCACTGACTTCATACCACCGGGAGAGGGAAGCCTGAGCCCTCCTCTCTCTGTCTATGAAAATAAATGGCCAGTTATTGTAAGGATTGAAGGCAGAATGGGATGGGGGCAAGTGCCTAGAGACCTAGACTCCAGAATCTCACATCGTTGTTCTCCTTGTCTCTCTGGGCCTCGGTTTCCTATCTGCAACAAGTACAAATATAGCCTCTGTTAAGTACCTTTTATGGGTAGTGGGCACTGTCCCTCCTGGAGCTTATAGATGAGAGCCTTGGTCTCCTAGCTACCAACCTCACAATTGGGGTGGAGGGAAAGAATAAGCATTTATTAAGCATCTATCATGTGCCAGGCACTGTCCTTAGTGATTTACAAATGATTTACAAATGATTTATAAATTTACAAAACAATCTACAAGTGATTTACAAATATTACCTCCTTTGTTCCTTCCAACAGCCCTCTGAGGTAAGTAGTATTATTATCATTAACGTTTTACAGCAGAGAAAACTAAGGCAGGAAGTGGTCAAGTGACTTGCCCAGGGTCACACAGCTAGTAAGTATATGAGGCTAGATTTGAATTTAAGTCTTCCTCAATCCAGGCCCAGCCCTCTTATCTGCTGCACCACCTACCTGATTAGGGAAGGAACTGTATAACTTGGTGTAATTGGATTTGGCATTTAAAGGACTGGGGTTTGAATCATAGCTCTGCCATGACCAGATGTGTGTTGTTAGACAAATTCTTTACCTTTTCTAGGTCTCAGATTTTTCTCTTCAAAAATGAAGGGGTGGGCTCTTAAGGGATGATTATAAGGCCCCCATCCAACTCTTAAGTCTAAGGATCCAATGTTTATTCCATTAAATCACCTCGGAGTGTCTAGAGAAAAAACTGACTTTTTTCAATCCATCCTGGAAGACGAGGGGCTCCCCACAGCCTCAGTTGTTAACTCCTACCCTGTGTGTCATGGTACCCCTTCCTTCCCAGGGCCCCCAAAAGAGCATTTTCTTCTTTTAAAAAATTTTGGACTGGACCTGTGATTTCATTGGAGCTCAGGCAGTGTAGATGCCAATGCAGATCAGCACCCACCAGCTCTGTCATTTCTAGTCTTAGAGTTGCCTTGAGGACATTGAGGAGTTGAGTGATTTGCGCAGGGTCAGACAGCCAGTATGTGTCCAAACCAGGACTTGAACTCAGATCTTCCCATCTCTGAGGCCAGCCCTGTCACAGTGCCTTGATGCTGCTTTCCTCTTATGTACTTGTCTAGCCTGTCTTTCACGACTGTCTGTTTTCAGAAGGATGAACCTAGTAGGGGAATTCACTAATCCCTGGCCTAGAGTGTGGGAGTGGGGATGAGAGAAATGGAATATGCTGCTTCTTTGAATGGGGAGGCATTAGTCACATCAATTTTCTTTTAAAAATATTTTTTTAAATTGTGAGTCACATATTCTATATGGAAGAAGTGAGGCAGCAGATGAGTAGGCAGGCTAATACGCAACTGGTCACAGTAGGCTACTATAGGTACAAGACATTGAGCCTTAGTGAATGAGAAGGAAATACTACAATAGGCCCGGAGCAGAGATGAGGGGCACAATACCCCAGGGTTACTATGAGGAGTTTATCAATAGGCCATTGAGGGCAAAAGACCCTTCACCAAAGAGTCCTTTTGAGGGTCACTGGAGAATATGACTAGCATGTACTTAGCTCCAAGCTAGCTCCTGGCTAAAATGAGGCCTCATGCTACAGTGGAAAGGGCCCTGGACTCAGCCAGAAGGCCTCCCATTCATGCCCCCAACTCTGACATTCCAGTCTATGGACAAGTCATCGTCTTTGTCTTAACTTCTCAACTATAAAATCAGGATAATTACATTTGCACCACCCACTCACACAGGATTATTCCAAGGAAAGCACTTGGCAAAACCTTAAAGGTCTGTTGAAATGGAAGCTGCTATCGTGATTTCATTATTGGCACTAAGGAATCCAGGTGGCCACATTTGCTCCACAAGAATGTATTAGCTTCACCAAGGGGAAGCGCTTGGAACACCGGTGGATCCACTGCCATCTCTAGAATATTTTATAATATTTGCCCTTGCCTTCTCCATCCATATTTGAAAGAAGAACAAAACACAGCTTGAAAGACAAATTTCAGTCTCACGACAAAATGATTCATCTCCATATGTCATTGATGATGGGCCTCTCTTTCATCACTGCCTGTGTGGCAGCCACAGTCCTGCTGGTTGAGGGGGAGAAGGGTTGAAGAAGCACTGTGGCTACTCTCTTGTTTGCCTAGATACAGTTTTCGTCTAAGCCTAGCCTGCTGTAGCTCAGTCTACCCAGGACCAGTGAGGAGATATGTTATACATCTGTCTGGGCCTGGGTTTGGTTTCAAACCCTGAGGCCTGGGAAGGAACACGTCCATATTCCCAGAGGCTCAAACTGAAATTGTACGGCTTGGTTCCATCTGAATGGCTGCCATTGCTGCGGGGCAGCATGGGGTCGAACAGACTGCCAGGAAACTATGTGCCTGCCTGTTTGTTGCTCCCACATCAGCAGTGGTTTCAGCTGCCACCCATGATACAAATAGTTCATTATGCTGAAGCTGCAGTCTGTATGCGAGGAATTGTTTGGCCCAGTGAGGCCCAAGTGTTTATGGAAATGCCAATTGTATTGAGCATATGTTTGCCAGGGTCAAAAAGGTTGCAAATGTGTGTGGGGACTGAGGCGGATGCTGCTATGAGAGAGAGGGAATTCGCTAGGCCTTCGTGGCTGGGACGAGTGACTCTGTGGCCATCAGGAAAGAAAATAATGGCTTTGGGGAAGGATTGCAATACCAGATGTACTGTTGTGTGTAGAACATGGCAGTGGGTTCAGCTGTGATGGGGTTTGCTTGATAACATCCAGAAAGGTTCCCTTCAGGTTGATTAACCCTTCTGTCTGAGCAGCAGGGAAATGAGCTCAGCAAAGCTCATGGTCTGCTTTAGGGAAAGTGACTATGTATATGTGTGTATGTGTGTTTGTTAGAATCAGTGACACACAGGAGACCTGAAGTCCTTGGAGAATTAAGGTTAGTTGTGTGGGGATCCTTAGGAAAGAGAGCTGGGGAGGTTTGGGGGCCTTCTGTTTCTATTTCGAACCAAACCAGGCCTGTTTGGCATTTAGAGCTTTTCACAATCTTGTCTCTTCCTATCTTTCCAGTCTTCTAATTCAATCTTCTCCACACACTTGACAGTCTGGCTATACTGGTCTACTCACTGTCCTCACACATGACACCCTATCTCCCAAGTCGGCATATTTGTACTGGCTGTCCCCCATGCTGAGAATGCTTCACCTTCTTTCCCACATCGCCCTTCCTTCAAGGCTCAGCTTAAATTCAGCCTTCTGTAGGAGGCCTTCTCAGCCCCCGTGTCAATACCTCCCGGTTCTAGTACTTTCCCTCAGAGATTACTTTCTATTTACAGTTGTCTGTATCTTGCATATGGGGCAGCTGATTGGTTCAGTGGATAGAGTATCAGGGCCTGGAGTTAAGAGGACCTGAGTTCAAAATTGGTCTCAGACACTTACTAGCTGGATGACCCCGGGCAAGTCATTTAACCCTGTTTGCCTCAGTTTCCTCATCTGTAAAATAAGCTAGAGAAGGAAATGGCAAACCACTCTAGTATCTTTGCCAAGAAAACCCCAAATGAGGTCATGAAGAGTCAGACATGACTGAAAAATGACTGAACACGAACAAATATAGTACAAAGTTATATGCATGTTGTATCTCTCATTAGAATGGGAGCTCCTTTAAGGGACAGAGCATGTTTTTGCCTTTCTTTGTACCCCGAGCTTAGCACAGTGGCTGGCACATTGTCGTTGTTCCTAGCTGCCTGGCACATCCTAAATGCTTAACAAATGCTTATATATAATAGATGAAAGTGGTCAAATATAAGTGATAAATAGGTAAGTGGTCAAAGGATATGACTGGTTTTCAAAGGAAGGACAGTGAACTATCAACAACTTTATGAAAGAACAATTCAGATTACTAGTAAGAAAAATTCAACTTAAAACAACTTTTGAAGTTTTACTTTACAACTATCAAAGTGGCAAAGATGATAAAAGAAGGAAATAGGCAGAGTGGGAGAGGTTGAGGAAAGCTAGGGCACACTAATACATTGTTGGTAGAACTGCTTGTTTTGGTCCTACTGTTCTCCAAAACAATTTAGAATTATGTAAGAAAAGTCACTAAGCCATTTCTTGTTCAACCTAATATTTTCTAGGCCTGTTCCCCAAGGAGAGCAAAGAAACAAAGGTCCCATATAAGAAAATATCCATAGGTAGCATTTTTTGTGGTAGCAAAAAACAGGAAATAAAATGGGTTCCTATTAATTGGGAGATAGTTGTACAAACTGTGTTAAATGGATATAATGGAATATTATTGTGCTATATGAAACAGTGAAAATGAGGAACTCAGAGAGGCATGGAAAGACCTGTATGAACAGTTGCAGAGTGAAGTGAGCAGAACCAGGAAAGCAATGTATGCACCATGGCTACAACAATGTAGATGGAAAAGCACTAAAAGGTAGCTAAACTCTTGACTATTGTGTTCAACCTCAGCCTCAGAGAAAATATTCAATTCCATTCAATTTAGTAAACCTTTATTAAATCCTTCTATGTATCTGGTACTGTGCTAAGTGCTCAGGGATGCAAATTAAAAAAAAAAAAAGAAGACAGCCTCTGCCTTCCAGGAGCTTACTGTCTGATGGAGGGAGACAATACACATAAGGAAGTTGAATGGGAGGGGTGGGGCAGCAGAGGGTACCTGGCACAGGAGTACAGGAGCATAATGTTTCATGGAGTGGAAGTGAAGCAGAGCTGCTAATAGAAAATGGACTTACCTGGAAACTTCTGTTGTCGTTTAGTCCAACTCTTCATGACCCCATTTTGGGATTTTCTTGGCAAAGATAATAGAATAGTTTGCCATATTCTTCTGCAGCTCATTTTATAGATGAAACAAATGGGTTCGAGTGACTTGGCCAGGGTCATACAGCTAGCAAATGTCTAAGACCAGATTTGAACTCATGAAGAGGAGTTGTCCTGATTACAATCCCAGGGGTCTGTGCACTGTGCCACTTATTGTTCCTCCAGCCCCTCCCCCCCCCCCCAGTAGGAGGGGAAAGGCCACTGAGGGAATTGAGGAAGTGTTGAGTATGAAAAGCTGAGTCACTGGCTATGGTGATAAGCTTTCAGGTGATTAGCTTATCCTGGGGGAGGCATGACGTTCTGAGGCCTGGAAACTAAGCAGGATGGAAAAAGAGACTGGAATGAACCACTGCCCTCCTCTCACTAGAGAGGTGGGGGACCAGGAGTGCAGAATGTTGCATACTATGTGGAATGCAATACTGAGGACTGTTGATTTTTGCTTGACTGTTTTTCTTTGTTGTAAGGGCAGGTTCAGTGATTGGAGGTGGGAGTGCATTTGGGAAAATGACTGGTATAAAAACCAAAAAGCATCAATGAAAATTTATAAAAACAACTAAACCAGCCCCTTAGGAATGTTAATCAGCTGATAAGAAGCTTCAGAACAGCTGTCTCTGGGGAAGGATTCTCAAAGGCTTGTCTCTGTAGAGATGTGTTTTCTTGGCAGAGATTAGAGCATATAGTTAAAGAATTAATTTGGAATGAAGTAAAAAATCATTTATTAAGTGCTTGCTATGGACTTGTAAGCTCAACCAGTTGTTTTTATCTGTCATTTAACAAGCATTTTTAAAGTCATACTGTAAGTAAGCTTGGGTTCATTAGAATGTAAAAGGTGGAGCCTCCCCCCTCCCCAGGGCAGGGACTGTCTTTCTCTTTGCTTATAATTCTATTCCCAGCATATTTGTTTAATGGTTTTGCAGTCATGCCCGACTCTTCATGACCCCATTTGGGGTTTTCTTGGCTAAGATATTGGAGTGGTTTGCCATTTCCTTCTCCAGCTCATTTTACAAATGAGACAAACAGGTTTAAGTGACTTGCCTAGGGTCATACAGTAAGTGTCACACTTGGTGACTGCTCAATAGATATTTGTTGACTTACTTTGTGCGAAGCACTGTCCTAGGGGTACAGAGACAAAAAAGAAACAGTCTTTGTTCTCCAGGAGCTTTTAATTTACAGGGTAAATTTTAATTTACATCTTTTAATGAACACGTTCCAATCCTTGGTCTAGGAGACATCTTGGAAAGTCTTAACGTTCTGCCATGAAAATAAACTACTCAAGAAAAGCAGGCAGAATGCTGTCTGTCCTGTACTACTACTTTCTGGTCCTTTTTTGGACTCAGGTCTGAGGAACAGTATAAAGGACACTGGCACAGATGCTGACATCCTCTTTGCCCCCATCAAGTGTTGGTAGAGGGATAGTGAGGAAATGGCAGGGCGGGGGAAAGGGGGTGAAGGAAGGAACATTGAGGATTGTTTGTGAGACATGACAAATAGTTTGGCCTCGATGGTATGGGAAACAAGCTGAAGTCATATCCTTGACCTGCACGGTACAAGTATCTCTTCAGACTTAATCTAAACATTTCTGCTGCATCTATTTCTTAATTTTTAAAATTTTAAAATTTTTTTTTGCATTTATTTCTTTAAAAATTTTCTTTTTTTAAATTGTGAACTTAATCATTGACAAATATTGAAATATACAAAAAGTGGATTTCACATGAAACTGTGAACATCTATTATGTATGGTTTTTAAACTGTATTAAATTTAACAAAATATTAACCAATTTACCTTTTTTTACTCTTTTGAATTTTCTTTTTTCTTTTATATATTTTGTTCTTTTTGAGCTGCTTATTGCTAACTACTTACTTACACCAACCCCCATACAGAATCTCTTGAAATAGCTAAGTATAGTCAAACAAAACTAATGAACACATTAGCTGTATCTGAATATCTATGCCTCTTTGGGGTGGGGGTGGGGGGCAGTCCTTTATCCCTCTGTCAGGAAATTGGAGGCATACTTCATCAGGCTTTTGAAATTCTGCTTGGTCACTTTCATAGTTGGTTTCCTCTACATTATTGTGGTGTTTGTGTAAATTATTCTCCTGGTTCTGTTAATTTCACTCTGCATTAGTTCTTACAAATCTTCCCCAAGTTTCTCTGGATCAGGCATGTTTGAAATTTCTTATGGCACAGTAGTTAGTATTCATTACATTTACATAACACAATTTCTTCAATTGTTCCCCGTTTGACAGGCACCCACTTTGTTTCTAGGTCTTTGCCACAACAAAACAGTGCTAAAAATATTTTCGTACTGATGGATCTTTTCCCTCTGCATCTTTACCCCTCTTTGTGGTATATGCCTAGTAGTGGTACCATTGGATCAAAGAGTATAATATAGCTTTTAGAATTTTTTTTTTAGTATGGTTCCAATTAATTAATCAGTAAGTGTTTACTATGTGTTAGGCACTGGGCAAATACAGAGAAAGGCAAAGTGCCTCAGATGCTCATTTGCTGTGTGACCTTGGGCGATTAATTTGTTTGCCTCAGGTTCCTCTATGATAAAATGGAGATGATAAAATCATCAACCTCCTACTGTTGTCCTGGAGCTCAAATGAGATAAATGAGACAAAGCCAGGCCCTGCCCACAAGGGGCTTACATACAAGATGTAAGTAAATGGGTACCAGAAGATCCACATGAAAGAAATATAAGGTAATGTTGGAAGGGAAGGACCCAATGGCTAGTGAGCAGAACCTGGAAGGCCTCTTGCAGAAGGTGACATTTGACCTGAGTTTTGGAAGATGCCAGGGATGTAAAGAGGCGGAGGTGAGGAGAGGGAGCATTCCAGGCACCGAGGACAGCTAGGATGAAGCCATGAAGATGGGAGATGGAGTAGTGAGAAGCAACAAGTAATCTGATATTTCTGAGCTGTAGTGTTTGTGGAGGAGGGTGACGCGTGAGAAGGCCGAAGATGTGGGAAGGGACTGTGCTGAACTGGTAATTGGGCTTTTAAATGCTGAATAGAAAGGAGGAGGTAATAGGGAACCACTGGAATTTACTGAACAGAGGTGGGGCTGAGTGATGTAGTCAGACCTACACTTTAGGAAGGAAAATCACTTTGGCAGCTATGTGGAGGATAGATTAGAGTAGGAAGAGACTTGAGGCAGGGAGACCAATGAGAAATCGTTCCAAATTGTTTTCCAAATTTTCTGCTGCAACCTAAAGCCTATTTTGCCAACCCCATGTATCATTTCTCTGCCTTGACTGGAGGTGATAAGTGGTTTACCAGCTTCAGAAATCATTCTCATTAATCATATTGTCCTCGGTTTCCTTTCATTTATTTATTTATTTGTTCGTTTTTTGCTAGGAAGGGGAGGCAACTTTCCCATTGCTTTGCCACTTTCTACTCTTTCTCTTCTTTGGGGTTCTCAGTGCAGTGGGCTGGCTGTCTCAGTGTGGGTTTCACAGGGTAATTGCTCCTTGAGGAGGTGGGTCATTAAAGTCAGGGCCTATGTTTTTGAGGTTCAAGAGCATGATTTTGTCACTTTACCCAGGAGCCATCAGACTCAGATCAGTCTAAATGAGTCACCAGACTCACACAAGCCTAGCCTGACAAACCAGAATGCCAATCTATTAATTTGTAATGGAAGACGTACCTGGCATAAGAGCTTGTCTCTTTTATCTGCATGCGGCACACCCTTTCTGGTGGGTAGATCCAGCCGGGAGCCCAGAGGACAAAGTCAGAAGGCTGCTCAGGCTGCGTAAATTTGGAGCAGAGGGAATTGGATGTTCTGAAGGGATATTTCCATCGGGCTGTAGCCTGATCAATGGCCCTTATCCACATGAAGGATATTTTGGGCCAAACAACTGGAACTGGGCGTGTAGCATCAGCATTGCCTTCCTCCCTGGGAGGAACCAGAGACACATTCTGCCTTTCCAGTCCGTTGCAAATTGTCTGTCATTACGATCTCAGCTGCCTCCTGGCATGTTGCAATTTCTAAAATTACAGTTGATTTGACATCACTTATCTTTTAGAGAGGTGGTTCTCTGATGAGGTTTATGGGGGGGGGGTGTTTAATCTTACCAGAAACATATGCACCAATCATATTTTAAAATGCCTCATGGGGGTGGGGTGGGGATCTGGGGAGTTCTGCAGATGGTTGACCCTATCTGCTGTGTGCTAATTCCTGTTATCCTAGAATTATAGATATAGAGCTCAGAGGGACCTCAGAGGCCATATTGTCCAACCCCTTGATTTTACAGATGAGGAAACTGAGGTCCGGGGGGGATTAAGTGACCTACCCAGGGTCACCTAGTGAGTAAATGTCTAAGGCAGGATTTGAATGCAGATTCTCTGACTCCAGAACCCAGCAGGGCTCTTTCCTCTTTATTTCGTTGCCTTCTAGTGGATGAGGGATGTCCTCTCTAGATTCCAGATAGTCAGGAAAAGAGGTCAAAGGAGTATGACTTTGATGATTTGGTCATTGAAAGGGTGGTATTCAAATTGGAAAATCATTAGATGCTTTGAGGAACCTGGATGTTTTTAAGGTGTGGAGTAAAGGACCTCACAGGTCTTTTTCAGTCCCAGAATAAAAGATTCCTTAGGGGAAGAGAAAACTGAATAACGGAGCCAAGGCTGGATTAGTTAGAGGAAAGGGAGACCCCAGGCCCTGGGAGCAGAAAAGTATCTCAGCTATATAATCTATTTATTTATTCTTTTTTTTAAAAAAGTATTCTTTTTTTCCTCAGCTATATTTAGAAGCAGCTTGGTGCATATATAGTTCTGGGCCTAGAGTCAGAAAGACCTGAGTTCAAATCCAGCCTCAGATCCTTACTAGCTCTGTGACCTTGGGCAAGTCACTGAACCTCTATTTGACTCAGTTTCCCCAATTGCAAATGGGGATAATAATAGCACCTCCATCCTGGGTTGTTGTGAAGATCAAATGAGATATTTGTAAAGTGTACTTAGCACAGTGTCTGGCACATAGTAGGTACGTAATAAACGTTAGTCATTATTTGTGTATTGTCAAATGATTTCGCATATGTAAAGAACTTTGCAGACATTAGAGAGATATATTAATACTATTACTATTTTCCGTGGTATTGTGAGACAAAAAATGATGTGGGATCACAGCGTAGCAGAGCGTAGGCAAGTCACCTCTCCCTGGGCCCCAGTTTCTTCCTCTGTGAAAGGAAGGAGTTAGATTACTTTCTAATGTTCCTTCCCAGATTTCCTGTGATTACGCTTTTCCAGATTTAGTGCTTATTAACCCCTTACACACACACACACACACACACACACACACAAACACACACATGCACACACACCCCTCTAAAGTTTACAAAGTGCTTTGCATACATTCTTATCTGATCCTCACAAGAAGCCTTTGATGACAGAAAAGGAAAATGACAAATGCTGGAGGGGATGTGGAAAAATTGAGACACTAATGCACTATTGGTAGAGTTGTGAACTGGCCCAACCATTCTGGAGAGCAATTTGGAACTACTCCAAAAGGACTATAAAACCGTGATCCTTTGTGATCCAAGCGATCTTTGATTTGGCAATACCGCAGCTAGGTCTGTATCCCAAAGAGATCAAAGGGAAGAAAAAAAGACCTATGTGTACAAAAATATTTATAGCAGCTCTTTTGTGCTGGCAAAGAATTGGAAATTGAAAGGATGCCTATCAATTGGAGAATGGCCGAACAAGTTGTGGCATATGATTATGATGGAATACTATTTTTTTAAATTTATTTTTAATATGTTTAGTTTTCAGCATTGATTTTCACATGCGTTTGAATTACAGATTTTCTCCTCATTTCCACCCCCCCCACTCCAAGATGGCGTGCACTCTGGTTGCCCTGTTCCCCAGTCTGCCCTCCCCTCCGTCCCTCCATTCCCCTCCCATCCCCCTTTCCCTTCCTTTCTTGTATGGCAAGATAAATCTCTACGCCCCATTGCCTGTGCATCTTATTTTCTAGTTGCATGAAAAAAAAAAACTTTTTTACTTTTGAACATCTATTTTTTAAAACCTTGAGTTCCAAATTCTCTCCCCTCTTCCCTTCCCATCCACCCTCCCTAAGAAGTCAAGCAATTCAACATGAGCCACA
>CM053624.1:311942775-312014254 GCA_028646595.1 Phalanger gymnotis
TGGGAGCTGGGAGTTCCGTGCGGGACAGACCTTACCCCGAGACCATCCAGGCTGTCCTGGGCTGGAGCCCTGCTTCCCTCTGCCACTTTGTGGGTTCTGCAGTTCTAGAATTGGTTCAGAGCCATTTTTTATAGGTTTTTGGAGGGACTTGGTGGGGAGCTCACGCCAGTTACTGCTTTCCAGTCGCCATCTTGGCTCCACCCCCTGATGGAATACTATTATGCTATAGGAAATGATGAGCAGAATGCTTTCAGAAAAACTTGGGAAGACTTATATGAACTGATGCAAAGTAAAGTGAGCAGAACTAGGAAAACATTGTACACAGTAACAGCAAATTGTAACAATGATCAACTGTAAAAGACTTAGCTACTCCCATCAATACAATGATCAAGACGGTTCTGAAGAACCCATGATGAAAAGTTCTGTCCACTTCCAGAGAGAGAACTGATGAACTCTGAATGCAAATTGAAGTATACTTTTTCTCACTTTATTTATTTTTCTTGCTTTTTTTTTTTTTGCAACATGGCTAATATGGAAATACTGTTTTGCATGACTTCAGATTTATAATTGCTATCATATTGCTTGCCTTCTCAATATGGAAATATTGTTTTGCGTGACTTCAAATTTATAATTGATATCATATTGCTTGCCTTCTCAATGAAGGGGACAGAAGCCTAGGGGAAGGAAAGAATTTGGAAATCAATTTTTTTTTAAATGAGTGGGTTTTTTTTTTAAGCCAGGAAGCCATGAGACAGATAATTTTATCCTTATATTATACAGATGAAAAAACTGAGCCTCAGAGAAGTGAAGTAATTTTCCCATAGTCATACAGCCAGAAAGTGTGGGAAATGGGAATTCGAATCCAGACTCCAAGTGGTCTAGCATTCTTTTTGCCATCATGCTGCCTCTCCCATACCACTCTTGCCTTTTAAACCCTTACCTGTCTGTCATAGCCTATCTCAAATATCTCCATGAAGTCTTATTCTTCCCTAGAAAATTCTTCTTCCTCTGAATTCCTCTATCAATTTGTATCTCTCTCATGGTTCTCATCACATTCTCCCTTATATTCTGTTTTATCTTTTCTATTGGATTGTAAACACCATGCGGACTATTATCTTCATCTTTGCATCCTCTGTAGCCTCTAGCACAGGAACATTTTAGGTGCTCCTTAAGTATTTGTTAACTGAATGAATGAATCTTACTTTGTAGGGCCTTCTCATTTGTAAAAGAAAGACATTGTGTCATTTGGGAAGGAGGTTTCTAGTGGAGGCTTTTGGGCCCTGTACTGTCTGATATTTTTTTTTTTTTATCATTGAGACATGAACAAACTGGGAAGTATCCAGGGGAAAGGAGGGGAGAGCAGGATGATAAAGGAGTCTGGAAATTATTTTATAGGAGAAGCTATTGATGGACCTAGGGATATTTAGCAAAGGAAAAGACAAGACTACATTGGGGGTGGAATGTAAGGGTGCTAAGGAGCAGGATGTGGTTGTTATATTTAAGTATTAGGATGTTATATGGAAGAAGGGGCAGATTTACTCTGTGTTTCTACATAGGGAAAATGCTTAAGGACCAGCAAGAGGAAGTGATAGGAGGCATATATGGGTCAATATGAGGAAGACCTCTCTGTTCAAGAATGAAAGAACAAGTTCTCTATTACTGGAAGTGCCAAACCTGGGGCTGCAAGGGATGTTGAATGGGGCTGCAAAGGTTGGACCAGATAACCTCGAAAGTGCCTTCTAGCTCTCAAATTCCATTTTTAAAGAAGCAATTTACTGAGTTGCCATGTCAGTAATAACTTGGCTAAAATTTGACAGGATAATAAAGGGTTTCTATCCTGGCCTTCCCTGGGGCTTTCTCAGATTTTTTGCTACTCACATTTGCTGTAGCTACAAGTTCAGATCTTCTGCCAGCTTATTCTTTCATCTTTTCCAGGCCAGAAGGACTGAACTCCAAGTAGATTACTGTGGTGGGTTTTTTTTTCCTCTTGAAACCCTGAAATCTAAGCTCTCTGAATAGTGAAGATAAAGTGCCCCTGGGAAAAACCAGCTCTGGACCTTAGGCCTAGCTGGACCATAGTTACCTTTCTGGGGCTTCCACTGCTCTAGCTGGAACTAGTCTAAGGGAACCGTGCCCTTAGTCTTAGGGCTCTGACCCTTCACTGTTTTATAAAGTAAGTCCCTGGGTCACTAAAGGAGGAATGTTCCAAGCTTTTGCATCCTTGGACTTGCTTGTTACTTTAGGTTCAGAAATCTGCTACACTCAAATCCTAATTGCCAGCTCAGTAGTGCCAGCAGCCACTACCATCTTTTTCCTCTGACGGTCAGAAAATCCAATAAGCAATTATTATGTACCACCTACATGCAAAGCACTGTGATAGATGTGTTGGAGATTAAAAAATGTATACAGTCCCTGCCTTCAAAGAACTCACATCCCTCTAATCCAGAAGGGATATGGCATGAAGACAGATAAAGGTGGGGAGTAAATAAGAAGGTGCTGTCACCATTTCTTGATGGCTTTCTCTCAGAGTCTACATTCATCTTTCTTTGCCTTCATATCCTTCAGGTCATATGAATTTTTTCCTTGTTTTTATTTACAAGGGAAAAGAGGCTCTACAAATTCAGAAATAATATACCAGGGTTTAGGGAATTAGAATTAAGTAGAAAAAAAAATTACCAGGCTCAGCGGCTCCTAAGCTTCCAATCTAATACCTAGCTAAAGTAGCATCTCAGACCTAGCCTAGACTTCATAATCCACTCTAGGTTGAGACTGGCTTCTTTCTTGGCCCCAGACAAGAATGGAATGCTGCCTTATTTCCCAGCATCCTCCCTTGCTTAGGAATTCTGGGTAGAGCTTATTTGTTCATTCTACCACCCCAGGATCACTGTTAGTTTATCAGGAAGCTTCTTGGTGCTTGATTTATATTATCAAAGAATCACAGTGTTTCAGAGGTAGAAGGGACCTCATTGGCCTGCAACATACTTGGCGAATGTCCATCTAAACTTTGTCCCTAGTTTTATTATTTGGAGCCAAGAAACCCAAACCTAATTCCTCTTCCATGTGATCAGCCTTTCAAGTATCTGAAGATAGTTCCCATGTCCCTTTTCCCTGTCATATCTTCTATTGAGGCTACATCTTCCCAATTCCTTCAATTTATCCTCATTTGAATTTATACCTCTTCATCATCCTGGGAGCCCTCCTGTTAATGTTCTCCAATTCATCAATGTTCTTCCTAAAATATGATACCAAGGACTACACACAGCACTCTATTTACAGCTGGGGCAGGGCAGAACACAGCCTAGTACAGCAGACCATTGTCTCAGTATCACTGAATGCTATTGCCTCTCCATGTGGCCTGCCATTGCTCTGGCTTTCTTGGCTTTCATATCAGCTGTTGACTCATATTGTGCTTGTAGTTCACTGAAACACCCAGATCCTTTTTCAGGTAACCTGTTTTCTACCCATGCCTCCACCGTCTTGCACTTGTAAAGTTGATTTTTTGAACCCAGGTATGAGATTTTACATTTATCTCTATTAAATTTTATCTTATCTGATTCAAATCAGTGTTTACCTCTCAAGATCTTTTTGGATCCTAATTCTTTCATCCAGTGTGTTAGCTATCCCTCCTACCTTTTAGTTTTTTGGTGAATTTGATAAGAATGCCTTTATCTTCCAGAACTGGGTAAAATACCCTGGAGCAGTCTACTAGAGACTGCCTTCCAAATTGGCAGTCCATCGTTAATGGTTTTACTCTTTGGCTCTTCAACAAATTATGAATTCACATAATTGTATAATCCTCTAGCTCATATTTCTCCATCTTTTCCGCAAGCATAGCATGAGAAACTTCACCAAATGTTTTGCTAAAATCTAAGTAAACATTATCTACAGCATTCTCCTATTCTTCCAGTTTAGTAGCCCTATCAAAAAAGGAAGTAAGGTTAAGCTGCTTGGATGAGGCCAAATTTTTTGATGGCTCTTTGTAATCACCACTTCCTTTTCTATATTTTCTCCAATTATCTCCTTAATAATGCATTTCATAATTTTGACAGGAATTGAAATTGAAGCACCTGGTCTATAATTTGCAGGCTGCATTCTCTTCTTCTTTTTGAAAATTGGGATGACATTTGCCCTCTAGTCCTTCAGCACCTCTCTTATTCTTTATGATCTTCGAAAAATCGATGATGCTACCTTAGCCATCCCATCTGCCATATCCTTCTATATTCTAGTTTTAATTCATTGGTGCCAGGCGCCTTGAACTATAGCTATATTCTCTTATTTTTTCCTCACTTATCTTGGATATCTACTCCCTCTCAGTCATTTTTGTTCTATCTTTTCAGCCCAAAGATCATCCTTTTTGGTAGAGAAAACAAACAGAATAAGAGATAAGCGGCATTACCTTCTCTCCATCAATAATTATCATCACCCCATATACTCTAAGCAATGGTCCTATTCCTTCTCTGATCCTCCTTCCTCCCCACCCCCTTTTGTTATTTTTAGCTTTCTTTATTAGCCTGAGTTCATTCTGAGCTCTAGCCCTCCTGATGCTGTTCCTGATGGACCATGATATATTTTTGTATTAATCCTTTGTTATCTGCTCTTTTTTTCTATCATCTGAACATGTCTTTAAAACATCTACATTGGCTCATGAGTTCCCTATGCACCCACATCAGGCTTTCCTTTTCTCATTCTCATTGGAATTGTTTTATTTCTGTCTAAGAATTAGGTTCTTGCTACTTTCCCATCTTTTTGGGGGCAACTTCTCCTGGAGAATTTTGGTCCTTGGGATCCTAGCTATCCTTCCTTCGAGCCCTAAATTATGTAAGCATTCTGCCTGTTAGATATCTCTACTCCCTCTGCCCAAAGTGAGGAAATAGTTAAGCAGAACTATTACATAAAAATTTTTCCATCCCCCAGAAATCCAAATTATTCCACCTGACATGGAAGTCATCTCTAAAGTTCGCAGCTCATTTTATACCCCTTTCCTAGGAGTCTAAAATTTGATGGAAGACTCTCAGGAACAAGGGCTTTTATCTTCACTGGCCACAGGGCTTAATTTTCATGGTTTAAAAAAATCCCAGTAATCTCCTTTTGTGTTCAGTTCTTCCAGCTCAGAAAAATGAACAACTGAGCTGGCAGAAGATCTGAACTAGTTGTTGTAGGGAGGCTAAAGCTGGAAACGGGAAGGAGGAAAGCGCTGACATGCCAGACGTATACAGGGCTGCTCTCATCAACTTCTTTGCCCTCAGGTTGCCAAGATCTGAGTTCCTTGGCTAGGTCTCTTGATTCTTAGCAAAGCTCTAGGTTCTTGTCCTCATGTTGCATCTCTTTCAACACCACTCTGACTCCTCCTAACCTACTCCCAGATTCCTCTGGTGGCAGAGAATCTGACCAGAGAAAGAGAGAAACGAGATTTTCAAATCCTCGCGGTGATAGCTTGCCATGAGAGGAGCCGGCTATCTGTCTGTGAAAGATAAGAGAAGACCCAGCTAGGATGAGGAAGAGAGCAAATGTATGCACACCCTAGATAGAGAAATTGGTTCCAGTGCTGTCTCTGCTCTCCTTTTCTGTGGCCCATCCTGTATTGTAGCGTCGGATCTCAGAGTTAGATGTAGCCTGAGAAGTCATCTATCTGGTCCAGCCTCTCCCTGAAACTTGGATCCCCATTATGATATCCCTGATGATAATTTAATGTTCACCCATGATCCTCACAACAACCAGGAAGACGGATGCTTGCATCTTGTTATTATACTCATTTCATATGTGAGGAAATTGAGGCTTAGAAAGACCAGGTCACTTGCCCATGTTCAAGGAACTAATGAGCATCAGGGGCAGGCTCTGAACCCAGGTCTCTGCTGATTCCGAGTCCAACACGCTTGGCCTTACACCAAGCCGCCTCTCTATGTGACAAGGGGCAATTCAGCCTAGATTTGAGGATCCTTAGTGACAGGGAGTCCATTACCTGATGGGGCTGTTTATTTTTAGACAGATGTAATTGTTGTGTCATTATTTATGTTGAGTCAAGAAAAGCTCCTCTGCAATGTCCACACCTTGGTCAGTAAGGTTATATCACAGGATAAAGCTAGGTATAACACAGGCTTGGGGGCTCACCCTCCCAATCCCCACTAGTACTGATAGGTTGGGTCCCCAGAGGGTGGTTGGCTACAGCTTCTGTCCAGGTTCTAGGGCTGACCCTAAGGAGGTGGGGGTGGTTTTTCTAATGTGCTTCTCATAAGCCCCTAGTAGGCTTCCCTCATTGAGAATCAGTTGATATCAACTAGTGAGCCAGACTTAATTAGCTTTTAGTTAAGTAAGGTATGAACACTTGGTACAAAAACATCCTCTTCTCCCTCCTACATCCAGGAGAAAGTAGGCTCAAGCTTAGAGAGCTCGTGTGAGAAAAGGGACAGACTCACAGCTCCCAATATCCCCTTTGTGGAGTCCTCCTCAAGGTCCCCTTAGGGAGGGTGTAGAATTCTTCCAGGATCCTTATAAAGTGCTGAAGCTGTCTTTCCTCAAGGAAATCTAAAATTTTCTGACCGTTCTGACCTTGATCCCAAGGTCATTCTTTGGTAAAGGGCATGGGGTAGGAGACAGAGGCTCTCCTTTCCCCCACCCCTAAGCTGTTCCCCTCAAGGGACTTGACAGAAGGTGCTTCTACCCCTAGGCTGGCCCAATAAATAATCAGATTTGGCTTGATGTTTTATAAAAGCTCTTGGGGCATGACTGAGTCTCATCAACCAATCCCAATACACTTTCTATGTAAGCATTATTTCATTTCATCCAATGGCTTAAAACACTTTATAGCTGGTTGACCAGATTGTTCATGCTTAGTTTAATGCCTTTGATAGATTTAATAAAAGTGTTCTTACCTGATTAAGGTAGTTACTTTAAGAGATGTACAGTAATTGATTAATTCAGTCATCCCCCATCCTCACATATATAGAAATTTGAATTGTTATTCATGCACTTATTAAGCATCTGCTATATGTCAGGCCCGGTATTGAGTGCTGGAACAATAAAGACAAAAAATGGAAATAATCCTGGTCCTCAAAGAGCTTACGTTCTGTTGGGGAAAATAATGTGTAAGTACAACAAATAAGTGAAAAATATAGACAAAATAAAGACAAAGAAGTTTCCAGGTTGGAAGGAACTAGCACCTGAGGGGATCAGGATGAGCATCAGGTAAGTGGTGGCACTTAATCTAATCCCTGAAGGAAGCTAGAGATCATAATAGCAATAGCTAACATTTATTTAGCTCTTTAAAGTTTTAAAAGTGCCTTAGAAACATCTCATTTTGTCCTCATAACAACTCTAGAAGGTAAGTATTAAAATAATTAATATTTTACAGATGAGGAAACCGAGGTAGAGGTTAAGTGACTTGTCCAGGGTTACGTAGCTAGTGTATCTGAGACCAGATTTGAATTTAGGTTTTCCTCATTCCAAGTCTAACACTCTATCCCTCGCACCACGTAGCTGCCTGAGATTCTAAGAGGTTGAGATGAGAAGGGAATACATTCCAAGTATGGAGAACAGCCTGTTGCAGAGACAAGACGTGAAATATCATGTCTGGGAAATAACAAGTTGTCCAATTTGGCTGGAAAGGAGAATACATGAAGGAAAAGAGTAATGTGCAATAAATAGGCCGGGAAAGATGAGCTCAAGTCAATCTGTGAAGGGCTTGAAATGCCAAACAGAGGAATTTCTATTTTATCCTAGGGGAGCTCCTTATAGCAGGAGAGAGACACGGTCAGACCTGAGCTTTAGGAATACAAGTTTGGTGTGAAGGAGGGATTAGTGAGAGATTAGGCTCGAGGCATGAAGACCAAGTCGGTTATTGCGGGGCCCCTCATATCTTCCAATTCCAGGTGAGATAGTGGGAGGTCCTGAACTAGGCTGATAGGCCTGTGAGTAGAGAGAAAGAGATGAGTTCGAGATATGTGGTAGAGGTAGAATCAACAAGATTTGACAACTGGTTGGATATATGGGATGAAGAAGAGAGAAGGGGGTGAGGAAGAGAGCTGAGGATGACTCCAGGGTGGTGAAACAAGGTGACTGAAGGATGATGGTGCTATCAATAGAAATAGGGGAGTTAGGAAAAAGGGAAGGTTTGAGGGAAAAGAAAAGGAGTTGTCGTTTTTTATCTTTGGGTTTCTCAGCAAGTAGAAAGAAGCTTGAATCCCAGCAAACCTCAGGCTTTCGTCTATGGCTTGCGCCTGGACTTGGGATCCACTGGTGCTGACAGATTTCAGGAGAGGGATTATGACTAACATGATACCTCAGCACATCTTGCCTCCTCTTCCATTAGGAGTGGTTTTTATGAGTCATATCCAGGCTCATTCAGTCCAGTAGCTTTCAGGACAGTGGCTCAGGGAGCTCTCCTCTTGGGGCTAAGGGCCCTGGGTTCCCCTTCTCTTAAGTTAATTAGGTCCTGGCCTTGGTTTTCTGGCTTGGATTTCTTCATCTCCTGTATGCATTTGCTCCTCCAACCTCACTGGGGCCTCAAGCCCATTCTGAGGTGAACTTGGCTGCTCTTCTAACTCATCTTGGGGCCTTCTGCCCTTTCTTCTGGGAGAGCAAGCCTGAGATTCTGTCAGAAGCTTCTCTGTCTGGTTGATGGAAACCTTTCCAAAGGGTTTCAAGCTTTTGTGGAATCCTTTATTCTGTAAGGCCCTGCCCCCCAAATGCCAACCTCTGAGAAGGGGGTAGGAGGGTATTGAATGCCCACCCTCCCTTTGCCTGCCCTCCCTTTCTTTCAGCAGAGTGCTTTCCACAGAGTTCTCTTCTCTGCCCAGAGCCATTCTGGTGCATCCTTTATGCTTTCCTGGTGCATCGTAAGGCATTTTGTTTCTCTGGCTTATTGTTCTGTGCTCCCCATCAGCGAAGATAATTAATTGATATTCTTTTAATACTTTCAACTTTGCAAAGAGCCATTAAGTTCCCCAGGAGCCTCCCGGTTCGTTCTTCTTCATCGAGCTAGTCATTTATTTTTCCCCTCCATCTTTGACTCGAGATCTTCTTCGGTTCTTAAACATTAGCGTTACCCTCCTACAAACTCCTCCTCATTCTTACAGCAAAGAACTCAGGCATGGGGCTTTAGAATCATCTTTGCCTCTCCCCTCTCCCTCATGCTTCACATCTCTTTTGTTTTTTTAATCATTGCCATCTTTTGTTTTTAATATCATCTATATTCCCCAATACATTTTCTCCTTTTGCCTTTCTCCACATCTAATCAGTTGCCGAATCCTGCCGGTTCTATTCTCCCAGTGTTTCTTGAGCCCTACCTCTCTGTACTTCCATTCCCACTAGCCTGGGCCAGCCTCTCATTACTTCTGACTTGGGATGTTATGATAGCCTTCAAATTGTTCTTCCGATCTCCAGTGTCTCCTCTTTTCTTTATACCATGACAGAGTAATTTACTAATAGGCCTGACTCCGTTGTTCCCCTGCTCAGTAATTTTAGGTGGCTTCTTATTGCCTGAGAAAAGAAGCATATACTCTTCATCTTGGCCCTGGGTAATCCACTAATTCATTCAATAAACATTTCTTGAGCCCCTACCCTACTGTGTTCAGGGCACTGTTCTGTGCGATGGGGATCTAAAAATAGATTCAATACAAATCCTGCCCATAAGAATCTTGCAGTCTAACGGAGAGAAGTACAAATAAACTGTGATGTAAGAGAAACTGGGAAAATGGAGATGAGAAGTCTGGTCAATGAGTCCAATGAGAAATATGAGGGAGAGGTACCTTTTACCTGTGTGGGTGTGAGTCTGTGTATATGTGTGTGTGTGTGTTGTGAAAGATTGCTAAAACTCTTGCCTTGGTCAAGAAATTGAAGACCTTAGGAGCCCGGGTCATGTTTTCTGATGCCTATGAAAAGCAAGAAATTCAGTAGAGAAACACAGAATTGGCAAGTAAGTAGTTTTCTTAAGAAAATAGTGTCTCTACACTTTCAGACATGGCTAATGTGGGATTTGCTTTGCTGGACTACGTAGGTATATGCTGAGGAATCTTTTTGTTGGTTTTTTAGTTTTTTAAGTTTGCTGAATGTGGTTAGGGGGCAAAGGAAGGGCACAAGCAGTTTTTAAGTGCCTACTATGTGCCAGACACTGTGCTAAGTACTTGCTTTTCAAATATTATCTCATTTGATCCTCACAACAACCCTAGGAAGTAGGTGTTATTATTATCCCCACTTGGGGAAACTGAAGCAAATGGAAGTTAAGTGGCTTGCTCAGGATCACACAGCTAGTAATATTTGAACTCAGGTCTTTCTGACTCCAGGCCCAGCGCTCTATCCACTGCACCACCTATCTGCCTCTGGGGAGATGGGAGTAGTAAGAGAGACAGATTAATTTTAAAACACTTATAACTTGAAAAATAAAAATAAACTTTAAAAAAAAAGATGGTGTCTTTGGAGTTTCTTGAGCAGGGGAATGATGTGGTCAAACCTGTGCTTTAGGAATATCAGTTTGACAACTGTGTGGTGATAGGAGATGCTAAAGAGAAGGAGAGTGTAGATTTTTGGAGCAGGGAGGACCTTACAGATCATCTAACCTAGGGGTTTCCAAACTGTGGGCTGTGGATCCCTAAGGAGCTGCAGAGTTATTGCAAGGGGTCGAAAGTCCAAAAATCCATGAGCAATGTTAAAAATGAAGCTATCTGTTCTGTAGTCTGAATAAATGCTACGTTTTGTACATTAAAATAAAAGATGTGTATAAGAAAGGATTTTGATTTCTGAACCATGGCTCAAAATATAAGAATGACTAAGTCCATTTCCACTCCAATCCTTCTTCCATTCAGCCACCAAAGTAATTTTCTTAAAGTGCAGGTCTGACTGTGTCATCTTCCCTGCTCCATAAACTTCAGTGGCTCCCTATTGCCTTCAGGGTCAAATATAAAATCCTCTGTCTGACATCCAAGGACCTTTATAACTTTGCTGCCTGCTGCCTTTCTTGTCTTCTTAGGCCTCGTTCTTTGATCTAGTGACACTGGACTCCTTGCTGTTCTGTCAAGACACTCCACCTCTTGGCCGTGGCACTTTGGACTTGGCTTTCCCCCATGCCTGTGAGGCACTCTCTCCTCATTTCTGCCTGTTGGTTTCCTGGCTTCCTTTAAATCCCAACTAAAATCTCTTCTACAGGAAGCCTTTCCCTACCCCTCTTAATTCTAGTGCTCTCCCTCTTAATTATTTCCTATTTCTTCTGTATATAGCTTATTTGTTTACTTGTTATCTACCCCCCTTAGATTGTGAGCTCCTTGAGGGCAGGGACTGTCTTTTTCCTCTTTTTGTATCTCCAATGCTTAGCACAGTGCCTGGAACATACTAGGTACTTAATAAATGCTTATTGACCTGCTGCCCTCGAGGATCTTACATTCTAATTGGAGAGACAACATGTACATAAATAGTTATATACAGAGTAGATGAAAAGTAACCTTAGAGAAGAAGGCCTTGGGGTGGGGGATGGGAAGGGCAGAGAAAGACCAAAATAGGTAAAAGGGTGATGCTGAAAGAGTAACAGTGCATATGTGCTTTGCTAATATTTAAATTGGAGCCTTTTGTTTTTGCCTCATATTCACTTCAGAATTTATCCCTCTCCCTTCCCCTACCCAGTGATCCATCTTTTATAATAAAGATTTTTTTTTTCAAAAAGAGAAAAAAATTAGTTGAGAAAAATCAGCCAATGCATAAACTAGGTCTGGTGATATGTTCAACATTCTATATCCATAACCCCCCACCTCTTCAGTGAAGGGAGGAAGGTACCTTTTATCAACTCTTCTGTAGTATTAAGCTCAGTTGTGATAATTATGCCTCATTCAGTTTCCTTTGGTATTGTATATTAAGAATATTCACTCAGATGAGGAAATCCAGGAACCAGCAGGGAAGTATTGTAGAGAATATTTGGGTTAAGACCAAGGGAGGAAAACCAGAAGTAATATTATATTGTCATTGCAGTCTATTGCAGATCACCTGTTGGTTTTTCGTAGTTAAATATTTCCCTTGGTTTCTCGGTTGGGTTTTTGTCTTTTTTGTTTTTTGAAAGAGGAAATGGTTGGAATTCAGGAAACAGATCACCATGCTGGCAGAGGCACAGTATAGTAGTGGTGGGGGACTTTAATTATCTGGACATCTGTTGGTGCTCTCTCTGTGCCCAAAGCAGAGCAGCTAACAACTTCTTGCCTTGCCTCAATGATAATTTAATCCTTCAAAGGATAGAAAAACCAACAAGGGGGATCCCTATTTGGGATGTAATTCTTATCAACAAGGAAAAAAGTGATTGCTTGGGTAGAAATGATGAGAACCTTGAAGAGAAGTAGTTGCTTCATTTTAGCATTTGTGATGGAGAAGGAAAGGGAAGTTGGATGTAGGCCGACATCTCCCTGCCCTCTCCCCCTGATTTTAGAAGAGTAGATTTATGGGAGTTCAGAGAAAGGATAGGTAGGATCCCGTGGATTACAATTCTGCGGAGGAAGTATTGGTTGGATTAGATGGCCCCCAAGGTCCCTTCCAATGGTGAAATTCTGTGAATCCATTAGAGTTGAAGAGAGAATGGATCTAAGAGATAGTGCAGAGATAGACTATCCAACTGATAAGATGTGTGGGTTAGGAAGAAATTCCCTTCTAATAATTCCAGGGTACCATTCTTGCTTTATTAAGACAAGATGGTGTGTATAAAGCACTTTGAAAAAAATCTTAAAACAGTATATAAATGTCAGCGATCATCATCATCATCACAATATGATTATTGCATGCTCTTCCCTTTACATACCATGTTACAGCAAAAGTGAGCCATTCACTGTTGCCCACTCCCACCTCATTCTTTTCTGCCTTACTGGCTTTTCACACACTCTCCCCTGCATGTAGTTTTCCTTACCATCTTCCTCTCTTTAAATACTTTCCTGCCTGTAAGACCCAGCTCAATCCCCATCTCTTCCCTGGAAGTCTTCCTTAATACCCCCAAGTAAGTGATGGCTCCCCCCTCCAATCTCTCCTTCCTCTGTTTGGGTCTCTCCTATCTACTTAGAACTTAAGGGTATTTGTGTTGTCTTCTTATCTCCTTTTTAAGTTCTAATCACTTTGAGGTTAGGGGCTATTTCTTGTTTCACCTTTCTATCTACCCCCTCCTCCATGCAACCTTTATGTAACAGGCATGTGATTACCTTTTCTTTTATCATTGGATTAGATTGAATTGCCTACACTTGTCTCCCTTGCTAGGCCATGGACTCCTCAGAATTTCCTGTCTTCCCCATAGTGGCACCTAGCACATAGTAGGCATCAGTAAAGGTTTGTTTATAGACTGATTGAATAAACTTTAGCTTAGGTCAATCAGCATGCATTTATTAAACATTTCCTATTTTCAGGCACTGTGCTAAATGCTAGGCATAGATTAGTGGAAAAAAAAAAACCAGTCCCTGCCCTCAAGAAGCTCCCATTCTAATGGAACCCACAACTCTTGCTCAATGTTCCATGGCCCCTGAGAAGGCCAGCCACAGTCACTAGCAGGGGTAGGGCTAGGCGTTGGGGCCTGGGATCCTAGTGGACTGCCAGCTTCTTTGTAGCCCATTCAGGATGAATAGAATTCCCTTTGCTCCTCCCCAGGCCTGGAGGGTACATATACTTTGGGTGGAAGCAACAGGTAAGAGTTTGTCTTCCTTTTCCTGTCTGGCAGTGGCTTTTCCCACTTTCTGAAATGCCATTTTCTCTGAGAAATTTCAGTTTTCATTCAGTTGTGTGTGATAGGATTTCACTTTTGTTTATTCACAACTTCATCAGTCTCCCTTGCTCTCAGTTTCATGAGCATTTGAGTGGAAAATTGTTTGCAGTAGTTCATTAGGAAAAGAGAGCCAAGAATATGGCTGGGCTTGTAGCTTTGCAGTGTCCCCAGACAGTTCTCATGTACCTTGGAGGGGAAGTTAGAGTATAGTGAAAGCACATCAGACTAAGAGTCAGGAGGCCTGGGTTCAAGCTGAGGCTTTGCCATATGCTAGCTGAATGACCTTGGGAAAGTCATCTCATCACTTCAATAAACATTTATTAAGCACCTACTGTGTGCAGAGTGCTGTGCTTCATAAAGGGAGAAATCCATAGGGAACATCATTTGCAAAGACATGGAGGTAGGAAAATACTGGGTGTGTTGGGAAGGGGGAAGATTTCATTTGGAGTGTAGAGTGTGTGGGAAAAATCATATGAATAAGCCTGGAATCGTTGCATGGCATCAGATTGGAGAGAGCCTTGATTACTAGGCAGAGGAGTTTGGACTTTGTTTGGTAGGCAGGAGGGAGCCATTGTCTTTGAATAGAGGAGTAACACAACCGTTAATCTTAAATCTGGTGACAACATGAAAAATGGATTGGAGGGAGAACTCTAGTGGAGGCTAGGAGACTCAAGCCTTAGTGAAATGTGAATGCTGATACCTGCAAACCTGGGTTAGCCGGTCAACTTGGGGAGGGGAGGTCCTTCTCCACCCCTCCCCTCCTATGCCATTAGTTTGAATAGAAATTTCTTAGTCCCTAGGATCATCATATTGAGGATTGCCCTGAGGCTGGCACAGGTTTTCTAGACTAGGAGATACTGGGGGTAGGGAGGATGCTTGGGACTTTAGGGTGGGGCTGCTTTCCTATTCTCATCATGTCTGAATGCTCATCTCTGGGGAAGGGTGGCTATCACTGGCAGTGGATGCACTTTTGGCTAGGTCATCATTGTCACTCCTGTTACCCCTTCCCCTCCTATGGGTCTAACACAGCTAAAGAATTGGCTAGGCCATTCAATACAACCAGAATCAGAACCTTAGAGATCATCTGATCCAGCCCCCTAACTTTTACAGATGAGGAAACCAAGGCCCTGAGAGGGTAAGGTCATACCACAAGTTTATGACAGAACCAGGATCTGAAAGCAAGTTCTCTGACTCTACACCCAGATCTTTCTTGGCCATCACCCTGCTTCTTCCTCAGTTGAAGCTTGCCCTGGGTATGAAATCTCCCTCTGCCCTGGCCTCTAAGAGGATAGCATTAGAGGGCAAAAATGGCCTACTAACAGAAGGGAAAGACGGAGGTGATGGATGAGACGGAGAAAGGAGAAGGCTTGGCTCTTCTCCTCCCTTGCCTTGCATTTTAGCTTTCATCTGCCTTGTTCAGGCAGATGTTTCCCCAATAGGCTCCAGATAGGTTATTTGCTACTTGCTAATGTTGTTGTGGAGGGAAGAATGCACTTGGTCATTTAAGGCCTTCAGAGGGCTGGCAAGAGTACAGATGGGTTCTCATAGAGGTCTGAGGATCAGCAGCCAGGTTTTATCCTCCCCTTCCCTATTCTGCCCTAGAACCTCTTACTCTTTCCTGAACCTAGCAGGCCATGATGGTCTTTTATCATGCTACCTTGAGAAATACACAGTCAGGTTTCTTTTCAGCCCATCTCATCATGTGTGGTTTGCTCAGCTGTCCTTGAGCACTGGGGAAGCTCTTTCTCCTGGCTCCCATTATAATCTTGCCCTCAGTCTTTTTTTAGCTTTGTGCCTCAGTAATGGGGAAACCAGCACAGGTATCCCTCATTGTACACAGTGGATGCATTCTAGCAAAGTTGGCTTGTAAACAGATTTTCCATTAAGTGAATCCCATTTCTATTCTAAAATCATAGATACATTCCTGGAAGAAATGAAAAATCCTCTAGTAAACTGTATTCTTATCCTTCATGAATAGATATATAGCATCAAGATTAAGGGAGATAACAATTCCTCCTGTTATAGGGATAGCAAATGCACTTAGGATGGCCCATTCCCAATGGAGTAGTGATACTGCCATGAGACTTTCCTGGGGAGGAACACAGCTCTGTTGGCAAAGTAGAGGTCAGCTCTCACTTACCCCTGTAAGAGTAGGTTAGGGATCTGGTATTCTTCAGTAGATGGAGAGGGCAGCAGCAGGGATGATGGAAGAGAGGGAGAGAGGGAGGGACAGACTCCCATGCTTGAAGAAAGTACAATAATTATCCAGCCGTGATAATACTGCCAAGCAGCCTGCAACTAAGGAAATGGCTTTTCTGAAGAGGAGAAGCGTGTTTATGAATGAGCTTAACTGTGGTCCCTGAAGCACTTTTTGGGTTTCACTAATTGTGTTACTCCTCAGAAATCAGAATGAAAATGAGTTCTGCCTCCCCAACATGTCCCAGAAAAGGTGGAGCCAAAATGTCAGACCAATTGCCTTTGTTTCTGGGTTATAACCAAGACTCCACATCTCTGGGAATATGTTCACCACTGAGTCCCTTTTCCGAGAAGAACAAACAAAACCTGGCAAACAAAGCCAGGTGGCATGCTTAATAGTAATTGGCCAATTTCTGAAAGGGGCCCTGGATTTTTAACAACTGAACCTGAGAAGCTTTCTTAAGGGATACACCATTAGCTATTTTTGAGCAACCTTCTTACTTTATTTTTAATTAAGCTATAAAAATTCCAAATAAAGCATGGACGCTGAACACTAAATTCTGCCTTTGCCGTGAATTCATAGTTGATAAAGACCACAGCTTTGTATCAGGAGCCTTCCTGAAGACAGAGAAGATATCATCATGGGGTAGGGAAAGGAGCACTAGACTTAGGCTCAGAAGGCCTGAATTCAATTGAGATCCTTAGTAGAGGCCTGACCTTGAACCCTTCTCATCTCTGAGCTTTCTTCAAGCAAAAAAAGGGGTAGGAAGTTGGGCTAAGTAATGTTTAAGGTCACTTCCAGTTCTAATATTCTATGATTCTATTGTTCCTTTCTCTTGGGACTTTAGGACAAATAGAAACATAAATTTACTTGACAAGGTCTTTTTTTAATATCTAATTTATGCACAGATCTCTGCTATTAGCTCCATGATAGCAGAGATCATGTCTTGGCTAAACTTTTTATCTCCCCCGCATGCCTAGCTCAAGGCTATAGAGCTGAAATATCATAGAGCTGATATTTACTAAATGCTTATTGATTGAATAAATGAAGTACAGTAAAAGTGCAAGATGTGTCCAATGACCTCAAGTGGTTTATAGTTTCATTGAGGAAGCCAGATGTACCAACATTAAATAACTAACTAACATTATGACACATTGTGAGCTAAATGCCAAAATACCACAGTCTAGTCAATTATTGCTCAGGGAGAAGAGAGATTTGTGCAGATTAGAGTGGTCAGGGAAGGCTTCCTAAGTGAGGGACATTTGAATTGGGCCTTGATGGATACACAGGATTTGGATAGAAGGACTTAATTATAAAAACTCAGAATTAGAAAGAACCTTAAAGTTCATCTAGTCTAGTGGTCAGCAAACCTTTTTGAATGTGTATTTATCGGTAAAAATTTTTTGAGCACATATTCCTATTGAGAGGCATAGTGAGTAAAGAGACAGTCTTGAATACAGGAAGACCTGGGTTCAATCCTGGCTTCTGACATACATGGACAATGTGACTCTGGACAAGTCACTCAATCCCTCAGTGCTCTAGGCCAGTGGTGGAAAACTCAAATAGAAAGGGATCCCTGCAGGATGCACTTAGAAAACCACAAACTAGCATCATCTATGTTGTATTGTATTTTTGTTTATTTCATGAAACATTTTCCAAATACATTTTAATCTGTTTCAGCCCAGACAACTCAGTAAGGCTATAAATTATGGAAAAGGTGCCAACTCATATTGGTAGAGGCGCTTCCTCATCAGGAAGGAGATACAGCAATGAAATTAAAGGGCTGGTTGCTATCCCACCTTCCAGTATATGTATATTTACTTATTCATAAATGATATGCATTATAAAACTTATAAAGATGAAAGAGTATTTGATCCTAGAATGAATAGAGAGCCACTGGAGTTTGCTGAGTAGAGGAGTGACATGGTGATACCGGAGCTTTAGGGAAATCATGTTGGCAGCAGGATGGCTAGAAAAGGAAGAGCCTTGAGGCAGGGACACCAATTTGGAGGCTAGCGGAATAGCCCAGGTGAGAGGCGGTGAGGACCCGAATTGATGTGGTGGCTAGAGAAGAGGAGAAAGGAGGCTATACGCTTGAGATGTTGGGAAGGGAGAAATGACAAGTTTTGGCAGCTGACTGGGTTGCAGGCTTGGGGGGATTAGGAAACTGATGGTACACTCAGTGTAATAAGGAAGTCTAGAAGAAAGCATATGGCTATGTGAATAGACAGAAGGGCAAAGATTTGAGAGATGTTGTAGGAGAGAAATAACAGTTGGCAACTGATTGGATGTGGGGGGGGGGTGTGGGATGAGGAAAAATGAAGAGCTAAGGATGGTGCCAAGGTTGCAAACCTAGGTGATTGGAAGGATGGCTGTCTCTTCAAAAGAAGAAGAGAAATTCAGAAAAGGAATAGAGTTTGAGGGGAAAGCAATGATTTCTGTTTTGTACACATTGAGTTTGAGATGCCTACTGGCCATCTAGTCGGAACTGTCTAATAGGCAGTCAGGGATGAGGGAGTGGATTCAGGAGAGAAATTAGGGCTGTATATATTTGGGAGTCACCTGCTTAGAGATGATAATTAAATCCATGGGAGCTGATGAAGTCACAAGGGAGAGAGTGTAGAGAACAAAGAGAAGAGGGCCCTGGGCAAAGCCTTGGGGTACCTCCACTGTCAGGGCATGTGATATGGGTGAAGATCGGCAAAGAAGATCGAGAGGCAATGTTAGGAGGAGAACTAGGAAATAAAGAAGTATCATGATGAGGAAGGAAACAAGCATTTGTTAAGTGCATACTATGTGCCAAGCATCGTATTAAGCATTTGACAAATATCTTCTTATTTGATTCTCACAGCAGCCCTGGGAAGTAGGTGCTACTTTGTTCCCCATTTTATAGTTGAGGAAACTGAGACAGAGATTAAGAGATTTGCCTGAGGTCACAGAGCTAGTAAGTGTCTGAGGCTGGGTTTGAATCCAGGCCCAGCACTTTATCCGCTGAGCTGCCTAGAGTACTCTAAGTTCAATGTTCTTTTCTAGCTGCACCTGTCAGACTCAGAAACATGCTATTTTATTACCCTTTCTTTTTTGTCTCTTTGCTTTGATGAGAGAGATCTAGGCACACTATCCATTATTTTGGACCAACAGGTCGAAAAGGCCAGCCAGGGTCAGAAAAAATAAGTCTTTGAAGTCAGGTTGTTACTAATCACTAACTCACTAAGTAACCACTTCCCTCCTCTTCCAAGGAAAGGCATTAGATGATCTGAGATGAAACCTATCAAAAACCAATGTGTCTTTAATGAGGCTTTATAAAAGAAATATCCTTTATGCATTGTGCTTTTTGGCTTTGGAAAATGCGTATGCATAGAAGACAGTGAGGAGTCTGACTGGAACAAGGGAATTCCACAGAAAGGAATAGTAAGGAGTTAAGATTGGGGCCAGATAACGAATGCCCTTGAATGACAGACATATACATTTTTTTTACCATATTAAAATTTCTTTTTCTTTCCCCCAATATATGTTTCTATTATTTTGTTTTATTTCCCCCTCCCACTTAATAGTATTTTGTTTTTTCCAATTACACGTAAAGATAGTTTTCAACATTCACTTTTATAAGATTTTGAGTTCCAAATTTTTCTCCTTCCCTCTCCTCCCCAAGACAGCAAGCAGTCTGACATCGGTTAAACGTGTATGATCAAATTAAACATCTCTCCACATTAGTCATGTTGTGAAAGAAGAATCAGAACAAAAGGAGAAAACCACAAGAAATAAAAAGTGAAAATAGTCTGCTTAGATCTGCATTCAGACTCCATAGTTCTTCCTCAGGATATGGATAGCATTTTCCATCATGAGCCTTTTGGAATTGGCTTGGATCATTGTATTGCTGAGAAGAGCTAAGTCTGTCCTAGTTGATCATCATACAATGTCGCTGTTACTGTCTACAATGTTCTCCTGTTCTACTTAGCATCAGTTCATCTAAGTCTTTCCAGGTTTTCCTGAAATCCCCCTGCTCATCATTTCTTATAGCATAATAGTATTCCATTACATTCACATACTACAACTTATTCAGCCAGTCCCCAATTGATGGGCATCCAATTCTTTGCCACCACAAAAAGAGCTGCTATAAATATTTTTGTACATGTGGGACCTTTTCCCTTTTTTATGATCTCTTTGGGATATAGACCTAGTAGTGATATTGCTCGATCAAAGGGTATGCACAGTTTGATGCTCTTTGGGCATAGTTCCAAATTGCTCTCCAGAATTGTTGGATCAGTTTACAACTCCACCAACAATGCATTAGTGTCCAATTTTCCCACATCTTCTCCAATATTTATCATTTTTCTTTTCTGTCATATCAACCAATCTGATAGCTGTGAGGTGGTACCTAAGAGTTATTTTAATTTGCATTTCTCTAATCAATAGTGACTTAGAACATTTTTTCATATGACTATAGATAGCTTTAATTTCTTCATCTGAAAACTGCCTTTTCGTATCTTTTGACCATTTATTAATTGGGGAATGACTTGTATTCTTACAAATTTGACTCGGTTCTCTATATATTTGATAAACGAGGCCTTTATCAGAAACAGCGGCTGTGGACTTAGAAATTTATACTTTATTTTGAGGAGAGTCAGTTTAATATTAAGCACCCACTATGTGCAAAGCACTGTGTGCTAGGGATAGAAATAAAGGCAGACAGTATTTTATTTTCAAGGTGCTCACAATCCAGTGGGGGAGAGGGGGGACATGAAAACAGCTACAGATAAACAAGCTAAATCCAAGATAAAGGGGAAATAATCAACATGGTGAAGGCACTGGAATGAATAGGGATCAGGAAGGAGGATTTTAGCTGGAATTTGAAGGAAGCCAGGGAAGCCAGGGGGCAGAGATGAGGAGGGAGAGTATTCCAGGTATGGGGGACAGCCAGAGAAGGTGCCTAGAGCCAAGAGATGGAGCGTCTTGTCTGAGGAACTGCAAGGAGGCCAGTGTCACTGGATTGAAGAATATTTGTCTTGTGGTGGTGGTGGTAGTGGTGGTATAAAATGTAAGAAGACTGGAAAGGTGTTGGGGTAGGGGGTTAGTTTATGAAGGACTTAGAACCCCAAACAGAGTATTTGGAGGTGTTGGTGAGCCACTGGAATTTATTGAGTAGGAGGATGACAAGGTCAGCTTTAGAAAGAAAATTTTGACAAATGAATGGAGGATGGACTGCAGTAGGGAGAGCCATTGGAGACTTTGGAATGGGATGACATGATGAAAGTCATGCCCTAGGAAAATTAATTTGAAAGTAGTAGTGTCAAACTCAGATAGTAACAGAGGTCCCTAGTCCATACATAAGGATCCCCTAGAGCCGAGTATTATCTTAGTTTTAAAAGTTAATGTTAACTGTGTTTAATTTTATTTTATTTCTTTAAATATTTCCCAGTTACATTTTAAGCTGGTTCCTGTGGCACCTTGGAGTGTTGCTTATTGCATGTGGTCTTCAGAACAGAACAATGAAGTTTAGATTCAGTCAAAGAGCCATACTTGAGGGCCTAGATGAGACCACATGTGGCCTTGAGGTTACATGTTCACCACCCCTGGCTAGATTCTGGCTCAGCCACCTCATTTGATGGATAAGGAACAAGAAAGCCTAGAGAGAGGGGAAGCCAAGGCCACATGCAGTAAGTGGTGGGAATTGAACCCAGGTCAGAACTGATCGAATCAAGTGCTTTCACCACTCACGCACACCTTCCAGGAAGTGATGAACATAGTCAGTGGCTTGAGATAACTGAATCTTCTAGAAAGGTAAATGGCAAACAAGGCTGGGGCTGAGAGAGCAGTGGGTAGGTGATAGGGTGACAGATGGAATTAGTCCCAATACTCTGTGTGAGTGCTGCTTTCTCTTTACTGCCCCTGCATTTGCACCAAATAAGGGCCTTCGGGGGTCTTTGGTCAGAGACCCAAAACCAGTTTTTAAAAAAGGGTTACAGATTCAGATCTGGAAGGGAAGCTTCCAGATCCTCTACTCCAAGTTCTTCACTTTATAGATGAAGAAACTAAAGACCAGAGAATGAGATGACTTGCCCTGTCTATTGCTAGTAAGCAGCAGAACAGTGGGATTTGAACCATGCGTTCTCAAGTTCTGTGGCAAAGATATTAGTCTCCTGTGGTTTTGTGGAAGAGGTGGGGAGGGTTCCTGGGTTGCAGAAAATGAAAGCCCAGTAGGGGTTTGGGGAGACCTATGGCTGGGGAGCGTGACTCCCAGATTTGAGGGAAGGGAGAGATCACTTGCAGAATATGAACATAATTTCCATGGTAATGACTAAAGGAGAACTAGAATAGCAAAGACAGATGTGCATGCATGTGTGCGTGTGTGTGCGCGCGTGTGTGTGTGTATGTCTTTCACAGTAGGAAGAAATGTGCTGCTGGTTGTACTGGATGTGTTAAATGTTCATGCCACGTTTATTGGGAAAGGCTTCATGTTGAGCTAGGATTTCAGTTTTACTTAAATTCTCCATAAAGCTTCTTCTGTGAAGGTTAGGATTTCTACCAGATATTGTTTGTTAGTTAGAGAGACCAAGGCACAGAGCTAATAAAGGTACAGAGCTTTCACACAGAAGAAGAAAAGACCAATCCATGTCTCTTCTCTGCTTAGAAATCATCCCTGAGTCCTGATTGACCAATGAGGAAAGTTCTACTCCTCTGCCTAGCATTCAAAGCCATTGGCAGCCTTGAACTACTCGACCTTTCTAGTCTTATACACCCAAACTGGACTGCTTTGTGTGGCCTGTATAGGCCCTGTATTTCCTGCCTCCATGCCTGTAATAGCTCATACTGTTTCTTTTTCAGAGCATCTAGCTGGTACCTCCTCAGGAAAAGCCTAGTTCTTCCTATGTCTGTAATATTCTTCCTCTCCCTGTTGAATCTCTACCCATTCTTTAAAGCCTAACTCAAATGTTACTTACTGTGTGAAGCCTGCTCTAATGACTTTTTGGTAACATCCCTACTCCCCATTAGATCTCACATGACTTTGTTTTGGAACTCTTTTATTCATTTCTCATAGAATAGTGTTCATTCCAATTGTCTATGTATACATCCTTCACCCTGTTGAATTGTAAGATCCATGAGGGTGGAGACCAGGTCCTATCTAAACTTTCTGTCTCCCCAGTACCCAGAGCAGTAGGTGCTGAATAGATGGTGCTTGAATTGAATTGAAGGCCAACCCACTTTCACTACCTCACAGCCTTAGGTGTTGGAATCTTTCCAATGGTTTCTTTCTAGAACACTGGATATGAACATTCGGTAATGATGGCATCATGAGTTTTAATTGTCTCTCTGTATCACATCAGGATTACAATTTTTCTATTTGTCTTTTATTACTTTATCATTAGCACCATTCTCTTTTTGAGAAGGATTATTCTCTTATTTTTTTTCTAGCAGGTGGTTATTAGATTTCTCAAAAGTGTAGGATTTGTTTTAATGAGTCACTTAACATTTAGCTGAGATTGTGAAGACTGCATCTGCTGCCTTTGCCAGCTTCCCAATTCTGTTCTCCATGACTGAGCTCAAAGAGAAGTGAAAGAACTTAGCGTTCCTTTGATAACCAGTCTCATTTAGCCCAGATCATTGCTCGTCTTGTCTGTTAAGTTCTAGCTTCCACCTAGGAAAAGATACTGGCTGTATTCACCTGGTTTCCTGGGGGGTTTGGAGGGGCTTCCTTGGAGTATACCAGGCTTCTGTGTCCTTTCTGGAATGCAGTTTGATTTCAAAGGACCCTTCCATCATCCTCTAGTCTTCTTAACTGCAACATATGAATAATTTTCATTCCAGAGGCTCTCCACCAAGGGCAGTCCATAGAGAAGCATGCTGGTCTGGGCAACAGTAAGCAGAAAAACTCTCTGGAAACAACAGTTCTCTAGGCAGGTAAAGATGAATCAGAGTCAGGTTCATTGATTTTGAAAAGTGGTACTGATGGAGAGGGATGCTGGAAGCAAAGAGTAAATTATCTTCCCCATGGCCATGGTGTAGCATCTCAGTTTTTGGATTGGCTCTTCCTGAAGAAGGAGCAGCTGGGTGTTCTGAAAAAGAAACAGTTGCTTGTCCTCCAAGGAAAGAGGATCTAACTCCACAAACATTGTCAGGTGAGAGATCATCAAATGAAGAATCAAAGGGAAAAAGAGGTGAGTAGTGATGGTTGGGACCCCCTGCTGAAGAATATTGAAGAAGCTGTTGGTTGAGCTAATAACAACAGTAGAAAGGCCTATTGTCCTCTAGCACGTGTATTTAAAATATGATTGGGAACCTCTTAAGACTTGTTCAACCAGATGACAATTACCCATTTCTGGTGGTTCAAGGAGAATCTACAAAGCATTGCAAAGGATGATGAAATCTTGGGTGAGGAACTGAAGAACCTCAAGGCTATAGGTTGTAGTGTTTTTGTTTTATTTATTTTTTAATCATTTCTACCAGTTGAATACAAGGACATCGGAAAGGAAATCCAGATTTGGAAACTGAAGAAATGGTTAAGTAGGCGATGACAATGGGATTTGGATTTCTGGACCATATCTTAAATAGAGAGTGTCCCAAAAGTCTTAGTGCACTTCAAAGCTTTAATAGCTTAAAATGTTTTTGGGACACCTTGTAGTGGAAATACGAGCTCCTGTCCAGGGATGAAGTGAACCTAATAAGGCAATGATAAGAATAAATGTTATCAATAAGACTTTAAATTGAAAAATAAGGGGTGGGGGAGGTGGAGAAACTGACTGTATACATCCACCAAGCAAGATATTATAGAATAGCCACGATTCAGAAAGAAAAACAGAAGTAGAGATAACCATAAGTTTTAGGGGCCATTAATAAGATCCATGGCCTAATATCTATATGGGAATTTACAAAGTATGGGCAATAAGCAATTTGACATAAAGATCTTAACATAAGCAGGCAAATTTGACCTGGTGAGAGCCCTCTCTTCCCCCAAGTTGCTAATGCCTTCCTCTTTCAGGTTAACTTTATCTCACTGTATATATCTTGTATGTACTTAGTTATTTACATGTTGTCTCCCTCATTAGAATGTAAGCTTCTTGTAGGTAGGAACTGTTTTTTGCCTTTCTTTATATCCCTGGTGCTTAGCATAGTTCCTGACACAAAGAAAGTGCTTAATAAATGCTTGCTGATTGAGATTTGATAAGATGAGACACATTACTGAAATATAACTCTGGAAGAGTGTAGATTATTTTTTTTTAAATAGTGTGGATAAGAGGTGAGGTGCATATCAAGAAGACATACTTAGGTGAAGAACCAGGAGCCAAAAAAGAGGACGTATGGGAGAGAGCCTTTGGGTAAATATTAGTAGAATCAAAAACAGGCGTGATTTTATCAACAGAGTATATTATATACTGCCAGGACAGTAAGATGAGAAATTTTCAAAACTCATCACTAGTCTGGTGCAGAGACATGACAGAGTACTGATGAGACTTAATTTATTAGACATCCATTGGTATGCTCTGTGAAAAGCAGAGGAGTCAACTTCTTCTTGACATGCCTTAATGATTATTTTATCCTTTGAAAGATGGAGAAACCAATAAAAGTAAATTCTACTCTGAGTCCAGTTCTCACTACTTGTTGCTGGGGTGGAAATTATGAGAATCTAGAAAGGAAGTAACCATTTCATCTTAGAGTTTGTAATAGACAAGAATTGCTCATAGTCTGATATACAGCCTCCATTTTGCGGAGAGCCAATTTTAAAGGGTTTAAGTAAAGGGAGAGATAGGATCCCACGGACTAAGATTCTGTGGGGGAAGGAGGGATGGGAAACTCTCGAGAATGACATTCTGAAGACACAAAGAGAAACAGTTCCAATGAGGAGGAAAAAGGGGGAGTAAATACACTGAGATTGAATGCACTAGCCAACTTGGATTTTTAGAAGCTGAAAGTAAGGACTGGCAATGGAAGATGAATACAAATAACATAGTAGAGTCCTGGAAGAATATTGTCAGGCATGTTAAAACTGAGAATGAACTGAAGCTGGTAAGGAAAACTAAGAATAACATAAAGTGTTGGATTTTTGTTTTTGTTTTTGCTTCAATGAGGGGAAGAAGGAGGATCAAAGAAGTAGTAGGGTGCACTTCATGTTTCACTTCTGTTTTTCCTTTAAGGAAGAATGAGCTTTGGATTTTAAGGGATAGAACAAAAATGGCTAAGAGGGAGTCGATACCGAAGACAAGTAGGTGGGTGCTAAGAGAGCACTTAGCTGCCGTTGTTGGGTTCAAATCACCTGAACTACATCCTGAGATGAGAGAAGAACTGACAGATGCAGAGCCATTGTCTTGATTTCTCAAAGATCATGAAGGCCAGGAGAGCTACTACAGGACTGGAGAATAACAAATCTTTCCAGTTTCCCAAAACGTCAAGAAAATGGGGCCTGTGATCTAGAGTCCAATGAGCTTGACTTTTGATTCCTGGCAAGACTGTAGAAGGCTAAATCTAATAAGACAATATTTAATAGGGTTGGATGTGAGGTTTTACATTTGAGTTCAAGAAATCAATTTCACCAGGACAAATTGGGGGAGGCCTGTTTGAGTGGCAGGTGACCTGGGAGTTTTAGTGAACTGCTGGCTCAAATACAGTGACAAAGCAGCCAGGAAAGCTAAGGTGGGTTTAGGTCATATTAAGGAAAAAATGATGTCCAGGAAAAAGGAGGTGATAGTCTCAACGTACTCTGCCCTGCTTAGACTGCATCTGGAGTATTGTGTTCAATTCTGGTTATCAGATTGTAGAAAGAACAATAATTAGTTAGAGAATGTCTAGAAGAAGAAGGGAAGAAGGGAAGGATAGAAGAAAAGAAGGAAGGAAAGGAAGAAAGAAAAGAAGGAAGGAAGGAAAGGGAATAAAAGGAAAGCAGGAAGAAAGGACAGAAGAAAGGAATGAAGGATGGAGGGGCTAAGGGCAGAAAGGAAAGGAAGGAAGAAAGGAAGGAGGGAGGGAGAGAAGGATAAAAGGAAGGAAGGAAAGATGGAGAGAAGGAAAGGAGGAAAGGAAGGAAGAAGGGGAGCATTTATTAAGCACCGACTATGTTCCAAACACTGTGCTAAGCACTTTACAAATATTATCTCATTTCATCTGTACAACACTGAAAGGAAGGTGCTATTATTATCCCCATTTTGCAGTTATGGAAACTGAGGCAAGTGGAGGTTAAATGACTTACCCAGGATCACACAGTAAGTATCTGAGACTGGATTTGAATTTAGGTGTTCCTGACCCTAGGCCAGGCACTCTATCCACTGCATCATCTACCTTTCACTTGGAAGGTGAAGGGCCTCCAGTTTATGCATTGGTCCTCTTGGAGAATGAAGAACAAACAACAAACAATAAGAGTGAGAAAGAACTGAGAATGTGCAGCCTGCAGAAAAGGAGAGCTACTAGCTGTCTTAAAGTATCTGAAGGTCGGTCACCGGAAAATGGTAGAATTGTTCCATTCAGCCCCGGAGAACAGAACTGATAGCAGCGAATAGAAGTTGAAAAGAGGTAAATGTGGTCTTGATTTAAGGAAAAACTTCCTTACATTAAGCAAAAGTGGAATGGAATGGTCTTGAGGGGCTGAGAATTCCAGAACACTTATAGGATAGAAGGGATTCATTATCAATTATTAGCTGGACTCCAGGACCTCTGAAGTTCCTTCCTTCCAGATCTGAGGTTCTGTCATTCACTAATAAGATGTTTGTGTCCCATCAGGTCCTCATTGGGGAAAGTAGATGGGGAGTGGGGTGGTGATGGTGAGGAGAGGCATGGGTCATAGTTCCGGCTTCCTTAGCGATATGAAAATTGTAAGTAAAAGAATGTTTGTGGAGTACTTTGAGTTCCTCAAAAGAATCTTTTGAAATCCAAGGCGGCTTAGATAGGATGAAGAGGGCTCTGGGACTCAGCTGATCAGCCAAGCACATTTCGCCTTTCATACCAAGCAGACCAATGCTTGTTATCATCTATGGGGAATTGGGAGCTATCCAAGGAAGGAAGCAGTGTGTTGGCAATATTACCATTTCATTTGGATCCTTGGAAGCAGTTTGGGAGATGTCTTACAGTTCACATGAAGTGAAGTTTACATGTAATCCTTGCTCCTTTTATATCCTGGCACATGGTGAACTCACAAGCCCATCAACTGGTGTGACCCCTCTGTGTCTTCCCTTCCCTGAAAGCCAAGTCTTCCTATCCTGATTCATTTCTTCCAGTTAAACACTTTAGTCTATTTGGGCATTGCTTGTTTAGAGCCCTTGTGACCTTCAGAAATTGCTATGTGGCATTGATTGGGGAGTGGCTAAACAAATTGTGGTATCAGATTATCATGAAATATTGCTATGACATAAGAAACAATGAATATGATGAATGCAGAGAAGCATGGAAGGACTTACATGATCTGATGCAAAATGAAGTAAGCACAGCCAAGAAAACAATAAATAGAAAGACTACAACAACATATTTGGAAAAAGCAACCACCATGAAACAATCCAAAGTGAATGTTGCAAAATTCCACAAAACAAGCATAACCCTAAAGAAAAGACTGAAAAGACATCTCCCCTGAGTCCTTTGGTAGAGGGTCCAGGCTATGGAGCATTGCATTTAATACTAGAGTTTTTTAATGTATTGATTGGCTTTGCTGATTTCTCCCTCTTTTTCTTTTAAAAAATTCTTTGTTATGCTTTCTGTAGGCAGGAGGGGGAGGGATACTGGGGGAAATGTGGGCAATGAAAAACAAAAGATATCAATACAAACCTATTTTTTAAATGTCTTAAAAAGAGATTGCCGTATTGCACTGGGTTGTGTTCACATGCTAAAGGGCTCTCTCGAATAGCGCTCTCTTATTAATTCTCTAGTTTCCCAATTACACTGGACACATAACAGGGTGTTCATTATATTGAACACAAGTACATTGAATTACATAATGCTTATTGAATTACATAATGACTATTGAATTATCAAATGACCGACTGTCACTGGGAGACTTCCTACCAGAAGGCTCAGCGGCTGGGGAACAGTGAGCAGGCCTGAAATCTGTTGCTTAGAATTCCTTGAAAGTAATTTCCCACAGTGACGGACCCTTGTGGTCTATCCCATCAAACGCAGGTGATGGATCTCCTGCTACTAGGTGGGCCATTCATCACTCGCTTTTCCGGCACGATGAATACTTCCTTTCCGTCCTTACTCCACACCGAGGCCTAAGATCTGAAGCTTTGGACTTGTGAAAACATCTTTGCCTAAAGGGATTGTTTAGCTGCTGCTGCTTGTTTTCCGAAAGCTTGTTAATATTCTGCATCTCGCCGTTTTTATATGAGTTTCTATCATTATCATTTATCAATCAACAAGCATTTATTAAGTGTCTGCTGTGTGCTAGGTACTGGGTATAGAATGACAAAAATGGAACAGTCCCTGATCTCCAGGGTATACACACACACACTCTTGGAGAGATAGCTTATACATATAAAACTATATACAAAATAAATACAAGGTAGGGGAGAGGGAGGAGATATGGAAAGGTTTCATGTAGAAGGTGCTGGTATTTGAATGGAGTTTGAGGGAGACAAGTGATTCTAAGAACTAGAGATGAGGGTGAAGTACATTCCAGGCATGGGGATGGTACATACCCAAAGGAAGATAGAGTGTCCTATGTATAAAACAGTGGAGCTAAGTGACGACATGGATAGCATGCCAGACCTGAAGTCAGGAAGACTCATCTTCCTTAGTTTGAATCTGGCCTTACTAGCTATGTGACCCTGGACAAGTCACTTAATTTTGTTCGCCACAGTTTCTTCATCTGTAGAATGAGCTAGAGAAGGAAATGGCAAATCAGCCCTGTATTTTTGCCAAGAAAACACCAAAATGGGGTCAAGCAGAGTTGGACACAACTAAAAACGACTAAACAACAAAAATACGTGAAACAATTTGGCTGGAATTAGATCGTGTGAAGGGGAGTTCTGCATAAATAAAATTGGAAGGGTAGGTTGGGGCCAGGTTGTGAAAGGCTTAAAAATGCCAAACAGGAATTTCTCTGAACTTAGAGGCAATCATACCATTGATTGCTCATGTGTGTACAATTTTTTTTTTGGAGGGGGGAAGGCAGGGCAATTGGGGTTAAGTGACTTGCCTAAGGTCACACAGCTAGTCAGTGTGTCAAGTGTCTGAGGTCAGATCTGAACTCAGGTCCTCCTGACTCCAGGGCCAGTGCTCTACTCACTGTGCTACTAAGCTGCCCCCTGTATAATGTCTTAAGATTTATAAAGTAATTTCTTGACAAAAACTCAGGAAGCAGAGTGTATGGGGTATTCAGTGACTTGCTCAGAGTTATGTAGCTACTGAGAGTCGAAATGGGGACTGGACCTCAGGTGCCTTCTCAGTCATTCCTCTCATTTGTTTGGGGTCTTTCCCTTTTCGTGGTGTTGTTGTTCCGTCATTTTTCGGTTGTGTCCTACTCTTTGTGACCCTGAGGCAAACAGGGTTAAGTGACTTGACCAGGGTCACACAGCTAGTAACTGTCTGAGGCCAGATTTGAGCTTAGGAAGAGGAGTGTTCCTGACTTCAGGCCTGGCGCTCTATCCATTGTGGCATCTCCTTCCTACCTGCCGTTTTCATGGTCTTTCCAAACAAATGTCTCCTCCTTCCTACTGAGCAGCTTTGACGTTATGAGGACCATGAGGAGGTTAGCAGCAGTCAGGTCAGGGTAGAATAGGCTTATACCCAGATACCAGAAGGGGATTTAGAAATTATGGGTGTCACTAATCTTGGCAGTGCCCTAGAAGTAGGGGCAGTAACAAAGAAAGAGCAGCAGGCATCTGTACCGAGAAAGAGAGCATGTTTGGGTGTGTTGAGAGACTCTAGAGTTCGCGTCCAGTTAACTCAGGCAGTAAATTCAGGATGCCATCGATCCCGTCAAGTGCGTGTCAGAGTTAGCTTGGCCACCATGATTCTGTTCCTTATGGACACACTTCCCTTGGGCTACCTGCGCAGTCACCTTTGCATCTGAGAGCAGGATAAGTTGTCCTTCAAAGGGTGTTGGCCCACAGCAACACCACAGGCTTCAGAAACCCTCCTTATTTTTATTTCTTTTAGCTGAACTGCCCTGAGCTAGTATGTGAGGAGAATAGATGACACTTGGATACAGTTGCTGAATGGTTAGCCCATGGGGAGCTTTTGTGTGCCTGGCAGACTGATGAAAGGTTTTCAAGACCTGTTGCAGCACACTCTGAAAGAATGACACAAACCTAAGCATCGTTGCCAGGAATCTGGACCATGCAAAGACCATTCAGGCTGCCGATGACGTCACACTGGGCAGGGCAGCTACCTGGCTGAGAAGCGCACAATGATGGCATCATTCAAAACAAGGGGAATGGAGCTAACTGGGGCTAAGTTCAATGTGGTAGAAACAGAGAAAAGAAAACAAGCCATACTAATATGGGGCGGGGCGGGTGCGTGTGTGGAAATTACCATATGTAAATGCACTGGAAAGGATCCAGGGGTCATAATGGACCCCATCTGGCCCCAAGTTTTTATGGAAAATTGGTGCTAAGAAGGCTAATTTTTCACATGCTGCTATCCTTTTGTTGTTTAAAAAACATACTATACAAAAATGATCAACACAGTTGTAGAAGATGTTTTGCACAGAATTCAAATGCAAGTCATATGCCCAACAAATGGTAAGCTCTACTCCAAAAACAAAGGTTAATATAATGATACTACTTGAAATGAAAGATAAAGGTTAGGGAAATCTACATAACCATTGTGCCATACTATATTGTGTACTTTTAAGAGTAGTGTCCCCAGTTTAGGGTTCCCTGCCTGAAGAGATAGGTAGAAAGAGGAGTAACAGTGATTAAAAGGTTGGGAAATAAGGTTCATTAAAAAAGGGTAAGGAAATGGATGTTACAGTCAGTAGTCAATAAACATTTATTATGCACCTACTATGTTCCAGACAAAGTGCTAGGGATACAAATACAAAAAAGAAAGACAGTTTCTGCTCTCAAGGAGCTTACAGTCTACTGGGAGAAGATAACACGCAAAAGGAAGCTGAAAAGTGTGGAGATGGTATGGCGGAAAAGTCAGTTGGAGAAGTCCCAGAGGAGTGCAGCCAGGTGGGGAATGAGGAGACATTTGAGCTGAGCTTTCTCCTTGAATGAAGGTTTGGAGTTCATGACCCCACCCTCCAATGAGAGAGCCAGAGAGAGTGATGGGGGCTGGAGGTGGGAAGGAGTACCAGGGCTGATGAGATCTTATAGGATGGTGAGGTGTTCCCAGTCATGAGCTGTTATTGAATCTGAGGAGCCTGTGCTCTGTGAACTCCTTATTGGGCGCTTTCTGGAGGAAGAGGAATCTTGGGCTTGATGAGAAATTTTAAAATCTGCAAGAGAATAGATTTCTCACCCTTGCCCTATCTCACCTAATGAGCCTTAGTACACGTTACCCCTCTTCATGCACGTTACAGCTAAGCCAAGCTAACCCTCCCACTGTTCTTCATACTTGATGCTTTATCTGCCATTGTTGTGCCTTAGCACAAAGGCTGTCTCCCATACATGCACATCATTTCCTTCTAAGAGAGCACTCAATTCAAGGTACCTTGAATTCAAATCTCAGCTTGGCTACTTCCTTCTAGTTACTCCTTGGGTGACTTTGACAAGTCGTAGCTTCTCCAGGCCTTGATTTCCCCATCTCTGCTATGAATATGTGCTAACTAGATGATCTCTAACGTCCTTCCAACCCTAAATCCTAGGCAAGATGGAAATCCAAAGCCCAGAAGATGTGCCATGGAGCGTCAAAAACGGTATTGTCTTGACATTGGAAATTTATGGAGTGGCAAAGTGTTAGAGGCCCAGTAATCAGTGGCTGCCGCCTTGAACCCAGCTGTAGTCAGACTAGGCCCCCCGATCCAAGGGGAAACATATTCTGTGCACACAGCAGCTTTGGGAAGCCTAAGGACTGACTACACCCACAGTGTTCTTTTGAAACGTCCAAGCAAGATGCTATGCCATTGTGTGTGAATTTTGTAATTTTGCATCTCTAAAGCACTTTCCCTTCCCAGACCCCAGATTACTTAAGGATATAAATTTAGCTCAAACTCACAAAATCTCTGAGGATGGGGAAAACTTGAAGAGAGACTTCTCACTTGACCAAATTCCAAGGCCGAGAATGCTGTCTTATCCATCCTTCTTGGATGGATATCTCACCAGGATCAAGCCTCCAAGATGCCTGCTGTAATCTTCTTGTCATGGCCCTACTTACTCCCCAGCATCTCCAAGTGACTGAAACTCATGCATCAGCCTCAGCTTCCCAGACTCTGATAGCAGAAGCTTTTGCCTTTTCTTGCCTGGAACTAGGCCTCTAAGACCCTGTCTCAAGTCCCTCACCACACGCTGGGAGGCTATCTTCCCTTTCCCTCTCTCTATCCTCCCTTTGTGTGTCTTATTACATGCTTGCATTTGTTTCTCCAGCATTTAACATAATTCCTGGCACATAGAAAACACTTAATAAATTCTCTCTCTCTCTCTCTCTCTCTCTCTCTCTCTCTCTCTCTCTCTCTCTCTCTCACTCTCTCTCTCTCTCTTTCTCAATCCTCAATCTCCTTGACCTCTCTACAGCCTTCAGCACTGTGGATCACCCTCTTCTCTTTCATCCTCTCTTCTCTCTAGGTTTTTCAGGACACCACTCTCTCCTGGTTCTTCTCTCAGCTATCATATGACTCCTTCTCAGTCGCCTTTGCTGGATCCTTCTCCAGAGTTCTCTCCTGAGCTCTCTTCCCCTCTCCCTCTATGCTATTCACTTGGTGATTCACTCAGCTCCTATGGAATTAATTAGAATCACTATGCTGATGATTCTCCAATCTACCTATCCTGCCCCTATTTCTCTGCTGGCTTCTAGTCTTGCATCTCCAACTGCCTTTCAGACATCTCAAGCTGGATGTCCAGCTTAAACTCAACATGTCCGAAACTGAACTCATTATCTTTTCTCCTAAACACTTCTTTCTGCTAAACTTCCCAATTAATACCCAGGACTCCACCATCCTGCAGGTCCCCCAGGCTCTCCACCTAGGTGTGGTCCTCAATTCCTCACTATCTCTATTGCCCTCCCCCAATATACAAGCTATTTCCAAGGTCTGTCAATTACACTTTTACAACATCTCCTGAATATGCCCCCTTTTCTGCTCTTATACCGAGACCACCCTGGTGCAGGGCCTCATCACCTCATGCTTGGGGGACTGCAATAGCTGCTGGCGGGTCTGCCTGCCTCAACGCTCTCCACACTCCAGTCCATCTCCCTGCTTCAGCAACCACAGTGATTTTCCTAAGGTCCAACCTAAGGCCCAACCATGTCGTCTCCTACTTAATAAACTCCAGTGACTCCCTATTGTCATTCCAAGATCAAATACAAAATCCTCTGTTTGGTGTTCAAGCCTTCTATACCCTCCACTCTATCTTTCCAGTCTTTTTAAACATTGCTCCCCTCCATATACTCTTTGAATGACACTGGCTTCTTGGCTGTACCATGAACAAGAAACTCCATTTCTCAGCTCTGGGCATTTTCTCTGGCTGCCCCCCATGCCTGGAATGCTCTCCCTCCTCATTTCTATCTCCTGGCTTCCCTGGCTTCCTTCAATTCCCAATTAAAATCCCATATATTATAGGAAGCCTTTCCTTACCCCTCTTAATTATAGTGCCTTCTCTCTGTTAATTATGTATCCTAACTATAGCTTTTTTTTGTCCAGTTTCTTTTCTTGTTGCCTCCTCCATTAGATTGTAGGCTCCTTGAGGGCAAGAACTGTCTTCTACCTCTTTTTGTATAACAGTTCTTGGCACTTAGTAGGCACTTAGTAAATGCTTATTGACCACCTGACTATCTAGGCAAAAGATGATGGTTTCATACTGCTCCTTGGGCTGCCAAGCTCAGGCTGTATGATCAAGAGATATTCATTTTAGAGAAATGTCTGGTGAGGACTGAAAATTCCCAAGTATCTCCTACATTTTACCTGCTGTCTCCCCCTGATTGATGCCCTCCCCAACTTTTGGTCAGGGGGACTTTGTTTTCTCACCTGCTATTACGGTCATGGGCTCTTCCGTCTAAGCCTGCATTCCTTACTCCCTTTTGGGTAATGTCTCCAGTTCAGCCATTGATGATGTTGGTTTGGAGATTAGGATCTCCTTTGTCTTGTCCATCATTTAGCACAGTACCCGGCACATAATAAATGCTTAAGACATGTTAACTGGTTGGTTGTCCTTCTTCCTTGGAGCAGTATTGTTCCTAGGCATTTACTCTGCTATACTGTAGTGGCTGCTTCCTGATACCATTGAGAGTGGTGATTTCCAGCTAATGGTGCTCAGGCTTCTCTTTATCTTTGGGTATAATTAAGATCTGAATCATCACTTTTAAAACTTCGGGCAATGATATTCCATTTGAGAGTGCTTGTTTGAGTGGAATTTTGATCCCTTTGCAGCCAGGCACAGTTCCTGCATCTGTAGAACATCTACAACAGGTGTGTAAGCAGAGTGCTGTCCACAGAGTGGAGGGTTTGAGGATGCATTGGAATAGTACAAAGGACCCATCTTGTGGGACACAGTACCCATGCCACACCAGCACCAACACCAGCCTCCTTGCCTGTAATCAGTGTCTCAGGGAATCAGTGGGAACTCTCCGTGACCTGACTTCCATGTTACCTTTTCATCTTTGTCTCCCACTACTAGGCAAAGTGGGCTATCATTCACACCTCTGTGTCTCTGCTTGCTTGAAATAATCTTTCCTTTTTTTCCTGCTTATTGATGGATGACTTTTCAATCCTTTAAGGCCCATCTCCTTCATGAAATCATTGCCAACCACTCCAATCCATAGGGCTTTTTCTCCTTGATCACTTAGACTCCATTTCACTCATTTAGCCTACAGTATTTGTGTTATTACTTTTGCCTCTTATGTACATGACCTGTCTCCTCTAGACTGCAGACTTCTTGAGGGCAGGGACCATGTTTTAGTGTTCCATATATACAGGTCCTAGCACCGAACTTCCATGAAACACTCAATGATGATTTCTGTGCTAGATATTGGATACACATTATACAAGGAGAGTAACTTCAGCTGTGAAATTATTGGCCCAGATCCAGAATGGGCTGTCCTGAAATTAGGCGGGGCTGGCCAACCAAGGCTGAGTAGTTATCTCATTCAGGGTTCTGGGGTTTGGGAAGACTCCATGGTTGTATTACTGCTGGAGGGAACAATGATTTCTCTAACCCTCAGCTTGGAAGGGGAGGAAAATATAGCTACTGAAGAAGCAACAGCAAAGTAGAATATAGGACATTTTCCTTTGAGCCTGTGCTCATCAGCTCGAATGGCGCATATGAAAAGAAGGTGGGAAAAGCAGTTCCTATTTAGAGGAGAGGTTTCTCTCATTCACTGTGATCTCAAAGTGCCACTTCCCCACCCCTGAACTAAGGCTTTTATTTTTATTATTCCAAAAGGCAGTGGAAGGAATTGCACTTGGAATATGGAGAGAGGGGAATAAGGAGTCTGAATGAATAAATTGGGGGTGATGTTAAAGATTAGCTGTTCTGGGATTTCAGAGGACTCCACCTGCAAATACATATCCTCTAAAAGTCACTCTCACCTTCACTCACATCTGGCTGAGTCTTCTCTACTCCCCTCAAAAGCTCCCAATGCCGTTTTCCTCATGATCTTTTCCAGCATCCATTTTTTCCTGACCTTCAGCATGAGTTTCCGGGACTTTTCTAGTTCCCACCTTCTTTCTTCTCTCATTGTCTATGCAGTCTCTCTGGCCCTAACCCCACTCCTCCAACTCTTAGGATTCATCATTCATCCTCTTCTACTCTTATCAGTTCTACAGCATATGGTGCCTTCGGCCCTGTTGGCTAGAGCAAGCCCCAGAGGAGTTGTTGGTACACTTGACTTCCTTGACTTTAAGCAATGATATTTCTCTCTGAAAGCTTGTGAAAGGAGAAGGTGGCATTTCCACTCTGAGCTCTAGCATCTGAGTTTGCCATGACTGCATCCCAAACTGAGTTTATCCTCTCTCCCCCTCCTCAAACTGGCTTTCTTTTCCTAGCTCTCCAAAAGCACTGTGGTGTAGCAAAAAGAACTATGGATTTGGAGTCAGGAAGACCTGGGTTTGAATCCTACCCCTGATATGTGTTAGCTTTGTGATCCTAGGTAAATCACTTAATCGCATTTCTAAAATGGGAATAATAGCACCCATACCCAGGGTTGTGTAAGAACCAAGTATGTTAAGCACTTTACAATCCTTAAATCGCCGTTTAAATGTCAGCTATTTCTGTCAGCGATGCAAACATTTATCCAGTCCCTGGATTTAGTAACTTTGGAGATATTTGGGATTGTTCCCTGTTTTCTCCTCTGTATCCATCCCCACCACACCTATTCCACCAATCCTGCTGTGTCCATTTTGTCACCAAGTCTCTTTTCTCCTTTGCGGTCACGTCTCTTGGGTTTGCTTGCTCCTCTCTACTCTCACCATCACCACCCTAAACCAGACCCTCTTGGCCTCATGCCTCCTTTGCTGCCTCTTCTTAACTGGCTTCCCTTCCCAAAGTCTCTCCCTCTCTTATTCCATGCTGGCCATCAAGTTCGTTTTTCTAAAATATCATTTTCATTATGCACCTTTCCTACTCAAGGACCACCAGTGGTAACCCATTGTTCACTGCATCAAGTCCAAGCTCCTTTTGGGAAAACTCTTATTCATCTAGCTATATCTGAGCTATCCGCTATTGTCTTCTGCTCTTAAAGCCGTGACTACTACGCTCCAGCCATACTGGTCTCCTCATCACCCTCAGCCCACACCAGAGTTGCTCCAACTTTGATGCCTTTGTTCATGCTATTCCTCTTGCTTGGAAGGCCCTCTCTTCTAACAAAACCTGGCCCATACTTTGAAACTCAAGTCCAGCTTTTTCCATTAAATTGTCCCTGACTACTCCAGCTTTCATGATCTTTCCTTTCTTTTTCTTTTTTTTTTTTTTAGGATTTGAAGCGATTTTTATTTCACTGAGTATTAACTGCTCCACAGAGTGATAATTAAAATGGAGTACAACGAGGTTAAGCTTTTTCCATTGGCGGTTAAAGTGTGTACATGACTAGCTTTTCAGGCACCCTGTTAAAAAGTTTCAAGTCTTTTTAGGTGTGAGGATTTTCCAAGTTTAGAAATATTTTCCCTCTCAAGTCATCTTCATGTGTTTGTGCAGTCTCTTCAGAGCCTTTTTCTTAATTTTTTTTCAACTATAAGCATTTACCTTTTCCTTCACACCTCATTCCACTCATTGAAAATAAAAGGAAGGAAACAAGGGAAGAAGCAAAGAAGGAAGGAAAGATAGAAGGAAGGAAGGAAGGAAGGAAGGAAGGAAGGAAGGAAGGAAGGAAGGAAGGAAGGAAGGAAGGAAGGAAGGAACAATGATCTTTAATGATTACCAAAGAACAAAGAAGAAGCATAGTCTAGAGAGATGCACTTAGAGTCAGGAAGTCATGAGTTCAAGTCATGCCTGTTTGTCAACTTTACTCAGATACTACCCATTGGGAGACGCTACACTTTCCCCTTCACTGCTGAGTTTCAATGGACCCCAATCACACAAACATGGCACAATGTAATTGATTACTTATATATCATGACTCTTTAAGGTTTTGATACCACAGAATCCGAATGAACAAATAACGTATAAAAACAACTACCATGTGTGCTATGTACAGGGCTCCTTCTGGGTACACCCCAAGATCATAATTTGCCACATATTGTACTTTTACTCAGACCTTTCTGACAACCATGCTCATAGGACACTACTATGAAAAGATCCCAGTCCTATAGCTAGTGAAAATCTTTTATGGTGAAGCTTGCCTGCTATTTACGAACTTACCTCAGTTTCCTCTTCTTTAAAATAAAAGGATTGTATGAGATTATCTCTAAGGTCCATTTCAGCTTAAAAATCTGTGATTCTTTAATTCTGGCCAACATTATTTCACTCACAACCTCCTAAGGGATGGATTTCTAGTTTGAGGGGTAAATTAAAGACCTGAAGTACTGATGATTCTTCCTTTCTTCTTAACCTTTTACTGCTGTCTGAGACCCTTGATCCTACTCTCTGCTTTTTAACATGGCTGATTTGGAACCCCAGATTTCCCTCCCCCCACAACTTATTTATAGCTAGTGCAGAAGTAGCTAGAAGTCAATGGAAGACACAGGGATGGAGACGCAAGTACTCTTCCCATGCCCACCGTTGCTTTTTCTAATCTTCTGTTCTGTGAATGTCTGCCAGCCACATTTCATATTTCTATCCCTTTCAGCAGACCCATTTCTTGGGTAGCTGAAGCCCCATCCACCTCTGTCAAAGGCATTTGTTAACTCTTTTCTCCTCTGTCCAACTTTTCACACTTGTCAGTCCCAATAGTGGACTAGTGGAGAGGTGGTGTGACAGTCCAGGAACATTTAAAAAAAAGTGAAAAGAAGGTGACATAGACTGCCTCAGTTTGGGCCGTTTTTTCTCTGATTGGAGGCATCGAGGAAAGGGAGGCTTCTAGAAGGCAGCCAACTATGACTAGTGATCTTTCCTTCCTCTGAATTCTTGCTGCAGCCCTTAGCTGTCATTGCCACACACTTACCACTCAGTAATCTGTCACTGGATGCTGTTCTCTCATTGCATCATGTCCCTTAGCTTGCAAGCCAAGGCGTAGCTGAGTGACCCACACAAAATAGACGCTCAGTACATATTTGTTGATGCCATCTTCAGACTGGACCATAAACTTCTTGAGAGCAGAGATTTTCCTCTTCCTGTCTTCCCCAAAGCAGCTAGGACAGGGCTGACTACAAATCCTTGCTGATTGGAATGGACTTTTAACCAGGTCCATGGTGAGACCCTTGTCCAGTGAGCTTGTACTTGCCGTAGATCACAGAGTGCCATGGTCCTTAGGACAGGAAAGCCCTAGCTTTTGTTCCTTGACCATTTCTTCTCTGTCTCCTTTGCTGAATCCTCAGTCTTTTCCCACCCCTTAAATATGGGTTCTGTCCTTGGCTCTCTTTTCTCTCTATGCTCTCTCCTTTGATGATTACATCTACTTCCAAGACTTGGGTCATTTCCTTTATGCCATGATTCCCAAGTCAGATGATTTCCCAAAGTAAACTCACCATCTTTCTCCTAGAACCTCACCCTTTCTCTAAGGTCTCTGTTTCTGTTGATGGTACTACCATCCTCTTAGCCACTCAGACCAGAAACTTGACAGTCATCATTGGCCTTGTCTTCTCCTTCTCCCCCATGTCCAAATCTTGTCAGTTTGACCTCTATTCTATCTCGCTCACATCTGCCCTTTCCTCTCCAGGCCTCCTGACCCCACTGCAATTTAGACCTTCATCTAGGTGGTGTAATGTATATGACTCTGGGCTTAGAGTTAGTAAGACTTGAGTTCAAATGCTGTCTCTGACCTTGATTGGCCATGGGGCCTTACAGGTCATTCAAACTCTCAGCCTTAGTTTCCTCATCTGTAAAATGGGGATAAAAATAGCACCTACCTTGTAGGATTGTTTGAGAATCAAATGAAATAATATAGGTAAAGTGCTTCGCAAACCTTGAGGCACTATGTAAATGTTAGCTATCATCATCATCCTCATCATCATTTTTTCTTGTCTAGATTATTGTATTAGCCTGACTCATCTTCTGCCTCCAGTCTCTGAGCTCTCCAATCCATCTTTCATGCTATTGCCAGAGTAACCTTTCTATTATATATTATATTAATTATATTATATTATTAAATATGTTATTATAAATATACATTATTAAATATAATATTAAATATATTATATTATAAGTAATAATAATAATAGAAATGTCCATTTTCTCCCCCAAAATATCAGTGGCTCTCCACTGTCTACTAACAATAACATATTAGCTCCTGGTCTTGAATTCCAGACTCTCCACACTATCCCTCCAGACTTCATTTCCAGCTTCATTTTATGCTCCTCTCCTTCACATCTTCCACGTTCTACTCTTCTCTCCTGTTCTCATCCTGCTTTCTACCACCTTTGTCCTTCTCCTCACCCTGTCCCTCATGCTCAGAATATACCATCCGCCCTGTCCCCCACCCCCATAAGAGTAACAGCTTACACTTCTATAGTGTTTTAAGGTTTATAAAACACTTTGTCCAGTAACAACCCAGGAAGGGAGCTAATATAAGGGTTATTATTCCTGTTTTACAGATGAGGAAATTGAGGCCCAGTGAGGTTATGGTACTTGCTGTAGCCACACAGCAGTGAGTGACAAAGTCAGGATTCAAACCCAGATCCCTTGACCTGAAGTTCAGCATGCTTTCTACTCCATCACTAAGGCTTTCCTCCCATTTAAGAAGGCCATCGGTCTTTAATTGGTCTAATCGATCCATTGGTCTCCAATTCTTTCCCTTCCTTATCCATACCCCTACCCCCCAAGGGGATTTCCAGATTTCTTTTTGCCTGGACCTCTCCTTTGCACTGAATTCAGATGCCCAAGTTATTTGTTTATGTTGTGCCTAGGCCTGTGTTATATCTGTCTTTATATTCCACGGCTGAGCACAAAGTTCTTCTTGTACATAGTAGATGCTTGATAAATGTTCACTGATCTCAACTCAGAATGAATGCCACATAACTGTAATGACCAGTCTTGACCCTGGGGAAAAGGTGAGAAATGTACTTCCCTTATTTCCTTGAAGAGTGGAGGACTATGGGTGCCAAATGTTACATATATTGGCAGAGGAGCCCACCATATTAGTTGGTTTTGCATAACTAATTTTTTTGTTGTTACATAAGATTTTTTTTTTGGCTGTGTATGGGGCAGACTACATCTGGAAGTCACTGTGATGTGAAAATAAAAAGACATCAATATAATGGTTTAATAATAACTATTTTAAAGTTTAAATAATGAAAATTTTAATTCTAAAATGAATTAAATGCTTGTGGAATTGAGTTTGCTTCTGGGAGTGGCTGCTGCCTCGGTTGAGATGGCCAAGGAGGCTTGTTGTTTTGTTCCTCCTTTGTCTTGAACAGCCCTGGGAAAGGAACTGACAGGCAGGATGATCTATGCCTTGGCAAAAGGCTGTAAGAGCAAGATTTGTGGTGGAGAGACCACGGAATAAGCTGACTCTGCATTATATAAGGACTTCTTGGCTCAGGAGTAGAGGTTCCTCCTTCAAAGTCAGAAAGCAGGACCCCTGCCCCACTCTCCATTCCCATTTGTCCCTGAGCATAGGCTTGCTTGGAAACCACAGGGAGGGAGGGAGACTCTCCCCAGAATAGTTGGCAGTAGGGGAGAGCCTCAGCTTGCCCTTTGGCTCACACTAATCAGCCTCTGGAGCCCTAAAACAGATAGTAGAAGCTAAGAAATGCTGGCAGGTGGTGTTGGTGCAAAGCAGCCAGAGCTGAGAAAGTGTAAGAAAAAAAGATTTCCCTCCCAAGAGGGACAGGCAGGACAGGGAGATGCCAAGATTGCATCCCACAGTAGGGCCTTGTCCTGCCAGTCATGTGCAACAGGGGCAGGGCTGTCTTTGTCCACTTAGGTCAGGAAGATCTGGAAACCTAGGTGTGGTGTCCATCCCAAGTCTGGTCCAGCATCTCTGGTGCTTGGTTGTGAGGCTTACCTTCACTCATCACATTTCAGGCTGGCCTGAAACCATACCTAGAACTGAAAATCCTTGGAAGTGAAGACACTGCCCCTAGGATGCTCCTGGGCTCCCTCCCTTATTAAAATGGGAAGGGAAATGTGCCAAGAGCCTTTGGAAAGATCTCTGGAAGGCCACATGCTCTCTCACATTATAAACTAGACTTCCTGGTCAAAATAGCATTTGGTATCTGTGTCCCAGAGATGAGATCTAGCTTGCTTGTGTCAGCCATCCGGCACGGCTGGCTCAGGGCAGGGTTCCGAGTCAGAGAGCCGTTGGCAGGAAGCACAGTGAATACCAGCTGCTATGTGTCAGGATCTTCCTGGACTTTGTTTCACATCCACCAGAGTCCTCCTCTGAGGCCTCATTGTGGTCAGAGAGATGACCCAGAGTTCTTGAAAGCCATGCCATTGTATCCTGTGATATGGTAGGTCCTACCAAGTTGGAAGGCTGGACCGTATGTTTTTTCAGGGGCAACTATGCTGTTTAGAGGGCCCCCTCACCAGATAGTTGGCCCCTAGGTGATGAGTTTGGGAGACTTCAGCTTCTTTTACAGACGGGAAAGAGTTGTGATCTGGGGCACAGGAAGAAGAGATTACAGATTTCTGGAAGTATGCTAGTTGTTTTTCATTGAAACACGAGGCTGAGGCTCCTTTTGTGGGACTGAATTTTAATCTTAGCCCCTGCCCCTATCCCCATCCCTGAAGCTTAGCCCCTGCCCCTATCCCTGCCCCCAGCCCCATCGCTAACTCTAGCCCTGGGGCCAAGACCCCTGACCCCAACCTGGGCAGAAACAGAAACTGCTAGATCAGAATTCATACTCATCCTTTGTGCTTCTGAGGCTGGGACACAGGCAGGGTTAGCTGGACAAACCATTACTGTTCTCTTTCCTTATCTCATCTGGCTCAGTCTGCTTCCTGTTAGGCAAGTCCTGGGAGTCACTTGTGGATTAGAAGATACCTAAGTCTTAATGAATAAATGAAGAAAGCATTAGATTACCAGTGGCCAGACAAGTATTTTTCATTTTTAAGTAACTTGAAGTAATCCTTTTTTTCTGGCATAATAATGTAATTTTAAATTATATATTTTTTCCAGTGGACAAAAATTTATTTTCTGTCTCTCCTACCTCCTTCAATGGAAAAAAGAAAAACAAACCCTATAACAAATATGTCTAGACAGGCAAAACAAATTCTAGCACTGGCCACTTCCAAAAGATATTTCTTATTTCCTACCCTGGGCCCATCACCTCTGTCAGGACATGAGTAGCATGCTTCATCATTGGTCCTGACACAATCTATTTTTTTTTAAATTAAAATATATTTTATTGGCAGAGTTTGTTTTCATGCTATGTACATTTCCCAATGTAGTTCTCCTCCTTTCTCTCCCCAGAGAACTATCCTTTATAGCAAAAAATAAACGATAGGAAAAACAATTTCAGAAAACCTAACGTGTAAAAAAGGCTGGTATTATATACAGTGTTGCCCAACTCTGCAAAGAAAGGGGCAGGGGGTCCCTTCTCAGAGTTCATCTTTGGAGCCTAGCTTAGTCCTTTCATATATTGAAAAATAATCATAATCATCTTTTTCCCTATATTATTTCCATTTCTGAATATATTTCTCATCCCTTCCCTATCCTTTGACTTATCCTTTGTAACAAAGAGTCAAGAAAGGGGGCAGGGGAAAGTGGTTTAATAAAACTGACCAACACAGTACATAAGTCTGACAATATATTCCACATTCCAAACCCATATTTCATTTTTTATTTTGCATATAGAAGGAGAGGTGAGAGTTTGTGTGTGTGTGTGTGTGTGTGTGTGTGTGTGTGTGTGTGTGTGGAGAGAGAGAGAGAGAGAGAGAGAGAGAGAGAGAGAGAGAGAGAGAGAAACATGTATATATACAGGCAGCTAGGTGGTACAGTGGATAGAGCTCCAGACCTAGAGTCAGGAAGACCTGAGTTCAAATCCAACCTCAGAAACTTACTAGCTGTGTAACCCTGGTCAAATCACTTAATTTTGTTTGCCTCAGTTTCCTCATCTGTTAAATGAGCTAGAGAAGGAAATGGCAAACAACTGTAGTATCTTTGCCAAGAAAACCCCAAATGGGGTCTCAAAAAGTTGGACAAGCTGAACAAAAAATGTACATATGCATATATACATATAACATATGAATGTACATATATGTATATACATACATATCTATCCCACAATGTTGCCCAAAACAGCATTGTTTTGCATTAATGTTGCGAATACTCTATAATATTGTGAAGTCCTGTTGTACCATCAGTTCATCCGTCTACCACACCTTGTGCAAGTGGTTTCAATTCCATGCTAGCACCTAATGACCCTCAGTCAGCCCTCATGTCCTAGTCAGTCCAATGTACACCCCATGTCGGCTCAACTGTTCTCTGACATCAGCTAGAGCCTAGCCATACCCTCCCTAGGAGGATGTTTAGAAGCACCCTCTGTAGTATTATTTTATCAAATCTTATGTTTTCACTGAATTGATTCAAGGACATCAAGGTGTGTTCTTATAACACATTTCATACACTGTAATAAAGTCTCAGTAATTCAGAATTCAATAAAGAAGGACTAGGGGTTACATTTTGTTTTTTAAGCAATTAAATCTACTCAAGGGAAGAAGTCATTACCAACCCTCAGTAGCACCAATTTGTACACAAAAATACTAATTACAAATGAGTCTAAACTGTTCGCTGAAGCAGGTCTGTCACAACTTCTTGGTAACACATAGTGTCATTGCATATAATGATAATAATAATTATGATAATAATAATAATAATAATGGTAGCAGCTGAGAGGCAGTGTGATGTAGAGCAGAGGTGGCAAATATGGGGCTGCAACACAACTGAGTGTGGCCCGAACCGGATTAAGATGTAATCAGGAAATATGTAACCAAAAACAAATACAATAAAACATAGCTGCTACAACTCTTTAAAGCCACAATATGTACGGATTAGCAGCCCTGTTTCTACTTGAGTTCGACACCCCTGGTGTAGAAGACAGAGACAACTGGCCCCACACAAGCCGACTAGTGGTGTGACTCTGCCCAAATCAACCTCTCAATGCTCTAGGCCCCTCTTGAAGATTAGATGGTGCAGAGAAGGTTCTGACCTGCAGGATAGGCGTTCCTCACCTAGCAGTTCCCTAGCCCCATTAAATCCCAAGTCTAGTCCCTCTCCCTAATGGTAGCTTATAGTTATAGAGCCCTTTATAATTTATAAAATGGGTGAGAGAGGTAGTACAAGGATGTTTTATTCCCAGTTACCCTCTTCCTTACCCTTTACCTGAGGCATAGGTAATCAACCATTTCCTGAGTTTTAGCATCTCTGATTGTGATGATTAGATTGACTGTGCAAGGGCTCTAGGGGTGGGGGTGGGGGTTCAAGACTGAGAGATGAAGGAGATTAAGATTAAGGCAGCTAGGTGGCGCCACATACTGGGCCCAAAATCAGGATGACTCATCTTCCTGAGTTCACTAGGTGTGTGACCTTCTGCAAGTCACTTAACCCTGTTTGCCTCAGTTTCCTCATCTGTAAAATGAGCTGGAGAAGGAAATGGCAAATCACTCCAGAATCTTTGCCAAGAAAACAGGAAATGGGGTCACAAAGAGTCTGACGTGACTGAACAACAAGGATAAGATTAAGAGTCAGGCAGGACCGAAAAACAAGGATAAGATTAAGTGACTTGTCCAGGGTCACACAACTAGCAAAATGGTAGAGCCTGGACTCAAACCCAGGCCTTTTGACTCAGGAGCAGTGTTATTTCCACTTTCCCACATTGCCTCTCCAGATAGAAATAACACAATTACATTTCCTTACAAAATATTTTGTGCCTCAGATGTTCTCCTAATTCTAGTTGGCCCTGTTCCCTGTTGGTCCAGGTAATTTGTGCGGTTTTAGTGTATTAAGAGGTCTAACCACAAGGCACTTAGGAGAGTAATGGAAGAGTGAAAGTGGAAACCAAACCCAGCTCCCTGGGCCCATGATAAGGAATGGTCCAATCTGGGCAGTTTCCTCAGATTTAGTTTCTCAAGGGTCGAATGTGGGAGCAAGGACCTTCCTCTTCTGAATCCAGAGCTGCAGGTCTGCTGTGGCAGTACATTCCACTGGGGCCGGCTATGGGGTCAGCAGTCCTCCCTCCCTCAGCTGATTTGGGCCTTTCACGTGTTCGCCCCCTTCCTAGGGTGTTTGCCACTGAGGACTTCCCTAGCGCTTGTAGGGTCATCAATTGGAGTGGTGATAGCAGTTGACAGTACAAGTGACTGAGGAGTGGGCATTTGTGGGCTCAGCTGCCAGCCTTGCCTTTCTTCCCACTGGGAATGCCCTAAAGTGGCAGAGAAGGAGACTTGGCTGGGGTTCAGCAAAGTAAGATGTCACCATAGCCTGGATATCAGGAGCCATGTGTTCAAATCCTGACTCCGCCACTCAGTTTCTTTTTCCATAAAATGAAGAGTTTGGAGCAGATGGAGACTAAGGTTTTTTCCTGCTCCAGGTCCTGTGAGCCCAAGATTCTAAGATGGCATGTGGATTGCTCCCTCTTTCAGACGTCAGCGCTATTGATTTCCTCTGGCTTCTGGGAGTGCACAGTAACAACAGCTGTCTTTCTGATTTACCGGCAGCTTGACTCCTTCATTACAGTCGGTCTTACTTCTTGGCTTGGACCCTGGCCTTTGGTGTGATCTAGGGGGTTCCTGGGAGGCAGTTTGGTGTACTACTAGCAAACACTCAGGTAGTGACGTTTGAAGGTTTGCGAAGAGCTTCGCATATATTATCTCATTTGACCTTCGCAATGACCTTGGGAGGTAGGTGGCCCCATTTTGCAGATGAAGAAACCAAAGCAGGCAGCAGTCAAGTGACTTTACCAGGGTCATGCAGCTAATAAGTATGTAAGTCAGGATTGGACTGGGATCCTCCAGACTCAGAGGCCAGATCCACCTGGCTGCTTTGTGCATTTGGAATCAGAAGACCAAGGTTTGAATCTTGTCTCTTACTGCTTATAGCTGTGTGACCATGGACAAGTCACTCAACATCTGTGAGCCTCAGTATCATAGAATCACAGCATCTTTGAATGGGGAAGAAGCTCAGAGGTCATCTAGTGTGACCATTACCTGAACAAGAATCCCTTCTTCAAATGTTCCTTCCCAGACTTCCATCGATGGGAAGCTCCCTACCTTCAGAGGCAGCCCATCTCCTCTTTGGGATAGCTGTCATTGGTAAGAGGATTTTCTTTATGTTGGGTTAAAATCTGCCTTTCTGCAATTCCTCTTCTTGCTCCTAGTTCAACCCATCAGGGGCCAAGCAGAACCAGGCTAATCCTCTTCCCATGGGGTAGCCCTTCAAATACTTGAAGACAGTCTTCTCTTCTCTGGGCTCAACACCCCCAGCTTCTTCAACTAACCCTTGTATGGTTCGTATGGGTTTCCAGGGGCCTCACCATCTGATTGGCCTTGTCTGGAACATCTTCCTGCAGCACCAAGAACTGAACCCATTACTCCAGGTGCAGTCTGACCAGCAGTGGGACTCCCACTTCCCTGCCCCCCCCCCGTCAGACACTCTTCTTCTGCCAACATGTCACACTCAATGTTGACTCATTGAGCCTGAGGTCTACTAAAACCTCTGGATCTTCTAGTGAACCACTCCGAGCTTTACTTCCCTCTTCTTCTTCCTGCGTAGCTGATTTTTTTTCCAAACCAAATGAAGGATTTTACAATGATCCCTATGAAATTTCATCTTCTTAGATTCAGCTCATAATTGTAGCTTGTCATGACATTCACCCTTCCTGGGATAAATCTTTAGGCAATTCCACAGCCCTTCATGTTGGCCTGAATCCATTTATCACTTGCTGTTTGATTCAAGTCTTCGAACCAGTTCTCAATCCCCGCCAGAGTACTTAAAGCCAGCCAGTCCATATTTCTCCATTTTGTCCTTAAGGATGTCATGGGAAAGTTTGTTGTACACCCTGCTGAAACCCAGCCTCCCATGTCTATGGCTTTCCCTTAATCCATCAGTCCAGTGACCTTGTTAAAAAATGCAATGAGGTCAGTTTGGCATAGTGACCATGATTACTTCCCTTCCTAAGTACCATCACTTTACTAAAACACTCTGGAATTAGGGCAGGTATTGAAGTTCAGCTGTCTGGCCAATACCTTGAATAACCCGTACTTCCCTTTTTGAAAATTGGGCCTATTGCCTGTCTCCAGCCCCTGTTGCTTTTCCTGTTCTTTACAGTTTTTTCGGAGATCACTGACAATGTCTCAGCAGTCACATTCATGATTTCTTTCAATGCCCTGGGATGTAGTTTGTCCGGGACTGGTAATTTAAACTTATTGAGGGCAGTGAGGGTCTCTATCTTGCCTTACTTATCTCAAGTTTCAAATCTCTGTTTTCTGTTTTTTTTTTACTTCTCAATCTGAAGGTTATTCTCCTTGGTAGAGAAAATAAGCAGAATACCAGTTGAGGAGTTCCTACCTTATTTCCATTGTCTATTACTATTTCCTCAGCCATAAAATGGTGCTACCCAGAGCTGTAAATGACAGTTTTGGCACCTAGGGCCAGCAGCACAAAATGATACTCAAATCAGCCTTTTCAGACACAGTCATTTGATTGGAGGAGACCTTTGGAAACCACTCCAGAGTAGAGACCTCAGAATACTATGAGGTCAGTATTTGAAAGGCCACTGCCTGGGGTAAGCTGAGAGAAGGGGTTACGTTTAGATTAGGGAGGAATTCACCCAGGGAGGAAGCATCCCATCATGTACCTTCCATCTTAACTAATTCTTTCTACCTAGGTGTTACTGACAGCAGCCTCTAAATTTTAAATCCCCAGTTGCCCTACCCTTGTTATAGTGCCTTTACTAACTACCACCTCACAGGGTTGCTGTGAGAAATATGTTATAGTAACAAAATAATAAGTATAATAGCTATGGTGTCAAGTACAGCTATGTGGCACAGTGGATAGATCTCCAGGGCTTAGAATCAGGAAGACTTGAGTTCAAATCTCACTTTAGACACTAGCTGTGTGACCCTGGGCAAGTCATTTAACCCTGTTTGCCCCAGTTTGCTCATCTGTAAAATGAGCTAGAGTAGGAAATGGCAAACCACTCCAGTATCTTTGCCAAGAAAAATCCCAAATGGGGTCACAAAGAGTAGGACACAACTGAAAAACAGCTGAACAGCAACCACAAAGAAATACATGAGTAAAAAACCCCATCAAGGAATGCGTGATCAGAAAATGAGGTGGACGTGTCACGTGGTGAGAACATTGTGGATAGATACACCCGAGTGCTCTGCTGGTACCTATAAAATTTAGGTAACAGACCTATATAAAGGAAGGCCAGTGACACCATGGGTGGTTCCTTTATGGGGGAGCCTTAGGAGCACATGGAAAAGGATGGGAATGTGTGGATGGACTAGGATTCATCCTCATGGAGGAAGTGCCAAGATCAGGGATCCATCGAAGCATCAATGAGTGGCAGAAACTGACATGAATGGCCTCCCTCTTGCTTTTACAGTAGCCAGAAACGATGTGCATTGGTTACCCAGGCCCCATCAGAACTGTCGCCAGAGGCATTTTGGGATTTAAAAAAACCTTCCTAGTCAAAATAAGAAATAAATTTTTTAAAAAAGATAAAACTGATAACACTCTGCTTTGTGTTGGGCTTATTTACATCCATGTCTTTCCCTGCTTATAGACTGCAAAAAGACAGAAGCTTTCCTATTTTCCATCCTCCTGCTTCCAGCACCTAGCACAGGGCCATGTACATAGTTATTATTTAATAAATGCTTGATGAATGGTTGTCAAACTAAAACAAAACAAATGAACAAACACACATGAGAAACCCCAAGATGTTCAGAGCTTAGCTCTCCAAGAGGCACATGGCAATAGGGAGGCAGCTGTGGTGTGGGAGCCCGCTGGATTTGGAAGCTAAGGGCTGGCATTTGAGAGCTGGCTGTGCTACTTATAGACCACATCAGATGTTAACCTGTCTGAGCCTCAGTTTCTTCTGCTGTAAAAGTGAAGATGTTGGCCTAGGTGGTCTCTAAGTCCTCTTTCCCTTTTAGCCCTGGGTGCTATGCTTTTTCTCCCCAGCAGCCAGCTATGTTTTCTCCTTATGTAACTCATTTCTCTACTTTTTTAAACCCAGCTCTGGTGTCTGTCTCCCTCTGGTTTTTGAGCTGAGGACATCTTAGTTCCCTTTTTGCTACTTCCTTCCTCTACTACAGTGGATCTAAGAGATGGGGGCTGATTGTTCTACTCTCCATTTCTTCGGGATTCCTAAATTTAAAGAGAGTCTTCCGGATATTCAAATTCCTTAGGGTGGATCCATGCTCTTAAATCTTTTCGGTTTAGAAGAAAATCAAAACAGTCTTTGATCTGTATTTGATCTCTGAGCCAGAGGACTGGCTCTGGAGGCATAGGACCTGGTTCAAATCCTACCCTTGACACTCCTGGTATGTATAAGAGTCACTTAACCTTCCTGGGTCTCTGTTTCTTTGTCTGTGAAATGAAAGGGTTAAATTGGATGATCTCTCAGCCTTAGATCTCTGACCCCACATTCTTCCTTAATACTTAAAAGGATCCATGATTTTGTTGGCATAGGTTCTCCTTCCATTCGTGCCAATTCCAGCTCCTGGACACCTTGCTTTATGGTCTTTCTGAGTTGCTTTGGCTAAAATAATCCATGACCCCATGACCTAACAGGTGAGGAATCTTTGAACATGGATAGAAGGGCTTTTGGATGGCGTTTATGAGAGTCCACTGCAGTGCCCATCCTTCCTTTCCCACCTTGGTAGTTCTTGCCAAATCTCGCCCTCTGCTAGCCTAGCAGAGAGCCCAGGATTACTACAAGACTAGGATGAGTCGGTGAAGGAGGACTCCAGGAGAAGTCACAGTTGCTTCTTATTCCTAGTCTGGTTTATTCAGAGATGAGAGGTGCAGGCCAGGTTAGATTCCATTTTAGAAGCTGCAGAAATCCTTGAATGTCAAGGCTCACTGTCATTTCCTTGTAACTGTGAAGAACGCAAAAGCCTGCAGGGATGTCGAAATGGTTGGAGATTGTAGGAGGGACTGACTCGCTCGATGGGGAAACATGGAGTTCCTTATTTAGAATCCTTTAAGAAAGCAGAGTCGTGTCCAAATGTAGGTTTGGCTTCCTAGACAGTGGGAAAGGTAGAGCAATGTTTTCTTTTACGAAAGCTTCACTTTTCAAAAGCATTTACTTTACTAAAAGCTGGAATTATTTCCTGAGCCGAAATTCTCTTAGGTCCTCATGTACGTTCCTGGAGGGATTGTCAGTGCCAGGAAGCCTTGCCACAGAGCCTCCGATGTATCAGGGCATTCACAAGGGCCATAATGGGCCAATCCCATGGCCCATCTTTGACCACTGTCTAGGCCTTGAAGGGTTCTCTGGGGCATGGATATCCTGACAAAGTTAGGGATGTCCCCATGATGTTCTTGATTCCTTTAAGTGTTCCATTGTGGAAAGGGCATTTGTACATTTCCTGAAACCTTTTTGGAAGCTATGGCATTTCTATTTTTAGCCTATACAAAGTTCTGTAAGACAGTTTTCATTGTTTGAAGTACCACTGGCCTTTTATTCACCTAAATTTACTGTTTTCAAACTCTAAGGAGTCCCTCTCCTTTCCTTTTCCAGGATCCCGGGTTCACTCTGTCTACCAGTCAATCAGTAAGCATTTATTAAGCCCCTGTTATATGCTAGGTACTATGCTAAGTGCCAGGGATACAAAGAAAGGCAAAAGATAGTCCCTGCCCTTAAGGAGCTTATGGTCTAATAGGGAGACAACACACAAACAAGCTACTAACAAGATAAATAAGAAACTTTGAGCAAAGAGGAGGTCCTAGAAATAAGAGGGATTGGGAAAGACTTCCTGTAGAAGGGGGGATTTTAGTTGGCACTTGAAGGAAGCAGAAAGGCCAGGAGGCAGAGACAAAGAGGTAGAATATTCCAGGCATAGAAATATTTCCTTGCGATTTTACAGATTCTTGTCTGTATCTTCTTAACTTTTCCCAAGTCCTTTAATTTCTCTGGACCTCACATTCTTCCTCCATAAAATGAAGGAGCTGCATAATTTGGGGAATGACTTAAAAAAAAGACTAAGGTAGGAATATGATAGAATATTATTGTCCACTAAGAACGGACAGGTAGGAGGAGTTCAAAGAAATGTGCAAGGACGTGTATGAACTAATGCAGAATGAAATATAGAAACAAAAGAACTGTATACACTATGAGTTTAACAGTTGTAAATGAAAATATCACTAAAATTTAGGAAGTCAAATCCTGAGTAACTGAAAAATCAGCAATGGTCCCAGAGGAAGGTTAATTAAATAGGCCTCTTTCCTTTTGGCAGAGGGCAGAATGGTGTACATATTGTCAGATTTGGCATTGTAATAGGTTTTCACATTTTTTTTCTTTGTTATAAGAGAAGGTTCGATGGGGGAGGAGAGGAAAGAAGAGTATTTCCAGAAATAACTATAATTTAAAAACAAAAGATATCAATAATATTTATTTTAGAAAATGATAAAAATTAAATGAGGAGGCTGGACCAGATAAGTGATACCTAAGAACCCTTTCAACCACAAATCCTGGGATACTTTGAACTGGTCTTTACTCAGAGCCATATTCAGACAGCATGGCTGGTCATTTTTCTCCCTTTCAGCTCTCAATCTCCCAACATCCCTTGGTCACTGTAATTGCCTTTCCCTGGACTATCTCTAACTCCAGTGTCCAAATTCAAACTCAGCCAGTATTTATCAAACACCTATTATATTTAAGGCCCTGTGCTCTGCCCTTAGAATACAAAGATGAAGAAAATGATACTTCCTACCACTGGGAAGCTTATGATCTAATGGACATTGTACAAGATGTACACAACTAAATAGGATACAAGGTCAAATATGAATAGGGACAGAGGAGAAGCAAGGCAGATCATTGTGAGAAATCTGAAGACAGAGAACATGCCTTCACCTGAGATAGAGAGGTGTGGAGGTTGGCTCCTTGCAGGAGGTACCTTCACCAGACTTGCTCACAGATTCTAGGTGTAGTTGGGCTTTTGGTTGCTTTTCACAGAGGAACAGAGTTAGTTAGAGGGGGCTGCCACACATGGACATTGGTTTGGTTGAGGGATGGGCTGGCCTTCTTGGTAAGTTTTTCATCCCGATAGGTTGAAGTCCACATGAAGTTTTACCATCCCAGTACCCACCATATTTTAGGAGGTTTTTTTGTTTGTTTGTTTGTTTGTTCTTAAATGTGTGTGGGGAAGGGGTAAGCAGGTTACTTTATTTTTAGCTTTTTCATCAACTTTCCTATAGGTTATGATATGCTACAATAAACATTTACTAAATATCTACTATATGCCAGGCACTGTGTTAAGTGCTGGGGATACAAATAAGAAAAAAAAAAGACAATCCTTGCCCCCTCAAGCAGCTTATAATCTAACAAGGGAAGACAATACAAAAAAAGGAAGCTGAAAAGTAGGGAGGTGCACTAGAGGGTATCTCGCCTGGGGTCATGATGGTGATAGTGGCATTGAAACTGAAGCAGAACAACTAGTGGAAAATGAAGAAATGGCTAGAATTTTGAGCCCTCTGTAAAGAGAGGCTAAAGGAGGGTTTTTTGGTGCCACTCTTCAAACTTTCAAAGGCTCACTCTCACAGGAGTAAGGAGATCAGGCTTTGGGACTCATGTCCAGTCCCCCTTGGTAGTCAGTGTTGGTTATTTCAGAGGCTTTGACTCTCCTGAGCTTCTCTTGATTCTAAAAATTGCTGAGTGTTCTTAGGGAGAAAAGGTCTAATTCTAGTCTCCCTTGCCAGGGAGATGGAGACCCATATTTTTGGCCAGTCACCTGACGGGTGAATGGGCTCTGGGTTTGCATCTCTGGTAAGAACTCACATCTACCTAGTTTACCAAACACTTCCCTCCCAGCAACCCTGAGTAGGTATCCCACAAGGACTCCAGATGATTTGGACTCTCAGCAGTGTAATGTAAATCCCTCAGATACAGATCACTTATTAGTTGGTGGCTCCAAGAGTTCATAGGATCATCGATTTAGAGCTAGGAGGGACCTCAGAGGCCATTTAGCCCAAACCCCTCATTTTATAGAAGACAAAACTAAGAAGACAAGTTACTTGTCCAAGGTTATACATGCTTTTGTGGCCAAAAATATCATCACCCAGAGAACAATTTTTTGGTGATGAGCTTCTCTGAACTGAACTGGTCCTTCCTTAGATATCAGGCACACAGAACTCCATATCCCATTATAGCCAAGAATTCAATAGCATAAGGATCTCTGATTCCATGAGTATTGGAACTTCCCAACTAGGAAACTTACTCTATCAATGCAAATAGACACCTTCCCCACAACTTACAGTTTTAGAGAGCTGCCTGAGGGAGGTTAAGTGATTTGCCTAGGGTCACACAGCCACTATGTTATAAACAGGATCTGAGGACCGGTTTTCCATTTACTATGCCATGTTCCCTTTCACTTCTATTACATAAGAAAACCATTTTCCTCCAGCAGTTGGAGGGCCACTTACTTCAAATGATAGTTGATACAACCCAATTCTAGCATAACTAAAAGAACACGGACAGTCCTTTGGAGTTGGATATGAAAAGGCTTGCTCTAGAAGCGCTTTCATTTGGACATCTGGAGCCCTGCCTATGAAGGGATGAAAGGTGATGGTCATCCCCCTGTGTTCATTTCCTTGGCTTTTCCTAAAGGAGTTCCCTGTAGTGCTATTCCTCCTCAAGCTACTCAATGCTTAACAAATGAGGAGGCCACTTAAAGGCATCTTTGAATGTTCCTACATGGTGCATTAGGCCTGGAGTGAATTCTGTTCAGTGTGTTATATAAATAAAAATTAGGTCGACTTTGCGGCCTATTCTTATTACCCTGTACAAGGAGAGGGATTACACTGTTGTGGGAAATGCTAGCGCAGTAACAAAACAGACCTCACTCGTCTAGCTCTCATGTTAAGTGTGTGTTATCCTGAGGCTGGAAGGAGCTTCACGTTGCCTTTTCTAAGTTGCATCTCTGAATCACCCCTGTTTTCTGTGTTCTTACAGCATGTCCAGAAGACCAGATCCTAAGGAGCACCTGGATGGCCAGAGAGCAACATCCCCCACCCCAAAGCAGGCTGCTGCTCATAGCCATGAAGGCCGCCGGCGGGAGATGAGGACTCATGGACAGGCTGGCCCACAGGTGGACGGCCCCCATCGGACACTCCAAGTGGACAGCAGGATGCAGAGAACGGGCCGATCTCCTTCAGTGTCGCCAGATCGAGGCAGCACCCCAACCTCACCTTATTCAGTACCCCAAATTGCACCCCTCCCAAGCAGCACCCTCTGTCCTATATGCAAGACAACAGATCTCACCTCTTCTCCCAACCAGCCAAACTTCAACACCTGTACACAGTGTCACAACAAGGTCTGCAACCAGTGCGGATTCAACCCCAACCCTCATCTCACAGAGGTAACCACTGCTTACTTTTCTTATTAATGTCAACCCAGCAAGCTTGTTTGTCTGCCCAGAGACTACTCTATAGGAGGAAGCTGGGCTGGCAATAGGAGTCAGAAGAACCAGATTTTAATCCTAGCGCTGCCACTTCTGTTACCACCTATGCGACCTTGGCCAAGTAATTTCAGCTCTCCTCTGATCTCTGTCTAATCATCTGTAAAAATGGGGAAATTGAACTGAATGATCCCCAAAGCCCTTTGCATTTATAAATCTATCATCCCGATTCAGTTGGAAATGTCCACCAAGTCATGTGAGGTTATTGAGAAGAGCTACTTAAGTGGTCTTCTCTCACCTCCCCCCCCCTCAATATATAAGGATAGGGCCTGGACCCAGGCCTATAATCTCATTGGCACAGGGAAGTAGAAAGCAAGGAAACTTGCCATACCGATGCTTGTTGGCTCTACAACGCTCTACAACCTTGAGAGCTACCTGGACTATTGAGACACTTGTCCATAGTCACACAGCTAATATGTGCCAGAGGAGAGACTTAATCCCAGGCTTCAAGGCTATCTCTTGATCCACTCTACCACACTGCCTCACCTTGATTGTATCTATCTATCTATCTATCTATCTATCTATCTATCTATCTATCTATCTATCTATCTATCTATCGACCCACCTTTCTATCTACCTTCTCTATGTTCCCCATCTCCCCACTACTGAGCATATAACTTGACCTTTTTGGCCTACTAACTTTTATATTCTTCTCTCCTCCATCGCACCTTTATTTTCATCCACCTTCCTTTTATAATCTTTTTATTAACTTGTTTCCTTTTCCTTCTTGCTTGTGTTTCCATTAGTTATTAGCTCTGCCTCTTTGTGGACAAGTCCTGGCTATGGACTCTATGATTCCCAACTTACTGTGGGTGAGCCCTGACTATGGAGTCTGTGTTTGAGCTTGCCCGGTTGAGCCCTGAATATGGGGTTTGTGATTCCTGCCTCTCTCATATCAATTCAACCTCTTTTCCATCAATGGAAGCTCTGATCCTCGGAGTAGGGTTTTAGCCACTCTGCAGGAAGCTCATCTCAACCAAGAGTTTCTCATGCATTTTATAATATGCTCAGAAATGTCTCTTGAGATGCAGAATGAGGCACTCCTTTCCAAACCCCAAGCTAACTCTCTCTACTCAGGCTAGAGAATCAAGCTCAATGGGTGCAGGGGAGTTGCAGTGGTTTGGGGGAATGAGTGGATGGGAAATGGCCTGCAGGGCAAGCTGGGCATTGGGTGGTAAGCCTCCCAGGAGGCTACGTAAGTACAATAGCAGTTGCTTGTTTCTTAGAGTAATGGTAAACCCCAGACTAGGGGTCATGAATTGAAAGGACCCAGGCATGCATTTAGACTCATTATGCATCTGCTCTTTCTTCTGGCCCAAGCACTCCATCCAAGCCTGGGGTAACAGGATGAGCTGCAGTGTCGCTCTCTCAAGCAGGTGGGCAGGCGGGCAGTCACCTTTCCTGCCTCTGAGGGAGCCTGCTCGTAGGAGCTCAGGCACCACTGGGACTCCATCACACTTTAACTTTTCTCTGGAGGGGTCTTTCTCAGGAGAGGCTCAGCCAGCATGTGAGGCCAGCCGACCTCACCCTCCTTGAGGCATAGGCGTGAGGTTGGAAGGATTGACTGTCCCAGAGGCAGGCTCAGGACTGTGACTCCCAAGGGGACCACAGAAACCAAGGGGCATCACAGCAGTGCCTTGCTTGTGATTCTCAGGCTATCAAGAGCAGAGAAATCCTTTCGCCTTGGGTAGTGGGAGATAAGTGAGAATAATTGTTTGCAAGTTGGTGTCTATTTGTAAAATGTGGCACTGTAGGTGTGTAATGTGGGGAGGGTGCGAAAGGTAAGTGTGAGATTCTGGGGGAAGAGCTGACAATATTGGGGGAGATGAGTCAATTTGTTCCTTTGGCTGAGCTCCGTGTGTGGGCTTTATTAAGAGAGGTGAGTGCTCTTCATTACTTGGCACCAGTGACTAATTTTTTGTGGAGGAGCAGTTCAGTTCTGCACACTGATCAGTTAGGTAAGTGCTTGCAGCTCAATATTGGGAAAGAACAGAGTCATGAGGGTCAGGAGGGTGCCATTTCTGGATTTCCTCCTGTGAAATGACCCACACTATTAGCATTGTGGTAAGATCTGAGGACTAGAAATAGGCTGTGGCAAAGGCCTTGTGAAGCCCCAGTCTGAAGAGGCCATGTCTGGGGCATCCTGGCGCCGGGAAACCCAAGGGAGGGCAGTGGCTTCCTGGACTTCTTTGGGGCCATTTCTTCTGCAGGTGTTCCAGCCCACCCCATCCCCCACCACAGCCCCACCATCCTGAGCCCTGTCTGGGTACCAGGGCCCTGACACTAGGCCTGTTTGTTTGTTTTATCAGACACAGGTGATAGGTGCACAATGTGTACATCTGAATATATCCAGGTGTGAGAGTTTTGGAAAGGAGGCTTGGGCCTGAGAGGCTGGTATTTTCGTAAACTCTAAATCGGGGGGCAAACGTGCTGGCCTGTGGCCCCCTTCCCTCTGACTACTTCTGACCAGGTCCAGCCATACCAAAAGCTTGAGTACCTACTCCAGAGTATACCATTGGCCCCAGTCAGACAGAAGCCCAGTGTACTTCATTCTTTCATTCCAGAACAAAGATTTAAACTCAGGTTTTCTTGTCCAAATGCAATATTCTTTCCATTATGTGGTGTTAACTCTTATGATAGTAGTGTTCAAGTATCTCAAAGACTGTCAAACAGCAGAGGGTTAGATTTGTTCTGTTTGGCCTCAGAGGACAAAAGTAGAAACTATGGACAAAAGTTGTAGAAAGACATATATAGGCTTGATGCCTATAAACTAGGAACTAAACTAGGAACTAAAAAGTTCCTAAAAATTGGAGCTATCCAAAAGGGAAATGGGCTGCCTTGAGGGGTGGTCATTTTATCTTCCTTGGAGGTCTCCTTGAACAGCTAGTTGCCATCAGTGTCATAGAAGGGATTCGTGGGAATGATATTTTATTTTTCCCCCAATTACATGTAAAAACGATTTTTAATATTCTTTTCGAGTTCCCAATTCTATCCTTCTTTCTCCCTTTACTGAGACAGTAAGCACATGTGCAATCATGTAAAACATTTCCCTATTGGTCATTTGGTGGAAGAAAACTTGGTCATAGCTTTAGAGCCAGAAGGGCCTTTGGAAAACAACTGGTCCAACTTCCTCATTTGGTGGATGTGAAAACTGAGGCCCAGAGTTTAAATGATTTATCCAAACTCACACAAGGTAATAAGCAGCAGAGATGAGAAATGAACCACAGAATCACTGACTAGAGTTAAAAGGGACCTCATTCAACCATATGTGAAAAGAATCCCCATCATAGTATATCCAAGAAGTGATCATTCAGCTTCTGCTTGAAGACCTCCAATGAAGGGGAACTCTGCTTCCTAAGCAGTCCACTCTCCTTTTGGACAGCCCTAACCGTTAGGAAGTTGTTCTTTGATATCAGTCCTAAATTTGCTTCTTTAGAACTTCTATCCCTTGTTTCTGTGAGGTAGAAGCCAGGTTATGTGATGCCAAATGAAGTATGGGTTGGCCTCCAACGTTCCTTCTAACTCTGTGACTCTAGAATACTTCACAGAAAAGAAAGGCATCATGGCTCAGAAGCGTACCCATGTTGAAGAAATGAATATGAGCCGAAGACTGAGAGCTAAAGGTGGGAGCCATGGAAGAGTAGCTTAGGGCATTGGAGAAAAGAAAAAGGAACAGGAGAATAAGGACTCCTTTCCAGAACACTAAACACCATCAAAGGATATAGCTTTCCTGCTGTGTCTATTTATCCTTTATTTCTCTCTCCCATACACTGATTCACTCCCTGAGGAGGTCTCCCCAGCTGGAGTCAGAAGGAAGGCATTTTAGAAGCATTCTGCACATAGACACTGCCAAATCAATGTGTTCCGGCCACGAGCTACATGGAGGGAGGGAGAAGGTGTCATGGGAGACGTAAATCAGCCTTTTTCCTAAAATGTACCTTAGGCATTTCACCTTGGACATAAAGATATATCCTCTACTTTTTTTTTATCCTGGTTCTATAATTTCTTCTGTGTAGGGAATTCCGATTTTGTACGTTTCCCTCCATTGATGCCTGTCGACAAGTCCTCTACAATTTATGGTCTTAAAAAGTTGTCTGGGACACTGGGGCTGTAGGTTTAGGGTTAAAAGAGGCCTTCTAGGTTATCTAGTCCATCCTCCTCATTTTACAATTGAGGAAACTAAGGCCAAAGGGGATTAAGTAACTTACAAAGGTCACATAGACAGTAAGCCTCAGAGGGGTAGTTTGAACCTGGGTCCTCTGGCTCCAAATTCAGTGGTCTTTCCATCATATCTCCCAAGTAAGAGCTTAAGTGCATTACCCATGGTCACAAGACATTATAGGTCAGCTGTAGAAGCTGAACCCAAGTCTTCATGACTCTGTGGCTCACCTTTTGTCTGCTGTGCCATAACTGCCTCTCGTCCTGTACTTAGGTAGTAATGATGATAACCAACATTTACATAGAGGCAACTAGGTGGCACAATAGATAGACCACAGGACTTGGAATCTGGGAAGACTGAGTTCAAATCTTGCCTTAGACATTTACTAGCTGCAGAACCCTAGGCAAGTCACTTAACCTCTGTCTGCCTCATCGGCAAAATGAGGATGATAACACCCACTTCCTAGAGTTGTTGTAAGGATCAAGTGAGATGATATTTGTAGAGGGCTTCGCAAACCTTAAAGCTCTGTGTAAACGCTAGCTATTATTATTAATGCTTAATATATAAATGGCATATGGGTATAATAACAAAGGCTGACATTTTGTATGGCGTTTTGAGAGCCAAAGAGTACTTGACATACATTATCTTGTTTGATCTTCACAGTGGCCCTGTGGTATAGTTACTACAAGAATTACCATCTCCTTTTTATAGCTGCAGTGGTAGAGGATTTGAGAGGTCATGACTTGTATGGAATTTCACAGTTGATATGCAATAGAGGTAGGATCTGAATCTAGCTGTCTCTTACCTCCAAATCTGATCCCCTTCCTACCATGCCATACCTTGGGCTTAAGTGTATGGTAAATATATTAAGAGAAAGGGAAGGTGCAGAGGAGGAAGGGAGAAAAAGAGAGAGAGAGAGAGAGAGAGAGAGAGAGAGAGAGATTGAGAGAGAGAGAGAGATTGATTGATTTAATAGAGAAAGGGCCAGCTTGGAAATTAAAACACCAGAATTTGAGAGTCAGAAGAGACCTCTGTGGTTGCCAGCTGGTCCAACCTATACTGACAGTGGTTCAGCAATTCTGTCTTCCAGTTCTTCGAAGACCCAAGGGTGTCTGTGGGCCTGGTGATTTCAACTCCTCAAGAATAGCTAAGGTATCTCTTACTTATCTTGGGTTTCAGCTCTCCAATTAGCTTTTTTAGTTCTGCCATCTCCAGTGCAAAGGTTGTTCTCTTTGGCAGAGAAAAAAGAAGTGAAATTAGAATGAACAGTTCTACCTTCTCTCTGTTGTCAGTTATTATCATCCCATCCACCACAAATAAAGGTCCTATACTATTTTTGATCACTCTTTTCCCAATATAACTTTTTGTTGACTCTAACTTCTCTTAGCAAGTCTAAGCTCATTCTGACTTTTAATATTCCTAACACTTTTTATTAAACCACACAATACCTTTAGTGTCATCCCCTGTTATCTGGCCTTCTTTCCATCTTTGGTATATATCCTTTTAAAATTGAGGTTGGTTAATACCCTGTGCATCCATATCAGTCTCTTCAGACAACTTCCATTTTTCCTCTTTACTGTAATTTCCCTTTGTGTCTTCAGAATTTCATTCTTCAGTATCTCCCATCTTTTCTGGGTTGACTTACCCTATACAATTTTAATCCACCGAATTCTGGACTCTTTGAAATTTGCTTTCCTAAAACTTAGGGTGCATGTCAGATTATGCCTAAATTTCCTTTCCTTTATCAAAAATTCTAGGAAGGAATGGTCACTTCCCCCAAGAACCCCATCATTTCTACCCCAGTAACTACTTCTTCCCTGTTAACAAGAATTAGATCCAGAAGAGAATTTCACCTTGTTGGTTCTTTCACCTTGTAAAGAATGAAACTGTCACTGAGGTAAACCAAGAAGTCATTTAGCGCCTCAGCTTTTAGTAGAAAGTAAGAGATTGCCATTGATTCCTGGACACTTGAAGATGCATGTCATTACTCTACTGTGACTCAGGGCCAGGCTTGTGATCTGTTTCCCAAACTCCTCATCTATGGCCTATTTCTGTCCAAGTTGTCTGTAATATATATTCCAGTGAAAAAAATTACTTCTGTTTTCTTCCACCATTAATCTTTACCCAAATACCCATATTTCCCCATTCTGATTGTCGCATTTCCTCATGTGAAGATACATGATGCATGCTGTTGTTTAGTTGCTTCAGCTGTGTCCTACTCTTCATGACTCCATTTGGGATTTTCTTAGCAAAGATACTGGAGTGACTTGTCATTTCCTCTTCCAGCTCATTTTGCAAATGAGGAAACTGAGGCAGACAAGGTCAAGTGAATTGCCCAAGGCCACAAAGCTAGTAAATGTCTTGAGGCCAGATTTCAACTTGGGCCTTCCTGACTCCAGGCCCAGACACTCTATCCACTGCGCCACCTATTTGCCTTTTTCAGCTCTGTGATGTATACCTTCATTAATATTTGGTGATACCACACACCACCACTGCTTTTAACCATCTAACCCCATAGTCCTGTCATGTGCTTTGTGGTGCCAAGTGTCAGTGATATATGTTGGATTAAATTTATCTGTTTGATTTAAAACCTCCAGTTCCTCTTGTTTGAGACATAAACTTTAGGTGTTTGTATGTAGACATTAAAGGCCTTGGGTTGTTACTACTGGCTCCTTTCTTGGATTATGTCTCCTGTGAACTTTTGGCTTCCTCAACTGCTTCTCTTCCTTCTTTATAGCTACTCTCTCTATGGTATCTAACTTGGGAGATTAGATATAGCTATAGGTATAGGTATGGAAATAGATATAAGATAGATATGGATGTGGATTTAGGCAGCCATAGATATGGATACCCACACAGATCTAAATATGGAAGCCTTTTTGGCTAGATTTGTAAGATACCAGCAAATAAATTCTTTTTTTTTTCTTGGCAGGGCAATTGGGGTTAAGTGACTTGCCCAAGGTCACACAGCCAGTATGTGTCAAGTGTCTGAGGCCGGATTTGAACCTAGGTCCTCCTGACTCCAGGGCTAGTGCTCTACTCACTGCGCCACCTACCTGCCCCTAGCAGCAAATAAATTCTTAACAGCTTTTTAAAAGAAATAAACTTTATTAATTTTTTTGTTTTTATATCCCTTAAACTTCCTCCTATATTGTCTCCTTCCCAAAGACTATACAACAAATACTATTTTTAAAGGGGAAAAAAGAGAAAAAAAATCAGCAAAACCAATCACTATTTCAAAAAAAGTCTTAACAGTGTAGTCAGTGTCCCATCCCCACCCCTACCCCAATCTGCAAAGGAGAGACGAGGTGTCTTTTTATATCACTCCTTTGGGCTCAAGCTTGGGTTTGTTCTGTCATTTTGCAATATTCATTTTCAATTATTTTGTGTTTCTTTACATTTACTTTGTTATTGTGTGTCTTCTGTATTTACCGTGTTTGTCATTTTTTACAGCACAGTAATATCCTATTACATTTATGTACTATATTTTGTTTAATCATTCTTCATTCACTGGGCATCTACTTTGTTTCCAATTCTTTTCTACCACAAAAAGTGCTCTTATAAATATTTGGTGTGTATAGTCTTTCTTTTTATCAATGATTTTTCTGGTGTGCATGCATATACACCAACAATGGGTCAAAGGGTATGGATATTTTATCCATTTTATTTGCATAATTCCAAATTGTTTTTCAAAATGGTTGTACTAATTCATAGCTGCATCAACAATACATTAGTGTGCCTCTCTCCACAATCCTCCAACATTAACTATTCTCACCTTTTATCATCTTTGTCAATTTGTAGTATGTGAGGTGAAACCTCAAAGTTGTTTCAATTTGCATTTTTCATTATTAGTGGTTTAGAACATTTTTTCATGTGGTTGTTAATAGTTTGAAATTCTTTTGAGAACCATTTGTTCATATCCTATGACTACTTATCAATTGGAGAATGGCTTTTGGTCTTATATAATTATAATTCTTTTAGCTGTCTATGTACCTAACCCTCATCCAAGAAATTTGATACAAAGATCTTTTTTTCACATTTGGCCACTTCCCTTTTTATCCTAGATGGATTCATTTTTTTGTGTGCAATTTAACATAATAAAAATTACATGTATTCAATTTCATGTAATAAAGATGGTCTGTTTTATCTGTGGTAAGTGCCTTTGGTCCTTAATAAATCAATAATATCCTGCCCATAATTGTAAAAGGTATATGATCTTTTCTTCTGTTTTTTTTTATGGTATGATCTTTAATATTAAGGTCACATATCCATTTTGAATGTATTGTGGAATATGGTGTAAAATGTTGGTCTAAGCTTTGTTTATGCTAGTCTTAACCTGATTATTGCTAGTCGAGGTTAAGTTATTTAGTACCTTGACTAGCAGTAACCTGTTAAGAATGAAACCAAAGCATCAGGGTCCACATATGTAAATATCATGGATGAAGGTATTATTTCACATGTTATAGGCAGATTTTTCTAGGAATGATGGGACAAAATTCAAAGAGGGAGAACACAGGCAGAAAAAAAGTCCAATTTTATTGCTAATTGGATGTGGTAGTCTCTCCTAGGAAATGCTGTGATTTGGGGCATTTAAATTTAGATTGAGTAGTCATTAACCAGCATCTTAGAAGAACAATCCTGAACTGATCTAGGCAACTTGGTAAGATAAGCCTAAGAAAGAGAGCTCAGCAAGATGGAAGCTATAAAGAGGAAGCCTCAATTCCTGGGCAATCTGTAATTAGGCTTCAATTAGATTTTTTTTTTTAAACTCGAACATAGAAAATGAATCTTTTTCATTTGGTATCCTGAAGAGAGAGTTACCAGCTGGTTTGTAATTCAGAATTGCTACACATATTAAAAGTTTGATGGAGCTCTTCTATTTAACAGCCGTGTAAGGACAAATGAACTGAAAAGAATGAAAGAACAGGGGTCTTGCTGAGTTGTTTTTTTTTTTTTAACTAGGACAATTTTTAAATCTTATGACATCTGTTTGAGTTGGAAATTTTTTTTTTCATGACTTTAGTCGGGCCCTATAGATATTCCAAACTGCTCCTCAAAATCTATAACAAATGCAGGTAAAATAAATCTCTTTAGATGCAAGTCAGTATGTAGTTTAGAATAAACATCCTTCTCTTCAGCGGTAGATTTAAGCAAGAATGACTCAGTCTTTTCTGTTGATCCAAGTACCATTTGAGAATGAAAAACACTTTCTCTGCCTCCCTCCCTCCCTCCCCTCTCTCCCCACCTCTCTATATCTTTGTCTCTGTTTTTCTGTGTCTCTGCCTCTGTCTCTCACTTTTACTCTCTCTCTCTCAAACACACACACACACACACACACACACACACACACACACACACACACACACAGTATTCTCCATCAGCTCTCACAGTCATTTACCCCCTAGATTTGTCTTTGTTGAGGAGTTCAGAGGCAGCTAAGTAGCAGAGTGAGTGACATGTTGAACTGGGAGTTAGGAAGACCTGAGTTCAAAACCTGCCTCAGACACTTAGACTCGGGCTAAGTGACTCTGGACAAGTCATTTAACATCTTTTAGCCTCAATTTCCTTATCTGTAAAGTGGGATGATATTAACATCTACCTCTTATATGAGATACAACATGTAAAGGGTTTTGTACACCTTAAAGTGCTATACAAATATTAGCTATTAATACTGTCATAAATTTAAAGTTGGAAGGGACCTTCAAGACCATTTGGTCCATACTTATGAGCATAGTATGGTAGTGCCATTAACAGAAAGGAGGTTAGACCATGGGACAGGGTGGGTGTTGGAAGGGTGGGGTGGGGATGGAGAGTTGTGAAGTTTAGTTTTTGATATGTTGAGTTGGAGACCTGCTGGAGATATCTAACAGGCAGTGGGAGATGTGGCCCATCTTCTCCTCTCCCTCTATATTACTTCATTTGATGATCTCAGCAGCTCCTGTGGATTTTAATTATCATCTCTATGCTGATGATTCTCAGATCTACCTATCCTGCCCTAATCTCTCTGCTGATCTCCAGTCTTGCATTTCTATCTGCCTTGTAGACATCTTGAACTGAATGTCCAAGAGATACCTTAAATTCATCCTCCCAGTCCCCCAGGCTCACAGCCTAGGTATCATCCTTGACTCTTCATTATCTCTTACCCCACTCCTGTATCCAATCTATTATGTCACCTTTCCAGAATTTCTAGAATACTCCCCACCCCTTACTTCCACCATCCTGGTATAGGCTCTCATCGCTTCACAACTAGATTATCTTAATAGCCTGCTGGTTAGTCTGCCCAGCACAGATCTCTCCCTATTCCTGTCTAGACTCCAGGCAACCAACAAAGTGATTTACCTAAAATGCCCGTCCATGCCATCTCCCTCCTCCTTAAACTCCAGTGGCCCTATCACATCCAGAATCCTCTGACATTCAAAGCCCTTCATAACTTAGCCCCACTCTGTCTTTCTAGCCTTCTATCTTATACCTGTCCCACCCCCACCCCCACATATTCCTTGTTATTCCACAAAGTAGACACTCTATCCCTTAGCTCTGGGCATTTTCCGTGGCTGTCCTCTATACCTTGAATGCTCTCCCTCCTCATCTCTACCTCCTGGCTTCCCTGGCTACCCTCAGATCCCAACTAAAATCCCACCTTCTGCAGGAAAATTTTCCCAAACCCTCTTAATTCTAGCGTCCTCCTTCTGCTGATTATTTTACTATTTAACTAATGTATAGCTTGTTTCTACATATCCCTTTGCTTGTTGTCTCCCCCATTAGATGGGCAGGACCTACCTTTTTCCTCTCTTTGTATCCCCAGCCCTTAGCATAGTACCTAGTATAGATTAGGCACGTAATAAATGCTTATTGACTGACTGACCAGAGTTCTAGCAAGGGCCTGGGACTAGGTATGTAGACCTGAGAGTTGCATAATTATTGACGCCATGGAAATGGATAGATGATCAAGAGAAAGAGAGAAAAGAAATTCAGTCAAATAAATATTTGTTAAATGCCTGCTATATGCAGAGCACAGAGGCATGGGCAGGGATGGAAAGGAGACTAGAATACAAAACATAGATAGGATACAGTCCCTTTCCTCATCCTCCCATCCAACTCTTAAAGATAAAGAAAGACAGACTCGGAATGTACTAATATGTCCATATTATTTGCAAAGCAATTGGAAGAGCAAGACCTACAAACCATGCAAGAAAAGAGGCAAAGCAAGGTATAAGAAAATGGGGGAGGGAGAAATCTTCCTGTTCCACCCGCCCCAATTTGGTCACCATCTTCATTTGTATAGATTAGTTGAATGTGACCTGGAGTATGTGAGTGGCTTTTCCTGATGGTGTCTTTTTCTTACCCCAAGTATTCCAGCATCAGCAGGTGAAGAGGGATTCATAATTTCACCTTTTTCATCTGTCTTTTAGGACAAAGGAGAAGGCTAGAAGGCTATTCCTGGAGATAGTCTCTCAAGTTCTAGGTATTGGGGTGTGTGTGTGTGTGTGTGTGTGTGTGAGAGAGAGAGAGAGAGAGAGAGAGAGAGAGAGAGAGAGAGAGAGAATGAGATATTTTGCCATATGGGATCCTAGGGATGGGACTGTCAGGGTACTGATAGGAGAAAGTGCCCTGGGAGGACACCAGGCCACATTAACATAATTCTGGATATATAATTGTCACTAATACATACATGTTTAGATTGTTCTGGTAGAGGGTGGGGCCAGGAGGGGTTTCTTTTCATTGAGTGGGTGGAAAGTTGGCATGGAAGCATAGAAGCAGAGATCTGGGAGGGAGAATCTGATTTAAGAAATAGAGGAAATGAGGAAATGAGCTATCATGTTGCTCTCTCTCTCTCTCTCTCTCTCTCTCTCTCTCTCTATCTCTATCTCTATCTCTCTTTCATCTCTTACCGCTCCTCTTTCTTAGACAAGTAGCATGAGATGCTATATAGATGACTGGACTTGGAGTCAGGAGGAACTGGGTTCAAATCCCACCTCATATACTTAGCAGCCTTAGCCTGAAAGGGCCAGGGTCTCCCATTGCATCCTGGGCCATCTCCAGTCATCCTGATGAATATCTGGTCACTGGACTCAGGTGGCTCAGGAAGAGAAAGTGAGGCTGGTGACCTTGTACAGCCCTCCCTCACTCAAATCAGTCAACTTCAAGTCACGTCTTCATTTCCCTGATGTTATAGTCCTCTTCGAAAATAAAGGATGAACACAGACTCTAGACAAGTCATTTAACTTCTCTGTGACTCAGTGTCCTTATCTGTAAAATAAGAAGATTGGACTTGAAGGCTTCTAGAATCTTTTCCAGCTCTAAACCTTTGATCCTATGAGTATGTCTTCTTTTGCAAGGGATGTCTGTCCCCTTTGCATTACTCCGCTGATTGACAGTGAGTTAAAGCTATAGCTCTTCTGCGCTATGGTCCTTTACCTAACCATCAGCCTCTCTTTGTTTATAAGGGAAGAGACAGGAGAGAATCTCAGTTGTTCTTCCTCTCTCTAGTCTAGTAGTTGTTGCTCTTGTCAGGTAATGGTGCCCTAGAGATCAGGCAAGTAGAAAAGGACTGATGTTAGCTGAGAGATGGGAAGAAGGAAATAAATATGTTTCTTTCCTTTATAATATATTCAGGTGTCTCACCAGCCTTTTAGAAAGAAAAAAAGAAGCTGTTCCAAGCAAAGTCCCTTCTGCTACCCCTGAAACTCATTTCCTCTTGTTCTATCCTCAGGGAACAGTTTCTCACCATCATTTAGTATTATCCTTTTACATAGTTAAAAGCTGTTGTTTAGTCATCCCCCAACCCCCTCTTCTTTAGCCTCAGTCTCAGTCTCTTTTGCCTTGGTCATGAGCCCCATTTTCCAAGCCTTTGATCATTTTCACCAGAGAGGTAGGAACACCATGAGCTGGAGCACCAGTGAAGGAGGGGTTGGGGGGAGCGGGGATAATAGATTCTTTGTCATATGCCCAGTGCCTAGGGGGCCATAGCATGAGTAGGCTGGTTTAGCTTAGGCTTACCTAACTGGTACAACTCTGTGTCATGCAGTACCAAATCCAAAGCCTTACTAAAGTCAATATATATTATGTCTGTCCCTTCTTCTGACTTGCTCAGCCCACCATCTGCCACCCAAGGAGAGGAATTTGGTCTCCTGAGATGTCTTTTCTGAATTCTAGAAATGTGTGAAGTACCTACTATGTGCAAAGGGCTGTTCTAGATACTGGAGATGTGGAAATGAATATGACACAGGTCCTTTGAAAGGAATTTGTCTTCTCACTGGGAGGGAGACATATATAGAAATGATGATGATGATGATGATGATGATGATGATGATGATATGGAGGAGAATGTGGTGAGTGCAAAGAAGAGTTCCAGAAAAAATACAAGGAGAAATTTGAGGATGGAGAGATCTCATTCACACCTTCATGGAAAATTAGCACCTGATCTGGGTCCTAAAGAAAAGGAGGGACTTGAAGAGGACAGGGCATGGAGATCCATCAGTTTGGCTAGAATACCAGGAAAGTAGGTTGGAACCAGATTGCTGAGGCTCTTAAATGCACGCCTCTCCCTCCTCCCCACCAGTGATTACACTTTGATGATTCTGTGACTTCATCATTGTGTGCACTCTTCCCATTGGTAAAATGTATAACATGTTTTCTCATTCTGCCCATGTCTCTTGTCCATATCTTCCAATAGATCTTCCATGGGGGGAATCCATTCAACATACTGGAGTCTGTCCTCTAGGTCCCTTGGTATTCCATAGCTACCAGTGGGCAGCCAGCCTTCCAATCGTTATCATCCTTTGCGCTGGCCCATCTTTTTTCTCATCACACTTTTCTGTGATTATCTTCTCCAGTGGTAATATCACAGACTACTCAAGGCCACCTTCTTCCTTTGCTTCAGAGACTGGCATTTTATGATTCACAGCCATATAGCATCATTGGGTTGTTAAGACAGGCCTCTGTATTGAGGAAAAGCTCAGAGTCATCAAAACACTGAGCAGTTTTCCAAGGGCAATCCAGCCTGTTCTCCATTTCTGAGCCCATCTTTTTGCCCATCTTACAGTGTCCGTCCAAGGCACATGTCCTGATTGATTAGCTCTATGAGTTGTCCATCTGTCTATTTATGACAGATTAGAAAATAGGTATTTTCATCTACTTGCTTTTCCCTCTGTGAATAATTAGATTTATCTCTGTGATGAAGTCTCTTGTGCTTTCTTCATGCAATGGATGGAAAGATGTGAGTTAGACAGCAATACACTTTTGTAAATTGAAAACCAGCTGAATAGTCGAGTCCAATATCATTATGGAAGCTGGTATCTAGTGGTAGGCTGTCGGGATCTGTTCTTCATCCTGTATTGTTTTAACATTTTTGATTGGTGACTTAGATGAAATTGTGGAGGGCACGCTTATCAAATGTGAAGCGGACACAAATTTGAGGACAGCAAGCACTCTGAATGATAGTGAGGGTCCAACAAAATACCAATAAGCTAGAACCTTGTCTGGAGTCTAAGAAGATGAAATTTAATAGGAAAGAACAACCTCAATTCCAGAGAACTGACAATGAAGCATCCTACCCACCTCTTGTCAGAGAGGTGATGAAGTGAGGCAGACGTTTTAGACCAATCTGAGAATTTGTTTTCCTTTGCTATGCAGATTTACTGTAAGGTTATTTTTTTTTCTTTTTCATTTCTGGGGATGAGGGTGAGAGGGAGAGAAAGGAAATGTTTCTAATTGAAAAAAATAAAAGTTAAAAAGAAACTCATTAGGGAGAAATATAAAGTCAAATCACAAGTACGAAGTGGGAAACGTATGCTAGACAGAAGTTCTCTGAAAAGGATTTGAGTTTTAGTGGTCTCAAGCTCAGTATGAATCAGCAATGTAAGGTAGCAATTGAAAAAGCTAATGTAGTCTGAGGCTTCGTCGAGAGGAGTAGTAAGAAGAAAATAAAATGAAGTTCAGAAGAGAATACAAATAACAGGAGAACGTTAAACTTTATGTGTTATATGTATGTGTGTATATATATATATAATATAGGTTATAATATATAATAATAGACAACATATATATATGTGTATATATGTATATATGTATATATATATATATGTTGGCAAGGCAGTTGGAGTTAAGTGACTTGCCCAGGGTCACACAACTAGTTAAGTATCAAGTGCCTGAGGCCACATTTGAACTCGGGTCCTTCTGATTCCAGG
>CM053624.1:312014354-312043806 GCA_028646595.1 Phalanger gymnotis
AAGAAGTCTTGGGGGAGGCATGATAGCTGTCTTCAAGCGTCGGCAGGGATAGCATAAAGAAGAGAGAGAGTGCATGTTCTCTTGGCCCTAGAGAGCTGAACAAGGAACACTGGAAGTTGCCAAAAGGCAGATTTCTGCTACATATAAAAAACAATTTTATAATGATGAGAACTATTCAAAGTGAAATGAGCTGCCGTTATTAGGAGGGAGGAAGGTTCCTGATCACCCCAGGTCTTCAGATAAGGTTGGAACATGATGACTAATTCTCAGGATGTTGAAGGAGGTATTCTGGTTCAGATATAGGGTGGACTACATTGCATTCAAACTCTCTTCCAACTCTGAGCTTATGTGATTCTCTGAATATGTTTTGAGGTAGAAGGGGTTTAAAGGAAGAGAAGGAAATGGTTTGTGAAATAGATAAATAGCTATTCACAGCAGCGTGCGGCTAGATTCAAAGGAAACCAAGCTATGCCTTACAGAAAGAGTGGCCACTTTAGAGACTGAATAAATCCCACTTTTCTGTAGTCTTTTTTTTTTTAAGCTGATAAATTTTGTTTCAGTTTATCTTACAAAACCCCTGATGTATTCACAATTGAATCTTCCACAAGGTAAAATCCCTGAAAAAAAAAAAGTTAAATGAAGCAGCATAAAAAAGATTGCAAGTTATAGTAATGCAACCTTCATTTGAATATTTTGCCATTAATTTAAAAAAAAAGATGAGGGCTTGGTTTATAAATTAATGTCATTGTTGTCTAATGTTTTTGCTGTCAATTTTGGTGTCACTTAAAGTTGTCTTCATTTATGTAGTTGTCGTAATTATGCATATTCTTCTATATGTTTTATTCACTCTAAATCACTTGAATAAAAGAATGAAAAAACATTTATAATAATTATAATAGTATTTATATAGCACTTTAAAGTTTGCAAAACACATTACAAATATTATTAGCCCTGTTTTACAGATGAGGAAACTAAGGCAGAAAGAGATTAAGTGACTTGCCCAAGATCACATGATTAGTAAGTGTCTGGGGCTGGATTTGAATTCAGGTCATCCTGATTGCTCTATCCATGGAGCCATCTAGATACTTATTACCATTATTATATTATTAAGTGCTTACTATGTACAAAGTCCTGTTTGAGACACTGGGGATACAAATAAAAAAGTAAGACAGCCCCTGCTCTCATGGAGACAACAAAGATGTGAGGTTTTGGCTTCTACTTGGATGGATGGGTCCAGTAGTCTTTAGAGTACACTAGGAAAGCAGAAGGGAATATATTTTCTATAGTGTCATTTCCATTGATAAAACCACATTTGTTTCTGATATTAAACCATTTGTCAGTGACAAGAATTTTGGTGTCAAGAACATTCTTTCTCTTCTTTATTTTAATAGGCTTATCTGCTAAGGAAGCAGAGACTGGCCACACCTACAGTGGTAGGTGTTAGGTCAAATGAGAGTCACTTCCATAAGGGTTGCTTGCATGGAAGATGGCTGCTAAGGCTGACTGGAACCAGGGCCAGTGGTCTGGGATAGGGAGGGGATGGGAAGAGTGGGTTGTGGTGAGATGCTATTTGGGCCCTGGGCTGCCTCCACTGCCATCTGAAGGCAGGTAGTAAAGGAAGTTTGACCAAATTGACACATTTTGCCTCCTGTCGCAGCTTCTGGGCACCTTGTTGCTTCATCTAAGCTGACTCTGCCTGACGCAACAGTGGCAGTTTCTTGGCAGCTGGTGGTGCTGGGGATGACAACAACTCTCATGCAGAAGAGCCCCACCTTCCCCACCACCATCAATGACTATCCTGCTGATTCCCCCTGAGTCTTTCCATAATACTAATCAAATTTTTTATAACTATAAACATAGATCTATAACACATTGCTTGGAATCATTACAGGTTTATAATATAATTTGAAATCTCGTAATGCTAAATTCCCTTCATTTCTACTTTTTTTCATTATTTGCCGAGATAATCTTAACCTTTTGTTCCTCCGTATGAATTTTATTATCATTTTTTCTAATTATATAAACTATCTCCTTGGTTATTTGATTGACACAGTATTAAATCCGTAGATTAATTTGAGTGGTGTTATCTCTTTTATTATATTGATATAGCCTTGCCATGAATATTGAATATCTTTTCACATATTTCGGTCTTTTATTTCTGTGATAATTGGTTTGTAGTTGTATTTCTTTAACTTCTGTGCATATGTCTTGATAGAGTAACTCCCAGAAACTTATTATTTTGTTTTTATTTCAAGTGGTATTTCTCTTTTTCCTGGTATTTGTCTCCTAAGATATACAGAAGTGCTAGTGACTTTTTAAAAATTGTTTATTTTAAACTTAAATATAAGATGAAAAAAGAAAAAAAAACACAGCAGAACATGAGAAGATTCAATATAAAACAATAAATTTCCAATTCAAGAAAGCCTTTATAATAAGTACTACACATTGTTTTCAAAGCTGCCCAGCTTTTCTTTGCTTCCTTGTAGGTTTTCTTTTGTTCTCTACTGTGCACTATTTTTTTTACTTTATCTTTCCCCCTCCCTTCCTCCACCGCATCCTAAAGAAGGCTATAATTAAGCATGGATATATATCTATATATCTTTATCTATCTATCTAGCTAGCTATCTAGTTAGCTAGCTATAATATACACTCATATGTGTATACATATATGTATATATACATATACTTATATGTACATGTATACTCATACACATATATATAAGACTGTACTATGCTTATTTCCACTTGTCATCTGTTTCTTTAAAGGTGGATAGTACTTTCCTTCATAAGTCCAAGTCTTTCTATGCTTTCCTAAATTAACCAGCTAATTATTTGCTATACTACAGCACTATTCCAACCCAGTCACATCCGTCTGAGAGATTGTCTATGAAAGTTTTTTTCCCCCAATTTTCTGCATTGCTTCTATTCTTTGCTACATTGATTTTATTTATACAAGAAAATTTTAAGGTAATCAAAATTATCCATTTTATACTCCAACAGTCTGATACTACTGAATCTGCTTCCTTTACATCTTTTTCCCCTGGTTTCTTTGAAGTTCCTGACCTTTTGTTCTTCCAAATGAACTTTGCGATTATTTTTCTAACTCAGTAAGATAATTTTTGATAATTTAATTAGGCTGGCATTAAATAAATAGATTAGTTAGGTAAAATTGTCATTTTTTATTATATTGGCTTTACCTACCCATAAACAATAAATGTTACTTTGGTTATTTAGATCTGACTTTATTTGTATTAAAAGTCTTTTATGTTTATATAGTTCCTGTGTCTATTTTGGCAGGTATGCTCTCAGGTATTTTATACTGTCTAGTTATTTTAAATGGTCTCACAGGGTTGGGGAACCAGAGCCTTGAGGCCACATGTGGCCCTCTAGGTCCTCAAGTGCAGCCCTTTGACTGAATCCAAACTTCACAGAACAAATCCCCTTAATAAATGAATTTGTTCTGTAAAATTCGGACTCAGTCAAAAGGCCACACCCAAGAACCTAGAAAGCCACATGTGCCTCCTTATCCCTAAAACAATATTGAATAAGATTGCTGACACAGTGTAGTTTTCCTGTTTTTCTCTTTTGATTAAATCTTTTTTAGCTTTAACTTTGTCTGAGATCATGATTTCCACCCCTGCATTTTTATATAATAAATTCTACTCCTCCCCTATATTTTATCTTTGTGTGTATCTCTCATTTTTATAGTGTTTCCTAATAGCAACATATTGTTGAATTCAAATTTTTTATCAGCTATCCATTTCCATTTTATGGGTAAATTCATCCCATTGACATTCTAAGCAACAATTACCTGTGTGTTTTCCTTCTTCCTACTTTTCCTGTCTATCCTTCTTACTCTATTTACCCTATCCTTCACTTCTCTACTTTGCTTCTACCTGCTACCTTGCCCTTCTGTTCCTTAACCTACCCATCCAAGAATCCCTCTCTTATCCTTCCCCCCACCCTATCCCCTTGCCCTTTTAGTTCTCTCTGAATTTAGAGATATCTGTATCTATGTATGTATATATGTATATATCTATGTCTGTATACATATATGTATGTGTGTATATATCTATCTCCATATCTGTAGCTGTCTGTCTATCTATGTATCTATCTATATATGTTGTTCCCTCTTTAAACCATTCTCGACGAGAGTAAGGTTCTAGCACTACCCGCCATCCCCCTATTAGCTTCTTCTGTATCAGTTTTTCCATTTATGCCTCATTTGTATGAGATAATTACTCCTTTTTATCTCTTTCTACAGTTTTATTTTTTAGAATTGCCCCATCATACTCAGCTCAGCCCAAGCCTTTCTTTCAGACTACCCAAATAGTGATGACAGTCATAAAAGTACTGATATTTTTGCATTAAACAATTTGATCTTACTGAGTACCTTATAATTGGTCTTAATGTTTACCTTATGTTTCTCCTGGATGTTATATGTGACATGTTCCCTTAAGTTCTGCTTTTTGTCACAGATATTTGAAAGTCTTTCAGTTTGTTAAATGTCCATTACATTTTTCATTCGGGATTATACTTAACTTTGCTGAATAAGTTACCCTTGGTAGTAACCCCAGTTCTTTTGCTCTACAAAATATAGTATTCCAAGAACTACAGTTCTTCAACATAGCAGCTGTTAAGTCTTGGGTTGTCCTTATTGTAGTATTGATATTTAAATTTTTTTTTCTTGTTGCTTCCAATATTTTCTCCTTAACCTGGGAGCTTTGAAATTTGGCTATGATATTCCTATAAGTTTTCCTCCTGGGATTTCTTTCAGGTGGTGATCAGTGGATTTTTTTTTTCTATTTCTGCCTTACCTCCTTGTTCTAGAACTTCAGAGCAATTTTCTTTGATGATTTCTTGTAATATTGTATCAAGATTCTTTTTTAAAATCATACTTTTCTGGTAGTCCAACTATTCTTACATTATTTCTCTATCTGTTCTCCAGATCAGTTGTTTTTTTGATGAGATGGTTTAGATTCCCTTCTACTTTTTCATTCTTTTGATTTTGTTTTATTATTTCTTAGTGTCTTAGAACATTATTTGCTCCCCTTTGCCCAATTCTAGATTTCAGGGAATTATTTTCTTCCTTGAGTTTTTGATTCCCTATTTCAAGTTTGTTAACTTTCTTTTCATAATTTTCTTGATTTTCTTGGATTGCTCTTTTTTTTTTCTTCTAACTTTTCCTTGATCTCTCTTATTTGATTTTTTTAAGTCCTTTTTAAGTTCTTCCAAGAACTCTTTTTGTACTTGGGACCATTTGACATTTCTTTTTGAAAAAGGAGTACCTGTTTTAGCTCTATTATCTTCCTCTGAATATGAATCCAGATCTTCTCTATCTCCATAGTAGCTATTCATGGTTAGGTTCTTTATCCTTTGCTTACTCATTTTTATTTATTTATCTTTTGTTTTGCTTTTAGCAGCTAATAGTCTAATCAAGTTTTAGTCCTGAGGTATGAGGAATGATACCCTAAGCCTCAGGTGCTTCTTACTGTTATTTTGTGAGGTCTGTCCCAAGACTCAACCTTGGGCTCTCCTCTCCATTCCTAAGCCATGGATAGGGCCCCCAGCCACACTGTCCCGAAAATGATCTTGCTCCCTGCCATCCCTCGAGTGACTGCTGACTACAGCTGTCCTCTCTGCTGGAACTGAAACCAGGTATTCTGCCCTCCTGCCAGTGCCCACAGACAGGCAGGGTTCCCACCACTCTGCTACTGCACTTACCAGGTGTGTGCTAGCTCCTCCCCTGCAGCCCAGCCTGGGACATGGCTGGTCAGCACAACTGTGCTTGGCGTCCCTCAATAGTGGAAGGTACTTCAATATTCTGCTCCTCAGCCATCAGACTCCCACACTGTCCAAGAGTTGAAAGTTCCTAAGGCTGTAACTGTCTCCCAACCCCAGCTGCCCCTAGGGCTTATTGTTTGTTGATTCCACAGAGTTGGCCTGGAGGTGTTTGCACTTCACTCAGGCTGAACCTCCTCCCCTAGAGATCAGGTCTTTCCTGGGGTCTTCTCGAGTTGTCTTAGGAGGACAATTGCTTTAACCCCAACTTTTGTTTATTTCCACTGCTCTATATTCCCTCTGAGGTGATGTTCTTTTTTTTTTTTTTGAGGAAATTTGGAAAGCTAAAAGTTTTCTCATGTACTCTGCCATCTTCCCCAAATCCTCCCCAGCTAATGACTTTTTAAATTCATTTTGCATCTTCACACTTTAATGCGTGAGTCATTTGGTTGCCTCAGTTTGTTTTCTCTGTAGTTTCTAGGGTTTTCTAAGGAAATCATCATATCATAATTTTGCCCTGTTTCCCAATGTACTTTCTTTTTCTAATCTTATTGTTATAGTTGGTATTTCTAGCACTATGTTAAATCGTAATGGTGAATCCTTGCTTCAGCCTTGATCTTGAGAAAGTTCGCACTGTTTCTGCTTTAGAAAAACAGTAGTTCTTAGTTAAATATTCTCAATTATATTTAAGAAAATACCTTTCATTCTTATACTTAACAATGTTTTAAAGTATAAATAAAAGCTCTATTTTATTAAAGTGTTTTGGAGTCTTCACTCTTATATGCATGAATTTTTAAAAATCAGTATTATTTATTAACAGTCAATCAACAATTATTTATTCAACACATGCTATATGCCAGACACTTTTATTATGAGAATACAAACAAAAAATGGACACTCTCTGTATTCAAGGAGCTTACATATGATCTTACTCATTTTGCCCTTTCTCCATCCCATCCATTCTAAATACATATTCTGGGATTCTTCTTTTGCTAATAAAATGCTTTTTTTTTTTTTTTAACCATTCCCCCATGTAGCTCAGATAAGAGTGAGGCCTATCACTTTCCCTTCCCCAGCTATACCATACCTATGGCCAGTCAGTCAATAAACTTACACCTTCTAGGATGCTGGTGAGCTCCTTACAGAACCTGTGGGAAATAGCAAGGTCCCTGCAGCAAACCTTGAGAAGGTCTCAACTCAGATCCCTTCAGTCTTTCAGAATAGCTAATTCCATCTGTACCCTTTCAAAGGATTTTTCTCAAGTTCCCAGCTTTTGTCTTTTCTGTGATCCTTATATTTGAGGTGACTTAAAAGTTGTAGTGTAATTTATCATCTTTTTTTTTATAGCATTTAAACCTGAAGTCATCTTTTATGCATTATTTACTTTATGTCCTAGGTTACTTTATTGAGTTTCGGCTGCTTGCTTAATTTGCATGCCAAAAATCCTGGCCAGTTCTGGATTTCTTAGCAGGAAATAATTAAATTTTCTGACCTCATTGAATAAATAAAACTCAATTAGTTTATTGAGCACAAACATACTGTTAGATTGTCCAAAAATTCCAGGAATATCTAACAACAACCTGTTAGATATTCCTAAAATTCCAGAGATCTGCTTGGCTTGCATTTCTCACTATAGGGATCTCTCATGTCAGCCTTCAATGTTTGCTATATCCATATTCAGTTATAGGACTGAGCTGGTTCAGCTGCATTGTCATTTCCAAAAAGCCATTCAGAACCAAATATTGAAAAACTATCTTCTCTCATGATAGAGCATTTTGATCTAGGTAATTTTGGAATGCAGTTTGATTTCCTTTGCTTTTCAATGCATGACATTCTATCCTTTTCTTTCATTTCTAATCACCACTGAGTAGTCTTGCACAATTCAAAATGGTACTTGTTGATCTGTGAATTGCTTCTTTCTGACTGCCGATAAGATTCTCTCTGATTTTCTCTCCAGTAAAGTCCTTGAAAGCCCCGTTGCTTTGATTATAGAGATCTGAAGTCTTCTTCCAGCTTTGCTATTTTAAAATTTTGCTTCTGTTGTTTTTCCTTCCACTGTTGTATTTTTTTGTTGTTATGTCTGAGTGACTGCTCTTCAGAGAACTCTTTCACTGTGGCTTTCCACTCTTTCCTGGGTTATTGATCTCTCATGTTTATCTTTTTGAGCTCTTCATTTACTAATTTTATTTCTAATCTTATACATGCCATCTCTTATTCTGATTCTAAACAGTTCTTGAATTTCTTCGGTTTATCCATCCTTTCTCCTAGATGTGCCCCTGATGTGGCGGTTTTTGTTCTTTTTTCCTAGATATTTCTCCTCTCTCTCTTTTACTCCCAAAGTAATCATTAATTGTATGGGAAGCCTCTTTTTTATGTATTCATATTTTCCTGTCTTTCTGTTAGTTTTCTTGTAAGTTTTTTTTTTCTGTGAACATTTATTTCCTTTCCCTTTTTTTGTTGTTATTCTCTTATTTTATTTGGCACTGTTTTCAGGTGGAACAAGAGGCTTAGTCATGAACACTCACTCAGCCATCTTGCCAGAACTCCTCTTTGGATGAGGTTGTCATGGGGCTTTACATTTACGGAAGAACTGGATCTATTTGCAGGAAATCAGTGCCTTGGCTTCACAGATCTGAGGGGTATTAGTTGGGAGAAGGGGGAAGGGAATGGGCAGAGCAGAGCAAGAATATAATCATTAGCATCATTCAGCCACAGCAAACATTTCTGAAGCTCTTTGAGGTTTACACAGCAGACTTAGTCGGGTAGTAACATTCCCGTCTTATAGGAGAAAACTCTGAGGCTCAGAACATTGCGTGTTCACACAGACTGTGAGTGTGGGAGCTGGGATTTCATGCCAACCCTTCTGACTCCAAGGCCAGTGTTCTTTTTTCTTTACTGCTAAGTCTCCTGGATCACCATTAAGCTCCACTCAGAACTGATGGCAACAAGGTCCCTGTAGCAAGTTTTGAGAAGATCTCTTAGCTCATATCCCTATATTGGCAGACCAACCAAGGCCAGGCTGATAGCAATGATGAAGGAAGCCATTGGCTTCCATTCCTTCTCCTCTGGCTATTCAGTAATCTTTTCCATGCCAGAAAATTAGGTTCCTTGCTTCTTTTCCCTCTTAAGTCTTGCTAGAATTCAGCTTCAAAAGCCCTGCCACTATGAGAAGAAAACAAATTGAAAGAAGCATACATTGTCAGGCATGCCTACTGGCTTGCTCTGTTACAGGGGGTAGTTTGGGGGGTAGGGAATAGGAAAGGGGAAATGAAGATGAACCCCTACCCAAAAACAAACAAAAAAAACAACCCTCCATCGATAAAACAAGGAAAAAAAACAAATTTGTGATAAATGCAGTCCTTTTGCCAAAGTGACTGCCTGAGCTTTGGGCCTATGAGGGGCCATGCTTCTCAGGATTACATTTTATGCTTCTGAATCAATGAGCAGGTATCTTCTCTCATGGAAGTGGGAGCCTCATAAGCCTAAACCCACACCTAAGCATACTAAAGAAAGGCTGGTGGAGGGTGGTCCCCAGGTCCCCTGTGGAAGGTGTGTCATCCTCACTTCACTTTTTGAATCAGCACAGTTACTAGTGGGGGAGAGATGATTTGGAGCAAGTTAATACATAGCCAGAAAGCATCTTCATTGCAAGGACAGAGCTGGATGCTGTTAGAGAATACTGCTGCCTTAGGATGGAGGCAGAATAGAGAGAGGAAAAGAAAACCAGAAAATCGTAGCCCTGAAGTCCATGATAAAGGGTCAGTGTGGGTACCACATTTTAGAAGATATGTGAACAAGCTGAAGTACATCCAGAGAAAGGTTTCTTCAAAACTCTGCTCAAATACCAGCTCCTACAGAAAGCCTTGCCTGATCCCCTTGGCTGCTGATACCTTCCTATCCCCCATCTCACCCCCCCCCCACTCCAGTTGCCTTGGATTTATTTTGTATATATGTGTGTTGTCTTCCCCATTACCACATACAAGCTCCTCGAGGTCAAAGACTAAAGTTCCACATTTGCCTTTGTATTCCTCCCCACCTAGCACAGGATCTGGCGTTGTTGTTGTTGTTGTTGTTCAGTCACTCAGTTGTGTCCAACCCCTTGTGACCTCATAGACCATAGAACACCAGTCTCTTCTATCCTCTGTTATCTCTCGAAGTCTGTCCAAGCTCATGTTTGTTTTTCCTTGACCCTATCCATCTCATCCTTTGTTGTCTCCTTCTCCTTTTGCCTTCAATCTTTCTCAACATCAGGGTCTTTTTCCAGTGAGTTCCATCTTCTCATTGTGTGGCCAAAGTATTTAAGCTTCAGTATTTGGCCTTCCAGTGAATAGACTGAATTAATTTCTTTAAGTATTGACTGACTTGATCTCCTTACTGTCCAAGGTACTTTTAAAAGTCTTCTTCAGCACCACGATTTGAAAGTGATGATTCCTCAGCACTCAACTTTCCCTATAGTACAATTCTCACGGCTGTACATTGCTATTGGTAAAACCATAGCTTTGACTATGTAGAACTTTATCAGCAAGGTGATACCTCTGCTTTTTAGTATGCTGTCCAGATTTGCCATTACTTTTCTTCTTTTAATTTCATGGCTACAGTCACTGTCTATGGTGATCTTTGAGCCCAGGAATATAAAATCTGACACTGCTTCCATTTCTTCTCCCTCTATTTGCCAGAAAGTGATGGGACCAGTTCCCAAGATCTTAGGTTTGTTTTTTTAATGTTAAGCTTCAAGCCAGTTTTTACATTCTCCTTTTTCACCCTCATCGAAAGGCTTCTTAATTCCTCTTCACTTCCTGTCATCAGAATGGTATCATCTGCATATCTGAGATTGTTGATATTTCTCCTGGCAACCTTAACTCCAGCTTTTGATTCATCTAGCCTGGCATTTTGAATGATGTACTCTGAATATAAGCTAAATAAATAAGGTGACAATATACAGCCTTGTCGTACTCCTTTTTCAATTTTAAATCAATCAGTTGTTCCATGTTTGGTTCTAACTGTAGCTTCTTGGCTCGCATATAGGTTCCTCAGGAGAAAAGTGAGATGATTGGTACTCCCATCTCTTTGAGGACTTGCCACATTTTTGTTGTGATCTACACAATCAAAGCTTTAGTATAGTCTATGAAGAAGTAGATTTTTTTTTTTTGGATCTCCCTTGCTTTCTCTATAATCTAGCGAATGTTGGCAATTTGGTCTTTAGTTCCTCTGCCTCTTGAAAAACCAATCTGCTCTTCTGGTAATTCTCAATTTGCATATTGCTGGAGCCTAGCTTGCAGAATCTTAAACATAACCTTGATGACCTGTGAAATGAGTGCATTTGTTCTGTAATTTGAACACTCCTTGGCATTGCCCTTCTTTAGGGTTGTGATGTAAACTGGTCTTTTCTAATCCAGTGGCTACTGTTATGTTTTCCAAATTTGCTGGCATATTGAGTGCAGCACATTAACAGCATCATCTTTTTGGGTTTTAAATAGCTCAGTTGGAATTCCATCACTTCTACTAGCTGTATTATCAGCAATGATTCCTAAGACCCAATTGACTTCATTCTCCAGAATGTCTGGCTTTAGATCAGTAAACATACCATTGTAGTTATCAGTCATGCTTCTTATGTCGTTCTTTTGTGTATTTTTACCACTTCTTCTTAATGTCTTCTGCTATGTTAAATCCTTACCATTTTTGTTTTTTATCATGCCCATTTTTGCATGAAACTTTCCCTTGATATCTCTAATATTCTTGAAGAAATCTCTTGCTTTTCCCTTCTTTGTTTTTTCCTATTCCTTTGCAGTGCTCATTTAATAAAACTTTCTTATCTGTGGCACATAGTTGGTCCCTAATAAATATTTATTGAATGATAGATTGAAGGTGATCAATGTATCACCCCTTCTATTGTTTTCTTCTATTTCTTTGGATTGCTCCCTTAAGAAAACCTTCTTATCTCTGGCATATAGTCTGGCATATAGTTGGTACCTAATAAGTACTTATTGAATGATGGATTGAAGATGATAAATTGTCACCAGAGAGCAGAATTAGGAGCATTGGTAGAAGCTACAGGGAGGTAAAGTTCAGCTCATCATATAAAAAAAAGCCTCCTAACAATTGTTGTCGTTTAGTCATTTTTCAGTCGTCTGAATCTTCATAACTCCTTTTGGGGTTTTCTTGGTAATGATACTGGAGTAGTTTGACATTTCATTCTACAGCTCATTTTACAGAGGAGGAAACTGAGGCAAACAAGGTTAAGTGACTTGTCCAGGATCACCAAGCTAGTAAGTGTCTGAAGCCAAGTTTGAACTCAGGAAGAGGAGTCTTTCAGACTCCAGACCCAGCATTCTATCCACTACACCATCTAGCTGCCCTAACAACTAGTGCTATTCAAAAGCAATATGGGCACCTTAGGAGATAGTGAATTTATTGTGAATGGAGGTGTGTCGGGGTGTTGATATATGTTTAACAACCCGCTCTCTGGAAAACAAAATGTATCCATGACACTTTAGGTTTAATTTGCATTATTAACATTTTACCCATCACTTTCTTCAGTCTAGACAATCAGCAAAACAATAAATCAAGCCCTAATTTGTGTCATTTTCTGACTTCCAAGGTGTAAATGCTCACACAAAAATTTAACAATCAGCTCTTGCAAGCCAGGGCTAAGTCTCCAAGCCTAGTGTTCTTACCACTTTGTAAGTGGTGCTGCCATTTTTCCAGCTACCAGACTCAAAATCTTGGTGTCACCTTTGATTCACTCCTCTCCTTCATTTCCCCTGTGTCTAGTCAGCCACTAGGTCCTATGAATCCTCCCAAGTGTTCTTTCTAGAGCTTAGCACAGTGCCTGGCATATAGTAAGTGATTAACAAATGCATGTTTACTGACTTTCCTTCCCATTCTTACTATCTTAAACCTATTCCAGGCCCTTATCCTCTCACATTTCAGGTGGAAGTTTGACATAGTAGAAGACAGCACTGGCCTGAAAGTCCAAAGACTCATGACACCTGGAGCTCAGGGCTTAGCTGTACCTCTTGTGGACCTTATGACCTTGGGGTGAATCACACGTCCCAAGCGATCGAGTGATCTTTGTTCACACCCAATATAGTTATTTATATATTATTACTGTTACACGTGACAAGGAAAGGAGCCAGCTGTATAACAAACCCAAGTCAGTCTGACTCGCTGTACCTGGCCCTGAGGCAAATGGAGCAACAGAAATGCTTTCTAGGATATCTCCCTTTTAAAACCCAGAGAAACATCTACAATCCTACTGCCTTGGAGGAGACAAAGACGTGGCTGCTTTGGGCATTCACAAGGACAGAGAGTGCAGTCATTTCATAAGATTTAGGCTAGAATGAAGCTTCAAGGGCATCTGGTCCAATCCTCTCCCTTTACAGATGAGGAAACTGAGAAAGGGGAAGTGACCACTCAGAATCGTACAGGTAGTCTTAACCTTTCGTAGAGGAAGCTAGGTGACACAGTGAACCTGGAGTCAGGAAAACCTGAGTTCAAATCTAGCCTCAGATACTTACTAGCTTTGTGATCTTGGGCAAGTCATTTAACCTCTATCAGCCTCAGTTTACTCATTTGTAAAATAAGGATCATAATAGCACCTACCTCCCAAGGTTAGCACAAAGATAAAATATGGCAAATTTGTAAAATGGGTTGCAAACTTTAGAGCTATATGTGTGTGTATTCATATATATATATAGGCACATATACGTATACACATATATGTGTATATATATTGCTAGCTATGATGATGATGATGATGATGATGATGATGATGATGATGATGATATGTAATGAGACTTGTTGGCAAAGCCATTGTGCTCCAGCCCCAAGCTCTGGAATCCTAGATATATTGAGGCGTGGACCTTCTCAGATGATGGCCTGACTTGCCCCATCAAGGAAGGGAGCACATCTGAAGGCAGTAAGTCTGAGGTCCAGCTCTGGAGGGGGAAGTCTTCTTTCTATTCATGTAGCCACTGTAGTTCAGATCCTCATGACCTCTGAACTAGACTATTGCAGTAGCAGTTTTTTTTTTCCATAATTGCTTTCTCTCCCCACTTCCAATCCATTCTCCACCCAGATGCCAACTTGAGCCTCCTAAAACAAAGATCTGCCCATACTACTCACCTACTCAAAAATCATCAGTCTCTAAGCTTCTCCTTTGCCTTTAGGAAAAATACAAAATAACCAGCCCAGCATTGAAAGCCTTCCATAATGTGGCTCCCACACACCCTTCCAGGCTTATTCATGTTATTTGACTTCATTCATTTACTGTTCAAATCAAACTGGCCAGTTAGCTTTGAACTTGACATGTCATCTGCAGACGCTCCGCCTCTGCACACCTGTTCCCCGTGGTTTTCTTATATTTCCCTTCTCTCCCCTACTTCCTAGAATGTTTAGCTTCCTTCAAAGGACAACTCCAATGGTACCTCCTACATGGAGCCTTCTAGGACTTCCTCTGTTGTTAGTGCCCTCTGTCATTTGAAATTATGCATGCAAATATAACTCTTTTATGTATACAAATACAACATTATGTGCCCTATAGAATACACAATACGTAAAAGTCTTAGTGTCTCAGCCTGAAATGCCTGACAAGCACCCATGTCTTCAGGCAGTGAGTGAGAAGGCTGCATGGGGCATAAGCAAATGACTTTTAAATGTCAGTGAAGGCTTAGGAGCATAGTGTTGGGAAGGATGGTAGACGTTGTCCTGTTATTCAGTTGTTTAGTGGTGTCTGACTCTTTGAGACCACAGGTAGGGTTTTCTTAACAAAGATACTTGAGTGGTTTGTCATGTCCTCCAGTGGATTGGGCAAACAGAGGTTAAGTGACTTGTCCAGGGGCACACAGCTACTGAGTGTCTGAGGCCAAATTTGAACTCAGATTTTCCTAACTCTAGGCCCAGTGCTCTATCCACTGAGTCATCTCAGAGGATGGTTCTCACATGTCATCTAGTCCAATCTAAATCCATCTCCTTTCTTTCATAGATAGCATGTTTCCTCATTGGTCCTCCGGAATTGTGAGTGGTCCCTATTGCTCATAGTTCTTACGCCATTTAAAGTTGTTTGCTTTTAACATGTCGTTATTGTATGAATTATTCTTCGGTTCTGCTCACTTCCTTCTTCATCAGTTTATAAAATCTTCAAAATTGTTCATATTTATAATATTGATGTTATGATATGAATTGTTGTTTTGGTTCTGCTCACTTTGTCAGGTCACATAAGTCTTTCTGGAATCATCTATCGCCTCATTTCTTTTTCAACAATCTTGCTAGCAGCTACTGTGGCTGTGTAAAACCAACAACAACCAGCACACAGAATGCTGCAAGCCCAGGTTCTTTTGTTTTACTAAGGAAAGCAACGTTAAGTGGTTAACAATCTTACTTTAATCCAACATACAAATATCATTCATTCAGCTCAGGAGGGAAAGCCAGCACCCTGAACTTCAGAGCAAATACAAACAAGTTACAAATATACATTTATGAACAGACCAAATACAATTCATAGTTACCAAGGAACCATCAACATCTGAGTTCAGCCGGGAGCTCGACAAGGCTGGCTCAGAATCACGTGCCACTCCTGCTGTGGCTGAGAGCTCCAAAAAAGAAAGCCAACCCCTGGTTTTATATATATCTTGTTTGGGGTCAAAGGTGACTCACACATGTGACTCACTCATGTGACCTTAAATTGTCACAAATATGTGACTTAACCCCACATGGTCTAAAAGCCTCTGATGTCACTCAAACCCATGTAAACTAGGCTTTCCCTTGAGGCAAGGAGGTCATCAAAGCCTCCTAATTTAATCAAGGAAACAAAGGCCAAACTCTTCAAGGGCACTTGGTTGAATAAGTGCTAAGAACCCATCTTGATTCCCAATACAATTTCTTAAAGCATAACAGTATTCCAGTTCTTCAGTTGATGGGCATCTCCTTGGCTTCCAGTTTTTTGCCATTATGAAAAAAGCAGCTATAAATATTTTTGTGCATAAAAGACCTTTTCCTCCTTCTTTTGGGTCTGTGCCTAGTAGTGATATAGCTGGGCACGCACTGTGTATTAACTTGATGTGTGTAATTCCAAATTGCTTTCCAGAATGTTTGTGCTCATTCACAGGTTCACTAACAAGTGCATCAGTGTGCCTGTTTTTCGACAACCCCTCCAACATGTATCATTTTCCTTTTTTATCCTCTTTGCCACTCTGACAGGTGTGCAGCGGAGTCTCAGCATTGCTTTAATTTGCATTTCTCTAATTATTAGTGCTTTGGAACTTTTTTTTCATATAGCTATAGATAGCCTGATTTTCTTCCCTTGAGAACTGCTTATTCATATCCACACCATTTGAAGAATTATTTTTCTTTCTTGGAGAAACTTGCTTAAAAAAAAAAGATATTTTCCCCCAGTTCTTTCCCTTTTAATCTTAGCTTTATTAGGTTTATTTCTGCAAAACCTTTTTAATTTTATGTAATCAAAATGATCCATTTTCTCTACTATGATCTTCTCTATTCCTTGTTTGGTTATAATGATGGGCAATTTTATCCATGTTTCTCTAATTTGTATATGTTGCTGTATATTTCAGGAAATCTTATGAAATTTTGGAAAAACTAGATCCCATAGCCTTTTCCCCATTACCATATTACAGTGTTGATTCATAACGAATTTGCCGAAGTCTACTAAAATTCTTATCTGTTTTTCACAGGAACTATAGCTGAGCCATGACTCCCCATCCTGTATTTGGGAAGTTGTTCTTTTGAACCTAAATGTAGAACTTTACACTCATCCCTTTTTTAATTTTAGCTTTAGATTTGGCTTATTTTTCTATACAATGTCAAAGTCCTTTTGGGGATCCTGGCTCTGATAAGCACCACAGAAACTATCCTGCCCAGCTTTGTATCATATAAAAATTTGATAGATGTGCCATATGTGCCTTGGCCCTAGTCACTGATAAGTGTTGAACAGAAGCAGGCCAAGGTTGGGCTTCCTTTGCTATGATTGTACACCATAGTATAGTGAAAAGAGCACCTGACCTGGAGTCAGCATCCCAGATCAGACACTTAGCAGCTCTATGAGGCTGAACAAGCTATTTCACTGCTCACAGTCTCAGTTTTGTCATCTTTAAAATGAGAAAATAATACTTTTACCTCAGAGTACTGTTGACAGCTGGAGTACAAGCAGAGGAGGTGATTCTAACACCTAACACCAAAGGAGTCTAACAAATAGTTTTCAAAAGAAGAATGATAAGCTATGAATGACCATATAAAAATGTATTCTCTACGCAATAAAATAATAATAATAATTTAAAAATAACAAAAGACTGGGAGCCCCCTTGAACTCTCCTTGAATCTTTCCACTAGATCTGGCCTTTGCCTGAGGCCATAAGCCTCTAATTATCTAGGCCCAAATCTCTACCTGGCCTAGACCTCCATTGTCCAGCTGCTTCCCACCCTTAATCCTATCAAAATCCCATTCTCTTGTTTCCTGGAGTCTTGACCTCTAGTCACCCCAGTCACATCAAGATCCTCCTTAGACTCCTCAAGACCCTCCCTAAACCCCTCCTCTAGTGACCCTAGACTACTAGACCATCCCTCAATCCCTCTCACAATCTTTCTGTATAGAAGATCTGTCTCGCCTCCATGACGTCGCTCAGATTCAATCTAGCTCAGCTCAGATTGATCTGGAACGTTGGCATTAGCGTCACAAATGCTCAGGCTCCTTAAGAGTCTACCCAATATGGTGAATCCTTAATAGACTTTGTTTTTCCTTGGCAATAATAATAATAATAACAACAACAACAACAAAAGAAATATAAATGAACAACTCTGAGGTTTTACCTCATACCATATAAATAGGGAAAGAAGACCAAAAGTAGGTCAATGTTGACAAGGCTGTGGGAAAACTGGCATAGCCATTGGTGGAGCTGTGAATCATTCTAGTCATTCTGAGTAACAAAATTGTGTAAGAAAAATGTACTTTTTGACCTGGCAATCCCACTACAGCACATAATATCCTCCAGGAGATCAAAGATAGAAATAAAATTCCATTATCTACCAAAATATTAATAATAGCCCTTTTGTCATAGCAAAGAACTAGGAATAAAGTGCTTGCCCATTAATTGGGTGATGGTTGAACAGACTATAATTGTACATGATTGTAATACAGTATTATTCTAAAGTAAGAAATGACAAATACGAGGAATTCAGAGAAATGTGGGAAGATTTGTATGAACTGATGCAAAATAAAAGAAGCAAGACCAAAACACTACACATAGCTAGTGCATTGTAAATGAAAAGGCCACTCGAAGCTAAACTCTGAATAATTGAAAAAAAACAAACAAACAAAAAACAAACCCCAAACCAAAAACAAATAGTCATGGGAAACAGATAATGAAACATACCTTCTTCTTCTCTCCTGAAGACAGTTGCTTACATTGTCAGATGCAGTCACTCTATCAGTTATATTAGCTTGACTGTTTATTTTAAGAGAGAGTTCAAGAGGGAGGTGAGAAGGGAGGTAAATCTACAAATGACTGTGATGTAAAAACAGATTAAAGTAATTATATCAGGCATAGACATCTTTATTATTAAATATATAATAATTTTTTAAAAAAATATCAGCAAATACCAAATAAAATAAGGAATGAAATCACTAAAAAAATTTTAATTCCCAACTATTTACATCTTCATAGGAAAAAAAAAAAACTTTTACAAAATAACTTCTGTTTTTAGTCTCCTTTTGCTCCACTTTCCAACTGTGTTCTTAAAATTTTTTTTTACATAGACAAGTTTTTTTTTTTCCTTAAAGACTATATCTCCTTATCTCGTTCCTGTTAGAAGTACAGTGGGCACTCATGGGCCTGATCCCACTGCTGATTGGTATGAAAGCTTTAACCTTTCCCATTTCCAACCTTAAGCTGGCCCCCTACTCTCAGGGCTCATCATATTGATGTCAGACTTAGTATAGCTACATACTATAACTCAGAACTCCCAAGCACAAGTGATTCACCAGTCTCAAAAACACCCCCTGCAGTAGGAATTACAGGTGTGCACCAGCATACCCTGAATGTGGACACTTTTGGGGGGTAGAGATGAAGAAGGGTGATTTTTTTAAACAAATTATGTTGTATTTATTTTTAACGTTAAAATTTTTTGACCAAATAATTATGAAATACAAAATGGATAATTTTGATTACGTTAAATTAAAAAGTTTCTGCATAAGCAAAACCAACACAACTGAGATTAAAAGGAAAGTAGAAAGATGAGAAACAATTTTTACAGCAAGTATTTCTGATAAAAGCCTCATTTCTCACATATATAAAGAACTGAGTCAAATTTATAAGAATACAAGTCATTCCCCAAATGATAAATGGTCAAGGATATGAACGGGCAGGTTTCAGAGTAGAAATTAAAGCTATCTATAGTCATATGAAAAAAACACTCCAAATCACTATTGATTAGAGAAATGCAAAATAAAACAACTCTGAGATACCACCTCATACCTATCAGATTATCTAATATGAAAGAAAAGGAAAATGATAAATATTGAAGATATGGGAAAATTGAAACACTAATACATTGTTGGTAGAGTTGTGAACCCATCCAACCATTCTGGAGAGCAATTTGGAACTATGCCCAATGGGCTATAAAACTGTGCATACTCTATGATCCAGCAATACCACTACTATGTCTGTATCTCAAAGAGATCATAAAAGAGGGAAAAGGGCCCACATGTATCAAAATATTTATAGCAGCTCTTTTTGTAGTGGCCAAGACCTGGAAATTGAGGGGATGCTGAACATCATTTGGGGATGGCTGAACCAGCTGGTACATGAACATAATGGAATACTATTGTACTGTAAGAAATGATGAGCAGGGAGATTTCAGAAAAACCTGGAAAGACTTATATGAACTGATGCTGAGTGAAGTGAGCATAACCAGGAGAACATTGTACACAGCAATAGCCACATTGTGTGATGATCAGCTATCTTTGACTTGGCTCTTCTCAGCAATACAATGATCTAAGACAATTCCAAAAGACTCATGATGGAAAATGGTATCCATATCTAGAGAAAGGACTATGTAGTCTGAATGCAGATCAAAGCATACAATTTTCATTTGGGTTTTGTTTTGTTTTTTTGTGACTTTTCACCTTTATTCTGTTTCTTCTTTCACAACATGCCTAATGTGGAAATAGGTTTACCTGATTGCATATGTGTAACCTATATCAGATTGCTTGCCATCTTGGGATTATGAATAGGAAGGAGAGAGGGATAAAAACTTTGAAACTCAAAATCTTATAAAAAATTAATGTTGAAAACTATCTTCACATGTAATTAGAAAAGATAAAATACTATTTACAAAAAAAGTAATAATTCCTGAAGATATTTTTTTAAATTCCAAATTTTCTCCTTTCCTTTCTCTCTTTCCACACCCATTGAGAAGGCAAGCAGTATGATATCAGTTGTACATGTGAAATAATGCAAACTATATTTCCATATTAGCCGTGTTGGCAAAAAAAAAAAGACAAGACAACAAGGAAAGTACAAACAATTATACTTCAGTCTGTACTCAGAGTTCATCAGTTTGTGGACAACTTTTTAAAGAAGTTTCTCTGTGAAGTGGAGGAAGAGAAATGGAATGGTAGCTGGATAGGTTAGCAAGGTCAAAGGAAGCCTATTTTAGGACTGGGGAGACCTGAACATGTTTATAGGCAGATGGGAAAGAATTCCTGGAGGAGAACCCAGTTTCCTAATACAGCATCTTACCTTTTGAATTAGAGAATTTGTTCCTAAGGGGCAGAAGGGGCCAGTATCCTTGGCTTAGTAAAAGCAGTGTTTAGGGCAGGGGAGGCACCCAGTACATGTGAAATCTTCAGCAGAAGAGGCGGGAAGTGTGAAGTGAAGAAGGGAGGAGGGGGAAGAAAAAGATCCAATCCCCTGCAACAGATGGACCCAAGGCCCACTGGCACTGTGCCACCTCCTCCTCCTCCCCCTTTGGCTGCCTGCAGTCCCACTCTTTTTCCGGCAAGGGCACTGATTTCCAGATGGTAGTGGGAGGTGGGCATTGGTGAGTGGTAGATGGCTCTACCCCTGTCTGCCATGCCCAGTTCCTCTCCTGTCTTTCCTTGGACCGATGCCCCAGAGCTTCCCCAGCTGTAGCATGGTATTTTCAAGAACATCCCAATGTCTGTACTAGCCACCACCATGAGTCCCAAGGGGAGAAGAACATAGCAGCACAGAGTGTTAGAATCCAAAGGACCTCAGGAAGCCTGGAGTAATCTGCAAAGGTGGGAACTCAAATCCAAAGGTTCCACCTCCAGGGCCAGTGCACTTTCAATCAGTAAGCACATACTAAGGGCCTGCTTTGCAACCCAGCAGGCACCTTCTGTATCTCCCCATTATTTGTCTTTACCCCTTCCCTTTGAAGACCTTTCTGTTCTGTCTCTTCCAACTTCCCCTTCATGTCTATGGGTTTGACAGATCTAAGGTGGAGAGGATGTGAAGGGTGGTGTTAAGGAAAAGGCAGGGGGCGGATTTTCTTCAGAGGCAAGGTAGCTTAACATGAAGAGGTCTAAAGTCAGAGTCAGGGGGCCTGGGTTCAAATTCTGGTCCCAACACTTCCTGCTTGCCTGAGGTGAGTCACTTTGTGTCCTGGGTCCTCAGTTTCCTCTTCTGTTAAGTGGGCATAATAATTCTTGTGCTCCTCCCCCTCTGCAGGGTTGTTGTGATGAGAAGTAATTCACCAACCTCTAAGTGCTGAGTGAATGAGAGTTATTGTGCTTATTTCTACCTGGAATTTAGTTCAGTTTAGCAAACATTTATTTGGTACCAACTGTATGCAGAACATTATACTTAGTGCTGGAGGAACATTTTAAAGTTCAAGAAAAACAATCTTCGCTGTCATGGAGTTCACACTCTAATATGGCTATTGTATATGCATATAGCTCAATATATTTTTATGAATATATAAACTATTACATGATAAGTTCACACTCTAACATGGCTATTGTATATGCATATAGCTCAATATATTTTTATGAATATATAAACTATCACATGATAAGTACACAAGAGAGGTATGTAGTGAAAGTTAAGAGTGGAAAGGTCATTATTGATTAGGGAGATGAGAAAAGGCTTCCTGGAAGAGGCGGCATTAAGTTATAGATTAAAAGGATGAAAGATGGAAATTTTGAGTGCTTCTAAGAACGCCCTACATCCAGGAAAACACAAAGAATATAGTCTAGACGGGCTTGAAGCTTGATTGTGGAGGGCCTTGAATGCCAGGCCAAAATTTTTTTTAACTTAACTTTGTAGCCTGTAGAGAATCATTGAATAATTTTGAGCAGAGGAGTCATATGGCCAGATCTATGCATCAGGAAGACTGGTCTCATGGTGACCTGTGATTGACAAGAGGTGACTATGGGAGTGAAAAAAAGCAGATGGAAAGGGGTATGATCATTTATCCCTAACCCTAATAAGAAAAGTCTGAGGAAGAGGTACAGGTCTTGTGGGGGCCATACCACTACCTGTACCCTGAAACAGGGAAAAGGGTTAGGGAAATTCACTGACATCACCAGCTGAGATAAAGTGTCAACAGTTTGTAAGAAATCTTCACAGCCAGACAGAGGACCTCATGGACTAAAGAGGAGTTCCAGGTTTAGGTGAGGAGTTGTAGGGGTCAGAAAATCTTTGAGCATTGGACCTTAGTCCTTCACTTGTTCTGTAAGTCCCATGGACTGACTGTACAGGTCTAAGGAAAGGGAGTTGGCTTTCTAGTGATCCTGAGTTCTAATCATCCTTTGGGATGGGGGAGAATTGTCCCCCTCTCCCAGGATGTGGTTGTTAAATCTATAATGATTGGAGAGGTCCTTGAGGAAAGGTCTCTACCATGGGAAGGATTTTTTGACTCCCTGGCAACCCTGACTTCTTTCTTCTTGCAGGGAAATCAGTCTAAGGCAGTTCTATAAATTGGGAGTGTATAGGTCGCTAAGGAAGGTGGGGCCCATCAGAGGGGGTGAGTTGTCCCAATTGTTTATGGATTCAGTTATGAGTTCCTCGGGTTCGGTTTCAGGTTAAATATCTTATATTCAATGCTTTGTTAGCCTGTGTATTTGCATGAGAGCTGAGGACCCCTTAAGAGATAGGAGCTAAATTTTGATGATACCAGGGGGAAACCTTGGGTGAATGCATGAGCCAAGGAATTAATTATTGCAAATTAGGAAGAGACAGGTCCACATGAATCTAGAGCTATGTACCATAAATGCTCTTCAATCTAGTATGGAGTGCAGACTCTAGAGTGTAGAGAAGGAAAGAGAGCTCATCAGATTCCAAAACTGACTCATTGTGACTGAGCCGCATCAACCCAGAGGACATAATGAAGCCTCTTATCACTTTCCTGGGAAGAAAGAAGGGACATCAGGAGGCAGGTTCTGGGAAATGACGGGAACTTTACAAATGAGATTTGATTAGAAATTTCTCCCAAAGTAGCCAACTACCAGTGATAGACTTGGTTAGTGACTTGTAAGTGTTAATTAGCCTATTCTAACCCACAAGATTACACAGCTCTTTCTGTCCTCTGTGCCTACGGGACAGCTTGTGGCAGCCAAAGTGCTAGGCTTATTTCCAAAGGCCTCAACCTGCTACTGTCATTTCCCATCTGTCCCTTTAAGACTGTGGGGCTAGGGTTAGGTTCCTTTCTGGCAGTGGTGGTCCGAGGCCCTTTTCTTTGGGTATGGGCCAACAGTTGTCTTCTCTACCCTATATCCAATGACTTTTGGGCTTTCTTAGTGATAACACTGGAAATACTGGGTGGAAGCCATGGAAATGGCTAGGCTAGATGGTCTGTGAGGTCAGGACAGAAGCATCTCTCCTCCCGAGCAACATTCAATTCAATTCAACTCAACATGTATCTGTTAAATACCTACTGGGTGCCAAGGGGCACTGGAGAAGCTAGAGGTAGATAAGACAGAGTTCCTACCCTCAGACCAGGCAGGTAAGTTTAGGACAAGATATAAGAGATATGGGCTGGATAATAGTACATTAGGAGCATTCAGAACTAGCTGAGTGGACAGAATCAGAATTAATGGCTGGGGCAGCTAGGTGGCACAGTGAGTAGAGCCCCAGCCCTGGAGTCAGGAGGACCTGAGTTCAAATATGACCTCAGACACTAGACACACTTACTAGCTGTGTGACCTTGGGCATGTCACTTAACCCCAATTGCCCTGCCTTCCTCCCTCAAAAAAAAGATTAAAAAAAAAGAATACAGAATTAATGGCTAAATATCAGCTTGGAATGAGGTCTATGATGGAGGGCCCCAGGTTTCTGTGTTGGTCCTGTGTTGTTTAATATTTTAAACAATGACTTATAAAAAGACTTAAGTGGTACATTTATCCAATTTGCCATTGACACAAAATCAAGAACAAAAATTAATGGGTTGGCTGACAGAGTTAGGATTGAAAAAGATCTTAACAGGCTATGCGTTTTCACTGAATCTAAGATGAAATTTACTCCAAACCAATGACTTCATTAGGCAGGAAGCTCTTGGCACAGAACCTTTCTCCATTGGTGCAGATCAACAACTCATCAGTAATTTATCATCTTAAATATTGCCAAGGGGCACTTGAAAGATTAAATGACTTGCCCTTTGTCACGCAGTGAGAATATGGCAGAGTCAGGGCTTGAACCTAGGTCTTCCTGATTCCAGAAATAGCCCTCTATCTATTACACTATGCTGTCTCGGTAGGTAGACTTTAATAAAAATAGTTGTTTAAAAAACCCATCAATTACAATCAGTATCTTTGATAAATGCCTCATTTCTAAAATATACAGGGAACTGAGTCAAATTTATAAGAATATAAGTCATTCCCCAATTCATAAATGGTCAAAGAATATGAACAGGCAGTTTTCAAAGGAAGAAATTAAAGCTATTTTTATGTCATATGAAAAAATGCTCCAAATCACTATTGATTAGAGAAATGCAAAACAAAACAACTCTTAGGTACCACATAACACCTATCAGATTGGTTAACATGACAAGACATGAAAATTATGAATGCTGGAGAAGATGTGACAAAGTTGGAACACTAATTCATTGTTGTTGGAGTTGTGGACTGATCCAACCACTCTGGAGAGCAATTTGGAACTATGCCCAAAGGGCTATAAAAATGTGCATACCCTTTGACCCAGCAATATAATTTCTAGGGTTGTATCCCCAAGAGATCGTAAAAATGGGAAAAGGACCCACATATACAAAAGTATTTATAGCAGCTGTTTTTGTAGAGGCCAAGAACTAGAAATTGAAGGGATGAATGATTATCAATTGGAGAATGGCTAAACAAGCTGTGGTGTATAAATGTGATGGAATACTACTGTGCTATAAAAAATGACGAGCAGAGGGCTTTCAGAAAAACCTGGAAAGACTTACATGAACCGATGCCGAATGCAGTGAGCAGAACCAGGAGAACACTGTATACAGTAACAGCCGCATTGGTGTGATGACTGACTTTGATGGACTTAGCTCGTCTCAGCAATGTAAGACTCATGATGGAAAATGCCATCCACAGCCAGAGAAAGAAATATGGAGTCTGAGTGCAGATCAAAGCAGACTATTTGCCCACTTTTTTTTATTTTGTTTTTTCTTTCTCATGGTTCCTCCCATTCCTTCTAATTCTGTACAACTTGACTAATGTGAAAATATGTTTAATAAGAATGTATATATAGAGCCTATATCAGATTGCATGCTGTCTTAAGGGGAGGAGACTGAAGGAAGGCAGAAAAAAATTTAAAAATTATGGAAGTGAATGTTGAAAACAAAAAATTAATTAATTAATTAATTAGTTTTTGGAAACCCCATTAACTTCACAAGTACAAAATGAGGACAGAATTAGCAGTTCATTGAAGATCTGGGAATTTTAATGGAGGCAGCTTGGTGGTGTATGATTCAAGTGCAGGAAAGCAATCTTGGGCTGACTTAAGGGAGGTGTAGGGTCTAGGCCTAGGGAAGTGACAGTCCTGTTGCATTTTGCCCTCGTGAGACCTAGTCTAGAGTAGGGTGTCCAGTCATGGTTACCCCCTTTTAGGAAGGGGATTGATAAATTTGACAACATCTGGAGGACAGCAGTAAGGAAGGACGTCAAGTTCACGTAGTGTGATCATTAAAAGAACCAGGGGTGTAGATCTTAAAGAGAACCCTGGAAGGTGTAGGTTTCTTCAGGAATAGGAAGAGCCGTCCAGTGAAAGGAGACTAGCCTGACTCTGCTTGGCCCCAGTGGATAGAGCTTGGAAGGCTGAGGGGAAGTCATAAAGAGGCAGATTTAGACACTGTCAGGAAAAACTTCCCAATGCTTAGAACTGGCCCAAAGTGGGATAGGCTGTTTCAGGAGGTGGCACATTTACCCTCATTGGAAGGCTTCAAGCCAAGGCTGGAGTACCACATGTTGGGCACCTTGTATGGAGGATTCCTGTAAGGATTCAGCTCGGACCTATGTGGTTTCTAATGTCCATTCCCCCTCATCTTCTGGAATGCTATGGAGGGAGGATATTGCAGGCATAATAAAACCATGAATGAAGAAGCAAATTCAAGGGACAGAGTTAGACTAGTTTGGCTAGACTGTTGAGTGCCTGTAGAGGAAAAGAGTGAGACAGGTCTGGAGAGGTGGTATGGCACCAGATTACAGAGAGTGCTATGGAATTCAAATTTTACTTGGTAGACAATAGGGAGCCATTGGAGGGTTTTGAGCAGAGGAGTGACATGACCCAATCTATATACTTAAGGAAGATGATTCTGATGGTGATATGAAGGATGGCATGGAGGGACAGAATAAGGGAATGAGGAGACCTGTAAGGAGGCTATAGGAGTTGTCCAAGTAGGTGGGAAGGAAATCCTTTACTCCTGTGATGTCAGGGGGAACAGAAAGGAGGGGACCAATGCAAGAGATGTTGTCAAGGTTCAGTCATCAGGACTTCATAATTGATTGGCTATGAGAGTTGGAAAAAGGGCTGCTTTCTTACTGCTCAGTAGCAGGTGGGCTTCCCTGAGGCCATTTTCTAGTTTCTCTTGTGCCTATGCGTCAGTGGACACACAGTGCTGCCTGTGGCTGCCCTAGTGTTGGGCTCTGATCAGACAAGGGTAGACAAGCATTACAGGAAGTAGCTAGGATAGCCTCCCAGGACTCTTTCAGATGGATGCCATCCTAAAAGGTTGGGTTCACTTCACATTGTCACAGACTGAAATTCTCACCCATTGGCCTTGGGTTGAAAGAAGGAAGAAAGCATGTTGCTTTCTTAGGCGCTACCTTCTGGGGCTGTTTATCTCACTGGTTAGAATAGCATGGCTAGATGTTTCCTAAGCTTAAAGTGTGAGTTTGTTTCCCATTTGGACCATTTTGTTTTTCTCTGCTCCATGGTGACATGGTTCTCCTTACTGGGTTATTTTGGATATGCATGTTATTTGTGACTAGGCAGACTGGGTCAGAGAATTTGGAGGGACAGGTGTGAAAAGCATAGCATCAGAAATCTAGGGCTGGAATGGACTTCAGAGAGCAGTCTCTTTCAATACTCTAATTTTACAGGTGGGGAAACTGAGGTTTGGGGGTTTAAAGTGACTTAGCCAAGTTTTCTTGTAGCACTAAGTAGCAGCCAGTACTAGAGTCACAACTCAGAGCATGCACACTCTTACTGGGAAGTCAGCGGCATGAGTTTTGTACATTTGTTGTTCAGTCATTTTAGTCATGTCCAAATCTTCATGACCCCATTTGGGGTTTTCTTGGCAAAGATCCTGGAGTGGTTGCCTTCTCCAGTTCATTTTACAGATGGAGAAACTGAGGCAAACAGGGTTAAGTAACTTGCCCGGGGTCACACAGCTAGTAAGTGTCTGAGGCTGGATTTCCAAGTCTGGCTCTCTCCCCACCGCATCATCTGGCTGGTGTATTATTAGGGACCATGGAAACTTTATAAAGTTATTATTTCTTGGCCTCTCATGATGCCAAGAGAGCAGGCATTGACTTGTCCGATCAGGTCAATTCACTAAATATTCATTAAACACCTACTATGTGCAGAGCCTTGTGTTTAGTGCCAAAGATACAAGCATGAAAAGCAACACAGACCCTGCCCTCAAGGAGATTTCAGGTTTTCCAACTTGGGAGACAAGTCCCTGCCTGTGAGAAACTTCCCATCTAAAGGTAGCTCCTTAGTATTCTTAGTAAGAACAGTAAGGGTCAGCTTTGGTTGTTAGTGTATACTCACCGAGCATGCATTCTGTTGGTATTACTGTCTAATATAGCCCTCACTTACCTATGCGGTGTCTTACTCTGTGAGGGACATCTCCTCTGAGGGATAGGAGACCTTAGATGCTAAAAGGAGAATGGAACCCTCATCATCAAAGACCCTGACTGGGACCTAGGAGGAACCCTAGAGGGTCACCCAGTCCAAATCCCTCATTTCAAAGAGAAGAAAACTGAAGTAGGGGGTGGGGCAGCCAGGTGGCTGGGTGGACAGAGCACTGGCCCTGGAGTCAGGAGAACCTGAGTTCAAATGTGACCTCAATTATTTATTAGCTATGTAACCCTGAGCAAGACACCTAACCCTGATTGCCTCCAAGAAAGAGGGGCATGGGGTATGATTTCCCTAAAGCCAACAAAGGCAGTCAGTGGCAGATCCAGATTTACACCTAAACTTGCTGATTCCAAATCCTGTGCTTTTTCCATTATCCCTACACTGACTCCTTTTAGGTGAGAGCTAAGTAGTGTGAAGAGTGTGGAGAAGAACCCCATGCCCAGCCCTGACCTCATGGGATGGCTTTTCAGTCCCCATTCATGGAGGGCTGGTGGTCCAGGGGCTGCTGATGCTGGGACCCTGGAGTTTCTGGGCTGTGCCCCATTGGCCTGGCCCGGGCAATGACGCATACACTGCAATACTTAAGTCAGTGCTGGCAGAAGGGCTCCACAGGAGCTCCTGTGTTTGGCACCAAGCTCAGAGGCACCTCTATGTGTCATTTCTGTGATTTTTCAACTTATACCAAAATGGAAAGACCAGACAAGGCATCTGGTGTGGTATGAATGACATATTGAGCAGAAACAATCAGAAGAGATGCTGGGGGTCCTTCAGCAGTGAAGAAAGTGCTTTCCACAGGCAGGAAGGGAGAGATTTCTCCTTCCCACTTCCCATCAGACTGAAGGCAAATGTCGTCCCCTCTCAGCAGGGCCCTGATGACAGGAAGGCCAGGAGGGTCTGATGACGACAACAGTGATGATGATTAAAGCTAAGCAGCTGTTCTTAGCTTTTCTCTGTATTTTCATTTCCCGGTCAGTACTGGTCTAGTGGAAAGAACCCTGGATTGGGGGTCAGAAGACCTGTGTTCAAATGTGAGGGGTGCCACTTACTACTCTTTTTTTGGGCTGCAGTTTCATCTACATGAAAAAGAGGAGGCAAGATGGTACAATGGAAGGAGCCTTAGGTTTAGAGTCTGAGGACCTGGCCCTGCATTTTACTTCCTGAGTAACTATGGACAAGTCATTCCCTCCTCACTGTGCCTCAGTTTCTCCATCTGTAAAATGAGGGGGTTATTTTAATGACTCCTTAAGTTCCTTTCCAGCCCTGTGCTTCATTGGATTTTTAAGGTCATTTCCAACTCTAAGCCCTATAACCTATGGCTTCTTGTCTGAATGCAAGACTTTTAACTTGGCTGTTAG
>CM053624.1:312044306-312086782 GCA_028646595.1 Phalanger gymnotis
GTCATTCCTGGAGGGTAGCATCTGTATCATCCCCAAACCCTGGGGACTGGCCCAGCCACACCGCCAGTCAAGTGGGTCCTGGGATATAGCCAGATGCTTGGCACTGAAACGAAACTCATACCAGCCTAGCTTCTCTGGCCTAGATGGGGGTGGAGAAAGGAGCTCAGCTTTGTGCTGAGCTCAGCAGGACAGGGAGGGCAGGGTGCTCAGCTTCAGCCACAGGGACCAAGGAGCCCATTCATAACCAACGTCAGCTAGGTGGGCTAGGAGTTCTCTGGGAGCAGACTTGGCTGCGAGAGTTTAGATGCCCCTTCCTCTGTTGGAAGTGATCTTTCTCTGCAAATTTCCTATAGCATTTCATTCAAGCCTCTCCTTGGCACTTTACCTCACCCTCCCTTGAATCGCAGTAGAGATTCTTGTCCTCCCCGTTAGATCGTTAAGTTTCTCCAAAACAGGTTCTCCTATATCCCTGATTGCAACCCTTAACACAATGCCTTGTAATAGAAGGCAAATGCCTTGAGGGCAAATTCGTTTTTTCTTTTTGTCTTTGAATCCACAGTACTGAGCCCAGTGCCTGGCACAGATTAGGCATTTAGTAACTGCTTGTTGAACAGTTGGCTGGCTGGATGGGTGGATGAATGGATGGATGGGTGGATGGGTGGTTGGGCGGATGGGTGGATGGGTGGATGGGTGGATGGGTGGGTGGATGGATGGACGGACGGATGGACCTTCCTCCCCTACCTTCCCACTCCCCAGACCTAGTAAGGGCTGGAGAGAGAACTCAACTGTAGGTCTCTGTAAAGCAAGACACCACTTGACTCCAAGTCAAGAAAACGCTACACATACATAACCCCTAGTTCCTCCTACCCCAAATACCCTTTGTACTTTCTCTATCCTGCTTACTACCACTGGGCTTTAATAGCTTCTGCCTCCTAATGGGAGCCCTGGTCTGTTCCCTTTCCCCTTCCTGAATTTTCTTAGGACCATGAGGATGCCCTCCTTCCTCTGCTCCTGACTGGTCCCCTGGAGTCCCAGGCCCCTTCTGTGGTCTTTGCTTGGGGTGAGGAAATTAATGGAACCAGAGGAGAGAGTGGACAAAGTGCCCTGTCTCTGGGCTCCAGCCTTTTGTTGGCTCTCAGTTTTCTGCTTTTCCTTCTCATTACCATCTTCCTTCTACCACCTGAGCTCCAGCTGGGGAAGATGGTGCTAATGGAAAGCTAATGTTCCAGCCCCATCCCCATTTACCCTGCTAAACACAGAAGCTTCTCTCTTGTTAAATGCCGTACTTTCCAGCTCCCTGTGCATCTGATCTTGGCTTTGAATTGAGTAAAAGCAATGCATTGAAAAAGATATAGCTGGTTTCAGTTCCCTACTAATGAGCTGGCAGGCTCCTGCCTCCCAGGGGGGGAGTAGAATTCTCTGCCTCAGCCTTTCTCTGTCTCCTCTGTACCACCAGGGAAACAGGAAGGCAGAGCATCTGAGAATATTTGTGTGAGTGAGAGTAGGGGAGGCAGAGGGAGTGGGGGACAGGTGAACATCCACCTCCCGAAACAGGTACAGATGTTTAGCTTTCTTCATCAGGATGGTACCTTGCTGACTCGCTCACTCACTGGAGTCCACTGAGACTGTCGGATCTTTTCCTACTATATTTGAATCAAGGTAGTGTATCACTTTGCCAGGTTATGACCCTCAATATTAGATGGGTTGTTGTGCAGTTAATATATATAAAATGCTTTGCAAACCTTAAAGCTTGATATATATATATATACATATGTATACATACATATATGTATATATATATATGTAATAGCAATTATTATGACACCTTTCTTGAAAAGGTGAATGTAGTAGGAGTCAGCAGAACCAAGTTTGATTTCCACCCTGAGCACTCTGAACCTCAGTTTCCTCATCTGTAAATGAAGAGGTTCTTTTCATAGCCTGGCATAGTGGATAGAGAAGCAATATTGGAATCAAACTGGATGAAGAGTTAAAATAGTTTCTAAGGAATGGAGTAGGAGAGATGTGGGAGCTCACAACAAACAGCCTTGATTTTCTCAGTAAAGTTGGGGGAGGCCATCTACTGAGAGAGTAGGAATTATGGGTAGGTTAGGGAGCTTGAGGAAAGATCAAAATTTAGAACAGCCACTTAAAGGAATGGATAATAAATCTGGGAAAAATAAAAGGATTGATGTATATTAGGGGTTTCTGACCTTTTTTGGGGGGGTAGCCTGGTGATCCTATAGACTCCTTCCTGGAGTAATGTTTTTTAAATGCACAAAATAAAATACATAGCATTACAAAGGAAGCCAATTAAATGGAAATACAGTTATTAAAATTTTTTTAAAGTTTATGGACCCCAGGTTAAGAACCCATACTGTAGAACAATAAAAGCTTAGTTGAGATTAGATAGCGTAATTTTGTAATGTATCCAGTTGGCACAGTTGTCTGACTTTCTCCAATGGTGTTCAGCAGAACAAGGGTAAAAGAAGAGAAAGTAAACAAGGAGGTGACCCATGGTTGAGGATTGATAGGATGTGAATAACCTCAGTACTAGGGGCAGGAGTTTCCAGGGTGAAAGACATTGTACATGGTTGGTTTGGCTAACCATAAGGTCAAGAATGTGAAAAGAGGAAAGTGAGACCAAAGTAAGAGTAATGGGTTGGGAAGAACAGAGAGGGATGGAGAGATTAGAATTGCTTATGGGGATGAAGAAGCAGGAAGAGGCAAAAACCTGGGAAATTATGATGGAGGGAGAATTTTAGAGTTCAAAATCATGGAGATGGCAGGGTTATGAGTAATGGTGAATTGAGATTACCCTTTGAAAAATTGGGATAGAGTTAAGAAGTCAGAGATTCATACACTGAGAGGCCAGGGTACTTGAGGAGATGTCAATACATTAAAGGAAATCTCCAAGCATGAGAGAGGAAAGGGTGGAGAGGAAGACAGTGGAAACAGTTATGAACTCCCATTGAAAGGATAGTGAAAGGGACAGCTAGGTTGCACAGTAAGTAGAGCATGGGCCCTGGAGTCAGGAGGACCTGAGTTCAAATCCGGCCTCAGACACTAGACACACTTACTAGCTGTGTGACCTTGGGCAAGTCACTTAACCCCAATTGCCCTGCCTTCCCCCCTCCAAAAAACAAAACAAACAAAAAACCGAAAGGATAGTGAAGGGGAAGGGCAGTAGATAAAAGCAACCGGGATCTGGACAGTGTGACAGTGAACTAGAGGAGGACTGGTTGCTGAGTTCTTGGTAGCGGAGAAAGGGTCTGGAAATGCACTGGAGTGCCAACTCCCGTTTCCCTAGCCTAGTAGGTCAAGGTCAGGGGAGAGAATAACTCATACTGTAGAACATGGTGAATAAAGAGTAGGAGCTCCCAAAGATGTAAGGTGTCAGACGAAGAGATACAGTATGAAGGAAAGTTGTTACTTTTTGGAGAAGAGTGTGAACTCTTAAGTTCACAGTGACCTGAGAGGTCTCCGCAAGGTTTTGGCATGGTTCTGGGGCTGGTATGGATCGGAGTGAGCATATGGGGAGAGGTAGCAGGGAAAAACTTTCCTGAACAGGAGAGCCAAAAGGAAGAGAGACTATAGAAGGGTTGCGTTGAGGTGGCTAGAAATAGGTAGCAAGGGGAAAAGATTTTCATTTGGGCAGATGGAAATAGTCACAAAGACCAGGCAGTTTACCAGCCATGGAATTGGGGCAAGAACCAGTTGATTAGGGTTTCCACCAATGAAAGTCCTTTGACTATCTAGTGTGGTGTCAGTGGCATTGATTTCCTCAGTTTATTACTCCAAACACTGGAGAACTGGGAGGAGTTCTGGCTGGGTATATGGGTTAATAAGTACCTGGCGGTGATTGGTTCCCAGGGCCATAATGAACTCATACTCAGAAGCCATCTCTAGAGGGAGATGAGATGCATCCAGAAGATATTCCAAACTTGGCTTCTGGTTTCTTAGTCCCAGCCAGTGAAAGTCTTCTGGTGTCTCTGTGCCCTAAGGCACAGGATTTCTGGTGGATCTCAGTGACCTTAACACATTGTCTCTGGCTCCCTGAAAAAGGGGCCTTAGAAATCATCCAATCCCAACCCCCTCATTTTGTAGAGGAGGAAACTGAGTTCTAGAGAAGAAAAGTTATTTGTCCAAGGTCACAAAGCTAGTAAGAGGCACAGCTGGGATCGAACTTGGGTGCCACTCTTTCTTTCCAGCTTACTCTCACTCCCTTCCATGTTCTCTATTCTTTAGCCAAACTGGACTACTCTTTGCCCTCTAACGCGTAATTTGTTAGTTTTCCTCCATATCTTCACTCAAACTCTTTCCTGTGCCTAGAATGGCCTCTATCTTCCTCTGTTAAATTACTTCTTGTCCTTTAAAGTCCATCTCAAATGACATGTCTTCCAGGAAGCTTTCTTTGATCCCTCATTGGATAGTGACCACCCCATCAGAAGGAATGCAAGCATTCCCAGGTAGGGTATTTGTGACAGACCTACATCGTCTTGCCATTGCCAAGCGATGGTCCTTTTGGCTTTTGTGAGGATCTGGTGGCATCAGCATCTTCCCTGAAGAGCTTCCATAGGTCCACATCACCATATATCCCTGGCCTTAGAAATCAGCTATTTGAGAATATTAGCGATCTGGTCTGCACTGGACTTTACTGGATTTGGCTGACCCTATCTGGACCTTGTTCAGTTTCTTTGGTCAAACTTTCACATTGCAGCCAAACTGGACCACTGTTCCCAAGCTCAGCTGTTTCCCAAACTCAATTGTTTCCCAAACTCAACTCTCCCATCTTCTGCCTTCCTCCATTTGGGTTTTTTTTTCATTAAAATTTTTTTTTGAATTTAACAAAAAACAAATAAAATTAGTTTTTCCAAATAGCATAGGATTGCACATGAAACTCTGAATCTCTATTATGTAGATTCTGCTTCTGTTTCTACAGCTCTGCTTCATGCTTACAACCCGCTCCCTCCTCATCGTCAGTGAGAAGGCTTCTGTGCCTTAGAGACCCAGCCCAAAAGCCATCTTGCCCAAGAAGCCTTTCTTGACTCCTCCTATTGCTAATGCACTCTCCTCATTCAATGACTACATGTTATTACTTTATTTGTGTGCGTGTAGTCCTTTTTCCACCCCCCTCCCCGATAGAATGTAAACTCCTTGTGGGTAGGGATAGTTTTGTTTTTGCCTAGCTGTTTGTTATTGTTTAGTTGTATCTGACTCTTTGTGACCTTATTTGGGTTTTGTTTTTTTGGGGGGCAAAGACACTGCAGTGGTTTGCCGTTTTATAGATATTTTAGCTCATTTTATAGATAAGGAAACTGAGGCAAACAGGCTTAAGTGACTTGCCCAGGGTCAAACAGCTAGTAAGTGTCTGAGGCCAGATGTGAACTCAGGAAGATGAGTCTTCCTGACTCCAGGCCCTTCCTGACTCAGTCTACTAGCTGCCCAATATGGTATCCTGAACAGAGCATTTGTTTAATCACTGTTTGTTGAGTTGTTGAATAGACTCCTTTCCTACCTCCCATTCCAGGAGAAATCCAAGACAGGTTATGTGAACTCCCCCTACTATACTACCTAGCTCATTTGCAAGATGTCCTGGAGATTGTGGGAAGGAAGGCAAAAATACACAATTCCCATTCAGCCTTGTTAATTAAAGGAATCAGGCGTCAGTGTGTCACAGAGAAGGGCTCTCCAGGGGGAAATATTTCATTTCGAACCACTTAGCCCTTATGGTTCAGCTTTTTCATTTGCTAAGTAAGCATTTGCTTTCCCAGACAATAGTTTGAATGACTGAGAAAATGTATGTACCAGAACAACCTTTCCCCCTCTTTCTTTTCCTCCTTACATATTCCGTTTGTGGTCAGAAGGTGAGTATTCCTACCTCAATCCAAATTTCCCTATTCCTATTGAGAAGGCAGACTGTCACCCTTCTAGTCCCCTAGGTTTCCAGCTTCACAGTCATCCTCTCCTTTGCCCTCTCCCATCCAGTCTGTTAACAAGTTGGATTTTACCTCCACAATTTTATCTCCCATCTGCCTCCTCTCCACTCGTAGGGCTCCCACTCTGGCTAAAGCTCTCATCCCCTCTCAGCTCGATTCCTGCAATAGTCCCCTAATTAGTGTCCCTACCTCCAGTATCTCCCCTCTCTAGTGCATCCTTCACAAAGCAGCCGAGTTTAGATTCTGAAAACTCTAGTTTTACCTCATCACTCCTTTGCTCAAGAATCTTCAGTTGCTCCTTATTATCCCTAGAACACAGTACAAGCTCCTATCTTTGGCACTGAAAATTCTTTATAATCTGGCTCCAGCCTGTCTTCCTACACTGAGGTCACATTAAATCCCTTGCTCCTGATTCTCCTTAATTCTAGACCCTTCCCTTCTATTAATTATTTCTAATTATTCTGCATCTGTTTGTACATAGCTGTTTGTATGTTGTCTTCCCTCTGTTACACCATGAATAAATACCTTGAGAGCAGGGACTATCTTTTGCCTTCCTTCTTATCCCCAGCACTTAGCACAGTGCCTGGCACATGGAAGGTGCTTAATAAATGTTTATTGACTGAATGACTGACTTTATGCTTCATCTAAACTGGTCAACTTGCTGTTCCCTACACAGAACATTCCATTTCTAGTCTTTCTCTGTGTCTTTGTAAGACCTGTCCTCCACGCCTAGGATGCTCTTCTTTCTCACCTCCATTCAAGGCTCACTCAAATGCCACTTTCTGCACAAGTGCTTTCCTGCTATTCCCAAATGTTAGCACTCCCCTCCTGCCCCCAATGACTTTGTATTTACTTTTTCTATCTTTTGGTTTTTAGTCTTAAGAATTTGCCTGGGAAACTGAGGTTAAGTGACTTACCCAGGGTTACATAGCCAGTATGCTTCAGAGATGGGACTTGAACCCAGCTCTTCTTGACTCTGAGGCCAGCCCTCTATTTTTTAAAAAAAATTACTTATTTTTAACGTGAATTTAAAATTTTTTGAGTTCCAGATTCTCTCCCTCCCTCTTGCCCCTCTTCCACCCATTGAAAAGAAAAGCAATATGATGTCAATTATACATGTGAAGTCATACAAACATATCTCCATTTTAGCCATGCAGCAATAAATAAATAAATAAAAAGCAAGAAACAAAGAAAATGAAAAAAAGCATGCTTCAGTCTGCACTCAGAGCCAATCAATTCTCTCTCTGGAAGTGGGTAGCATCTTTCGTCATGGGTGTTTTTGAATTGTCTTAGATTACTGTCTTGATCAAAGTAGCTAAGTCTTTCACAGTTGATCATCATACAGTGTTGCTGTTACTGTTTACAATGTTCTTCTGGTTCTATTTACTTCACTTTGCATCAGTTCATATAAGTCTTCCCAGATTTTTCTGAAACCACTTCTCCACACACACACACTTCTTATAGTACAATGATATTCTACCACAATCATATACCACAACTTGTTTAGCCATTCCCCAATTGAGGGGCATCCCTACAATTTCCAATTCTTTGCCACCACGAAAAGAGGTGCTATAACTGCCCTTGTACAAATAGGTCCTTTTCCTTCTTTTTTTGTCTCTTTAGGATACAGATCCAATAGTGCTATTGTGGTTCAATGGGTTTTTAGCCCTTTGGGTATAGTTCCAAATTGTTTTCCAGAATGGTTGGATCAATTCACAACTCTACCAACAGTGCATTAGTGTCCCTATTTTTTCACATCCCCTCCAACATTTGTCATATTAGCCAATCCAATAGGTGTGAAGTAGTATGTCAGAGTTGTTTTAATTTGCATTTCTCTAATCGGGAGTGATTTACAGCATTTTTTCACGGGTCTATTGATAGCTTTGATTTCTTCTTCTGAAAACTGCCTGTTCATATCGTTTGACCATTTATCAACTAGAAAATGACTCTTATTTTTATAAATTTGGCTCTGTTTCCTATATATTTGAGAAATGAGGCCATTATCAGAGCCAGTGCTCTATTCACACTACCTCTCCCAATGCCAAAATCCTGTGTATTCAGTTATCTGTGAGTGTGTTGTTTTTCCCCATTAGGAGTAAGGTCCATGAGGATGGGGACTATTTTCATTTTTGTCTTTCTATTCCCAGAACCTAGCACAAGGCCTGGCACAGAGTGGATGCTTTGTAAATGCTTGTTGAAGTTAATTGAATTAGCAGCAGATATGTGCAGGGTAGGTTTGACATGGCTCTCCACCCATGAAAGAAGAAAGCCCTCTGAGGATGAGGCCCAGATCTGTAGTTGACTTTTGGTGTCCCTATCCAGGGGTATGCTAGTTAAATGTTTAACAACAGGTTTTGTTTATAAATGTGCACAGGACACATTTTTAAGTTTAATCGGCATTATTAACATTTCCTAGACCATTTTCTTAAAACCAGACAAACAAGAAAATAATCCATCAAGCCCTGATCTGCAGTGCTCCCTGATTTCCAAGGAGCAAATGTTCATACTGAAAATTTAACAGTTGGCTCTGGTGATCCAGTCCTAACTGTCTCCAGCACATCCCTGTATCAAAAGCTTGTCCTTGTGACCTCAGTGATATTTGTAGCCTCTGCCTGAAGGATAGAAAATGAGTGTTTTAGGAAGGAATAATTCTGCCTTTGGAGAGACCAGGGACTCGAAGGGAAGGACTCCTACCCAGCTGATGGGTAGGATGCCGTGATTTGAAAAGGTAAGTAGGGCTTTGGAATCATTTAGGAGGCAGACTTCTCATCTTATTCTTTATAATCACTGGGTGACATTCATCCCTGCAGTGTCTGGTTGGTGTTCCCTGTTGTCTGCTTTCTAATTTCAGGGTGAAGCAGGGCTAGGGGATGGAGCATGATAACTATCTTTAAATATTTGAAAGGCTTTCGTGTACAGGAAGAACTAGATGCGCTCATCTTGGCCCCAAAGAGCAGAATGAGGAAAAATGGGGGGCAGTTGCCAAGAAGCAAATTTCAGGTACATATAAGGAAAAATTTCCCGACCATCCGAGCTGTCCAAAAATGGAATAGATTGCCTCATTAGACAGTGAGACGGGTGCAGTGGATAGAGCGACTGGGCCTGGAGTCAGGAAGAACCAAGTTCAGATATAGCCTCAGACACTTATTAGCTGTTTGACCTTGGGCAAGTCATTTACCCTGTGTTTGCCTCAGTTTTCTCATGTGTAAAATAAGATAACCCTCGAAGGGTTGTTGTGAGATAATACTTATAAAGTAGTTAGGATACTGCTGGGCACATTTGTTGTTAAGTCATTTTTTTCAGTGGTACCCAACTCTCTGTGGCCCCATTTGGGGGTTTCTTGGCAAAGATACTAGAGTGGTTTGCCATTTCTCTCTCCAGCTCATTTTATGGATGAAGAAACTGAGGCAAACGGGGTTAAGTGACTTGTCCAGGGTCACATAGATAGTGTCCTAGGCTGGATTTGAACTCAGGAAGATGAGTCTTCCTGACTGCAGGCCCAGCACTCTATCCAATGTGCCTCTTAGCTGCTGCCTGGCACATAGTAAGTGTAATATAAAGGCTAGCCATCACTGTCATCATCATTATGACATGTAGTAGGCTCTCCTTTTCTGTCTTAAAAAGAAATGAATAACTTTTAATCTCCATGTACTTACCAGTATATGTCTTAATATGTAAACAATAACAGCTAGGTAGCACAATGGATAGAGCGCTGGGCCTGTAGTCAGGAAGACTCATCTTCCTGAGTTCAAATCTAGCCTCAGACATTTACAATAACAAAACAATAACAAAAGAGAGGAAAACACAAGCAAAACTAACTGTATGCTTCACTTATTTACAAAATATCAAAAGAAACAAAAAATATATATGCTCTATTTAACTAGGTAGTAACATTTCATCTGGGTTTTGTTACTATTTAATATAGTCTTTGAACTGCATTATTGTAATCAATGTAGATGCTGTTCTGTTTTCTTCACTCTGTACCAAAGTAATATAAGCTTTCCTATATTCAAAGAGATCTATAATCTCCTCTGATTGGCTATTCCCTCTGCTGATGCGTATGGCAGCTCATTCATGCAGGCCCATCCTGGGTGATTCTTATCCGTGTCCCCATATAAGTTTCCCAAGGGAACCACGTCTTGTGCTGGGGTCCTTCCTCCCTTTTTCCTAACATCAAAAGGATATCAATACCCAAGCTATCCATCTGTTACCTCACCCTTGCCTCACGAATCTTCTTCTTTGATTGTGCGTTTCTCTGATGAAATCCTTTACTCCTGTTCTCTGAAGTTCCTTATCATTATATGGTATAGCCTGTTCATACCCACCATGTGTTTCCCCCGCTGCTTTCTTCATGATGCTTGTCCTTTGGAGATTGTTGTATTTCATGTCTCCCAGCAATATACAACCTATAAACACCTTTGATATTACTTTGAATGTGTCATATTTGTCAATAATATACCATTACATTTATATGTCATAACTTATTTGACCATTCCTTAATCCATGGGCACGTAGATTACTTATAGTTTTCTGTCTTGTTTTGTTTGTTACTTTTCAATTACAAATAGAGAAGTTGTTTTGTAAACAACTGTTAATAAAGTCTTTTGGGTAAAAACCTAATAGTAGAGGAACTAGCTCACAGGACATTAGCTTTTTGTAATTCTTATTGTAGAATTACGTATTGTTTTCCGAGAAGACTGACTTAGCTCCAAGTCCCACCAATTATATATTCCTTTCTCTAGAGGAGTTTAATCCAACTGACATTCGTGATTCTACTTGGATTTTTATTTGCCTTATTTTGTTTTGGTAGATTGTATCTTGCAATAGTAAATTGGGGTACAAGCCACCTAATTTCACTGTATCAATCTAATCTTAGTTTACATAGATCTGTACTTACAGACTCCTCTACCAACACTAGGCATTATACCCAAGTTTCTTTTATTACTGATACAAGATTTCCAGAGCTCTTCACCCAATCCCAGATAGAGATTATCACCCCCTGAAAGCACTTTGTCTCTTCTCCTTCCTCCACTTTTTTGGGGGGCGGGCTACAGGGTAGTCCTTACCTCTCTCTTCTCCCACTTCATTCTTTGTTAGTCAGTTAAAAGTTTTGTTTCTTTAATGTTCCTCTTACCCAATCAACCTTGTTGTTATTTCATTTTTTTTTCCCTTCTGGCAACCTCTTCAAATTTTTTGTTTTGACTTTGCCCCATAATATTTCATCATTGTGTTAGACCTTTTTTTGCTTACCATTTTAATTAGTCTTTTAGCTTTTCTGCAAGACAATTTATTTTTGTGAGAATTTTGTTGTTGTTTTCTTGTATTTAGCACATTTTTGCTGCTTTTGAGGTACTGAAGGGAAGCTAGAATCACTTAACCTCCCACTCCCCCACATTGCTGGTCTCCCATTGGAGGTCTTCAAGCAGAAGCTGGATGTATGTAGCAGAGGGGATTCCTACTTCAGAGGTTGAATTGAGTGATAGATATTTGAGATACCTTCAAATTCTGAAATTTTGTTTTTATATCAAGGCTTTAATGTAAGGATATAGTGACCGACTACAACTGAGGATGACTCTAGGCCTTTTGTTCCCTGCCATTCATTCCCTGGACAATGGGGAGTCAGCAAAGAGTTTAGAAGATTGTCAAGACCCATAAAGAAACATGCCCCAAAGGGATGTTATGTCCATCCTGGTAGGGCACTCAATGAGAGATAGTTTTCTCTCTTCTTATGTAGGAGTCGTACTCCCCATGGTGGACTAGTGGCTAGATGCCAGGCAATTGGTATTAGATGGAATGCACAAGAGAGCAATGTGCCCCCTTCGTGGAAGGGGCATTTGGGACCACAGAAACAAAGCATAAGAGACTATAGAGGTCATGTAGTCCAGGGATCCTTAGCATATGTGGACAGATTTTAGAGGGTTTGTGAACTTGGTTAGGAAAAAACAATCATATCTTTATTTTCACTAATCTTTGGTTTCCTTTGTGATCCTATGTGTTTTATTGTATACATTTAAAGACATTATTGTGAGAAGGGGTCCCTAGATCTTACCAGACTGCCAGACCTCAAAAAGGTTAAGAACCTTTGACCTTGTGCAGAGCTTTGTTTTATACAAGAGGAAGCTGAGCCTCACAAAAGGAAGGTGACTTGCCCAGGGCTGAACAGATAGTAAATGGCAGAGCCAAGACTCAAAGCCACATCTTTTGGCTCCAGTCTAGCATTTTTTCCACCTATGCCGCGCTCTCGTCCAGGGAGAAAAAATGTTAGAAAGAAAGTAGCTGAGCTAGATGGATAATCGCCCTCTAAGTTTTAATCCTTTGGGTGCCATGGCACCCATACTACGGGTGCCCCTTTGGCAGTCTGGTAAAGACTATGGTCTCCACAGAATAATATTTCTAATTGCATACCATAAAAACACAAAGATTACAAAGGGAATCAACTATATTGAAATGCAGTTATGAAAAAAATTTTATGTTCACAGATGACAGGTTAAGGGTCCTTGCTCTATGGTACATGTTGGAGTTTTATATAGGGGATTCTTGTTCAGGTATGGGGTAGACCATATTATCTCTGAGATGCTGCAATTTTGTAAATTTGACCTGACTTTGGATGTGAACACACATAGGACAGATGATATCCAAACTTTGCCTTAGAGATGAGAGAGATAATGATTTGAGCGATGAAAAGAAAGAAATGTGACTAAAGGGATTTAAATTGAATTCAATTTAGTGCAGCAATTATATATTAAGTTTCTACAATGTGCCAGACACTATGTGGAGACAAAACTAAATGGTCCCTGACCTCAAGGAGATTACATTCTAGTGAGAAGAAACAACATGAACACATATGCATACATGTAAAATAGATGTAAATTAATTTCTGGGACCAGGGAACAGTCTAATATGAAGGGGCTAGTTTTTTAATAATATAACAAGAATTTCAGCGGATACAGTAGAAAGGTAGGGAAGAGTGGGCTAGAGATACCAAAGAAATGAGGCTGATCAGGATGAGTATGAAGGATGAGAGACTAGTGGCTGGGGAAGGGAATTTTATCCTAATCAGCCTACCAATTCAGGTCCATGGAATAATGAATGGAACCCCAGAGAATTTGGTTGTCACAATTTGATCATAAATTTCAGAGAAAGAAATGGATTAGGAGAGAGGCAGAAAAACAATCTGTGGTCCTGCCTCATGGCCAAAAAAAGGTCAGTGGAATCTTAAATCCAGGCTAGTTATAGAAAAATATCTAAGGTATTCTACACTCAGCCAAGGCAGCTCAGATCTGCACCAAGACTGACTCCAGTGTCATCTAGATCAGGGGTATCCCACATGCTTCCCACAAAGCCAGCAGCAAGAACCAGATTAAAATATAACTGGGAAATATTTAACAAAATAAAGAAAAATGCAATAAAACATAGATAATGTTAATATGTAATTGCCTGTCACTCTTTGGCCTGCAGGGGTCCTTATATACAATTTAGTGGCCCCATTTCTATTTGAAGTTCACTGGTCTAGACCATCTCCCTGAGGACGAGGGCAGGGGAGGGGGAAGTGGAAAGGAGAGACTTTTTTTTTCCTAGACTGGTGACCATTGCTGAGTGGAAGAGAAGCCGAGCAAATGTCCAGTCCTTGGTCCTTCTTGTCTGTGGAGATGACATTGCATAGTAGTCCTTGATAAATATTGAATGAATGAAATGAATGAATGAATGAAGTAGGCTGACTTCATGCTTTTTCTTTTAAAACTGGAAACAAGGAGGCACCTGTGCAGCAAGCTGTCTCTGCTTTTGATCCGCATCCATCCTGGGACAAGGGAGGGACAGCTATATCAAAAACATGGACTGAGCTGAGCCCCACAGGATGCTATCTGTCCTGAGAAAAGGGACTGACATCTAACATTCCTCCCTCTGCCCCCTCAAGAAGTATTCTTTGGATGCCTGTAGGTGGGGGTGGGAAGGCAAACTGGGGGAGTTGTTTAAGACTCTCTATCTTAGTCTGGAGAGAGGCAGGAAATAGCTGGATCCATCTGGGCTCTGAGTCACTTAGGTATATTTCAGTCATTTCTTTGGGAGTTTCTATTTTGGGTAAGATGTCTGTGACACATTCCAGAGAAGAGGGTGGTGCTGGCCAGGGCCCTTTAAGCTCTTGTGGTCACTGACTAAATCTTTTCCCAAAGTGAAGAACAATATGGCACTCTTTTCTGGGAGACACCAGTGTCTGGTGGGCTCCTGAAATGGTCAATCCATAGTAAAAGCCATAAGGAGTAGATGGAGAAATGTCATAATTTAAGGATCTTTGATTTCATCAGTATGATTGCTTCCCTTCATTGACACAGATCGAAACCCCTACCACACATTAGCATAGGATCATAATGAGTGACTCTGCCATATATTAAAATCTAACTATATTTATATATCATATATATACATATATTTGTTTTTTTGTTCATTTGTTTCAGTGACGTCCAATTCTTCATGCTGGAGTGGTTTGCCATTTCCTTCTCCAGCTCATTTTACAGATAAGGAAATGGAAGTGGGTTAAGTGACTTGCCCAGGGCCACATAGCTAGTAAGGCCAGATTTTAACTCATGCAGATGAGTCTTCCTAATTCCAAGCCCAGTGCTCTATCCACTGTGCCGCCTAGCTGCATATATAGATAGATAGATAGTTAGATAGATAGATAGATAGATAGATAGATAGATAGATAGATAGATAGATATAGATATAGATAGATATATATAGATATATGTATATTTATCTCAAGTAGTCACCAACCCTCTGGTGATGAGCCTCTCCAAACTTAGCTAGGCTGAGTCTCAGTGAAGTCTTCTCTTCCCTTCCCTCCAGTTGGCCATCTTGCCCCTTGGACCTCATATAACATTTTGCTTACATCTCTGTAATGCAAGAAAAAGTTGAGTATTAATTATCAGTCTCTGCTTTGGCCCCCTATGAGCTCTATGAGGGCAGGGGATATGTATTATCTAAGCTTTGTGCCTCCCCCCAGTGCCAAGGTCAGATGTCTATACCTAGTAGGGAAATCCATCAGTTTATCAGCAAGCTTTTATTAAGTGCCTACTCTTTGCCAAGCACTGTGCTAGATGTTGAGGATACAAAGATAAAAATAAAGCATTTCCTGCCCTTATGGGAACTTACAGTCTATCAAGTTCTTAATAAATGTGCATTGTTCTTATGTGCAAATGGCCTTAGAGAAGAGACACATAGGCCATCATGAAAGCATGAAACTTGGCACTTGCCAGAGTTGGCTGGCCTAGGTTTGGAGAACCCATAATCATTGCCATATCACAATGTGGCATTGGAGAGGACTTTGGTGGATAGTTCCTTAAGACAGTTATTATAATAATCTGAGACTGGCCCACTGACCACCTGGAGTAGCTTCAGAAAATCCAGGATGAACTGTGGTGTTAGGATAGAGACATGGAAAGCTTGAGAATAGAAAAGTTACCTCTGGGTCTTAGGCAGACTTCAGTGCTAACTTACTGGTGCACACTCAGCCATTTCCTCTTGAGAAGTTGCTCAGCTCTCAATGAGGTGACAAGGTTCCCTCTTGCCTTCATCTCTTCACAGAGTCACGATCCCTATCCTTAAGCAGCCCCTCATCTGATGGGAATAAATATAATGTTTCTCCTGGAGAGCATCCATGCTGTGAAGAAAAGGGGGGAATAGATACTTCTACCTCCTTGGGGTAGGGCTCAGAGACCAAAATTAGTTGTTCTGCAAGTTGTTGGAGGGACCCATCCAAGTGCATAGAAAAAGTTGATATGGGGCTTTAAAAAAAATGTGAACTATTTAATAATGAGGAAAAAAACAAGGAATTTGATGGAAAATGTCATTGAGTCTCAAAATATCCGCATGCATATATTTAGTATCATAATTGGCATTGAGCTTGGCAATTGTTTTTATTGTTTACATTGTTTTTGAGGCCCTGAATCAAGTTTTCGTCTGCCTTGGGCTAGATCCCATTTGGCAATTTGCAGATGTGCCCCCTTCTGCCTCTGAACTTTACCATGAAAATGGAGGTAGAAGTGACAGACACACACGTGCACTCAGCGACAGCTCTGTAGAGGTCATCATGAGGATGATGTGACTGGGTTTGGGGCCATTGACCCAAAGAGGTCATGGAAGCTCCAGGAAGGAGATGAGGTTGCACTAAAGTCTGAAGGTACAGAGGTGCCCGGCTTGATGGAGAGAATGGGAAGGTATTTGTGCCTAAGAGCAAGCTAGAAGACCAGTCAAATGATTTGCTTGGTGGAGAGAAGTCCAGAAGAAGACAGCCATCAGAAGTCCTTGTGGTTATAATGCAATGTGTCTTGTTGAATGAATGATTGAACAATTGGACTGATGAACAAATACTTGTGAGAACATAGGGAAGGGCCTAGGAAGGTCAAGTCCCCTAGACAACTAGCCTAATCCCTGCCCTTCTCCCCCCACAGGGCAGGGGGGAGAGACAGAGAGAGAAAAAGAGAGAGACAGAGAGACAGAGAGAGAGAGAAAAGTGCTGAGGCTAAAGAAACAAGGCAACTAGTCCCAAAGGAATGACATCACATCTACCATCCCTCAAATTTTTTCATAGCCAATCCAATGAGAGCATTGGACTCAGAGACCTCTAAGACCTCTTCAAAATCTACATTTCTATGACCCAGACCTCTCCTTTTCGCATACCATACCCTTCCTAGGGCAGTTAGGTGGTGCAGTGAATAAAGCACTTGGCTTGGAATCAGGAATACTTCAGTTCAAATCCAGCCTCAGATACTGACTAGTTATGTGACCCTGGGCAAATCACTTAACCCTGTTTGCCTCCGTTTGCTCATCTGTAAAATGAATTAGAGAAGGAAATGGCAAACCACTCCAGTATCTCTGTTTAAGAAAACCCCAAATGGGGTCATGAAAACTTGGACACAACTAAAGCGATTGAACAACAGTTCTCATTCTGGTCCCTCAGGGACACTTTGAGGAGTGGAGAGTTGTGTTAGTGGACGGAAGTATCCTCCTCTTGAAGCAGCTAATGCCGCTTGGGCACAGAAAAGCATTGTCTAAATTGAATCGATGCCCCAATAAGGACTGAGTAGGGGCAGGGAGGTGATGAGAGAACGGAAGAGGTTTAGGGGATAGAGACACTGACAGATACCTTGCTGGCAAAGGCAGGCAGGAAGGGAGGAGGCAATGAATTTCGGGTGTGCTTGGGAACCTGATGATGTACAATTGAATGGGGAGGTAAAAATAGATGTGGGAAAGAGTCCACTCTGGCAAATTTGGAAAATGCCCTAGTTGGGGAAAGGCGGCTAATCAGCCCTTCCCTGGACCAACTTGTCTCTTAGAGCTATTTTTTCTCTTCTGCTTCTTTCCGCCAGCCGGCAATTGTGTCGTGCCCTTATTGAAAATGTTCCTTTAACTGTGTGGGGCAGGGATGGAAGCAGCCATTGACAGTTAAAAGGAAAGGAAGGTGGGTTACTGCTGATAAGCTCTCTGCTCCTGGAGGTGGATACTGGTTTTAATTTTAGCAATTGAAAAGAGCATAAGAAGCCAGAAAAGGCTTCCTTCCTTTTTTGTCTGTAGAAGGAATGAATGGTAGGAGGCACTCCCACACACAGAAGGGAATTTTGACTGGGCTCAAGGGTGGCTGTGTCCCCAGGAAGTTAGTGTAGTGCAGTGAAGAGGGCACAGCATTTGGAGTCAGTCGGCCTAAGTTTCCATCTTGACTCTTCTTCTAAGTACTTTTAGGACCTTGGTCAAGTCCCTTCTCCTCTCTGGGCTTCATTTTCCTCATCTATAAAACTAGGGGGTTGAATCAAGACACTTTCTAAGATTTCTTCCACTCTAGATCATTGAAGTACTAGAGAGTACTGGGGCCCGCTGGATTAGCTTAACCAGGGGTGGGGAACCTGCAGCCTCAAAGCCACGTGTGACCCTCTAGGTCCTCAAGTGGGACCCTTTGACAGAAATTGTGAAGTTTGGATTCAGTCAAAGGGCCTTACTTGAGGCTAGAGGGTCACATATGGTCTCAGGGTTACAGGTTCCTCACCCCTGAGCTTAACCATGCACTAAGATCTCACAGTAGGGCAGATGGAAGTAGAATGGATTTCCATTGGCTTATCCAAGTGGTGTGAGGTTAAATAATCCATTTCTTCAATGCTTCAAAAGCATCCATGATCATCTCATCATGGATACTTCCTTCACAAACATAGATTTCCACTTTTACTGGACAATTCTTCATTTGATTCAATTCAACAAACTTTTATTAAGCTATAAGATCCTATGGCTGAAAATGTCATCCCCTGCTGATCAAGCATCTGGGAACCAGCTTTTCTGCACCTTCAGGCTGGTCCTCAGCTGGACTCATTCTCGAAGCCTCCTTAGCTTATAGCAACCAGCCAAAGCTTGTCTTTCTTTCTCTAGCATGACTTTGGAGAACTCAGGACCACTTGGATCTCATGCTAGGGCATCAAAATGGAAGTAAATGGAGGAAGCATTCTGTTGTGACTCTGGAAATCTGTTCCTTTGGGGTTAGGTGGGCAGGAAGGACACTTGAGTTAGCTTTCCCAGTGGGCACTGGATTCATATCAAGGTGTAAGGACTCTTTGTAATTTGTATTATTGAGTGGGAGCACGCGTGTGCACGCACACATACACATACACATCCTGTAGTCTCACTACATCCCATTGATCCCCTTTTGATGAGCAAGCAACTTGCCATGCTGGTGGGGCTGGGAAGGTCATTTCTTAGGGGTGACTGTGCTGTGTTCTCTCTCTTCCAGGTGAAAGAATGGTTGTGTCTGAATTGCCAGATGCAGAGAGCTTTGGGGATGGACATGACCACTGCACCTCGCTCCAAAAGCCAGCAGCAGCTGTACTCACCTTCCCTTTCTCCTGCCCACTCCCCAGCCAAACAGCCACAGCCCCAACCCCAGCCTCAGCCCCAGCCCCAACCCCAGCCCCAGCCCCAGCCTCAGCCCCAGCCCCCAACACAGGTACAGGGGAAGCCTGAGCCAGAGAAAATCCCTAGAACAACACAGCCTGGGCTCCAACAGGGGCCTGGCGTCCGGCAGGCTGAAGTGCCCAGAACTCCTGTGGTGCCAGGGCAGCGGGAAGCCCAGAGCCAAGGACAGGCCAGACCTGCTGTGCCTCAGGAAGCAGGAAGGGTTTCCCCTCATACCCATCCTTCTCCAGCCAAGGGAGTCACTCTAACTCCTGGGCCTGGGGCTCAAGAACAAGCCCAAGAAGGACTCACGGGGAAGCTTTTTGGCTTTGGGGCTTCTCTGCTGACCCAGGCCAGTACACTTATGTCTGTCCAGCCAGAGGCCAGTCCACAAGGCCAGCCATCTCCTAGCAAAGGGTCCCCCAAGATTGTCTTCAGTGATGCCAGTAAGGAAGCAGGGGCCAAGTCATCAGGGACCAGACCTGGACCTGGACCTGGACCTGGGGCTGGACCTGGACCTGGACCTGGTGCTGGACGGGGACCTGGGCCAGCACCTGGACCTGGGACTGACCGGGGATCTGGGCCAGCACCTGGGGCTGGAGCTACACCTGGACCTGGGGCTGGAGTTGGGCCTGCGGCAGGCCCTAGAACTGGACCAGGTTCTGGGGCTGGAGTTGGACCTGGAGCAGGCCCTAGAGCTGGACCAGGATCTGGGGCTGGAGTTGGACCTGGGGCTGGCCCTAGAGCTGGGCCAGGATCTGGGACTGGGCCTCGGCCTGGGATTGGAACTGGACCTAAAGCTGGGCCTAGTCCTGGCCCTGCTTCAGGGCCTAAATCTGAGCCTGGGTCAGGACCTGGGGCTCTTGGTCGGCCAGCAGGGGCACCTAGTCCAAAGCAAAGTAAGGCCGAACATCAGACGGCTCCCAAGGCTGTCCCCAAGCCAAAGGAAGTGCCGAAGGAAAAGGTCAAATGCCCACTGTGCCAGGCTGAACTCAACGTGGGCTCCCGGGAGCCATCCAACTACAATACATGTACCACCTGCAAGCTACAAGTGTGCAACCTATGTGGCTTCAACCCAACTCCTCACTTGGTCGAGGTAAGGAATGAAAGTACCCTAAGGGAAACTGGCACCCTGTTCAGGGTTTCGGCCAAACCAGTAGAAAATTAGGAACAGAGAGAGTCCCTGTGCTTGTCCCTATTAGATCCTTTGTCCTACTAGGTCTTCAAGGGAAGGAGAATTTAGGAACTAGGCTCGTAGCTCAGGCTCCCACCCCACTATTTTTCCTGAGTGCTGAAAACCTTTGCTGAACAACAATGAGCTTGAGGTGATGGGGTAGTTGTCAAGGAGATGCTTGGCTTGGTGGCTGGGCAGTTGTCATACAGCATGGCTTCTGGTCTGCCTGTCTGTACCCATGGTAGGATCCAGCCTAGGAGATGGGTGGAGGTAGGGGAGGGGGAGCAGATCTCAGCCCCAGGAACAGGGGAGGGTTCTGTTGCTTCATAGAATGAAGACTCTAGTGAAGCAGCTAGGGCATTGGCGGCATGGCCTCCCTTTCCTCGAGTACTAGGGATAAACTTCTAGGGCACAGAGGGTGGGTTAAGCTCTGGGCACAACTTGCAGGCTGCTACTTCCCCAGAGGCTGATTGCTAGGACTGGGCCCCAGGCATAAGCTGGGCCAGGCTGAGCTAGCCTTGGGACTGTGTCCTTAGTTCTCTCAGGCCTGGTTCTCCGATTTGGCCTAGCTCTGCTGGATTTGGCCCTCTTGCCTTTCTTCTGAATATAGGTGTGAAATGAAAACTAGTATGGCCTTGGGAAAATCTTGTTATCAAAGAGGAGGAACCTTCATATGTCAGCTCAGGGCAATAAATGCAGTGCTTAGGCACAGTATATTTCCAGCATCAGCCTGGCACTGAGCTAATACCTGCTGTTGGCAGGTTCACCGGCTCAGTTTAGCAGCAGAAGAGAAACCCCAACTGCCAAGGTTCACAGCCCCTGGACCCCTGGGGGATCTGGGTAGCCAGCCACAGGAGGTGCTTTGGGCCCAGATGGATGCTGGAGGGCCTTGAGTTTAAGCTGCTCTCTAGCTGAGCCCTGTGGGGTGAGGGCCAGATGGCCAAGCAGAACCCACCTCAGAAAGTGTCTGCCTCCCTTGCAAGAAAAGAGCTCAGAGGCAGGGAATGAGAACCAGGGCTGATGAGAGAAGGTCAGTGGGGGTCCTGAGGAGCCTCTGGAAGGCCAGAGCTGATGTTGGAGGCTGGCTTCCTGAAGCCCAATGTTTCCAGCGTGTTGTAGTGGAAATGAGCACTAAAACCGACACCAGCAGACTCTGTTTCTTTCCTGGACCTGCCAACATGGAGTAGTGTCCTATCTTCTCTGAGCCTTAGCTTCTACAGGTTTGACTAGAGGGTCTTCCTCATCCCTTCCGCCTCTAAATCCTGTGCCCATGAGAGCAGTTATAAAGCTGTGTAAGTCTAGAAAGAGCCCGTGAGTTGGAGTTGGGAAACCTGAGTTTGTTGTCCAGCTCTGGCACATAATAGTTTTGGGACCTTGAGACTGTGGCACATCTCTGAGCCTCAGTTTTCTTCCTTGTGAAATGGGAATGACAATTCTTATACTACCTACCTCACATAGTGGCTGTGACTAATGTGCTTTATAAAACTTCCTTTGCTATAGAAGTAGGGGCTATAAGTTTAGGGGCTTGTGTGGGCCAAGTTTCATGACCTTCCTAGTTTTTATAAAACTCCTCATTTGGGGATATCTTCCTTAGTTGTAAGACATCTCTTTGAAACATTATTGATGAAAAAATATTTTTAAAAAGGGAGGTCTTCATTCCCACTGTCATTTCAGTGGACTGTATCCCCTCAATTCACTTTCTCCCCACGGCCAGTTGTTGGTCTTTGTCCAAAGCAAGTGCTCTCTCCTCTACTCCCTCCAATAATAGGTCATTCTGATGGCTGATGGAGCAGGGTAGGAGTGGGGAAGGGTGGACCCAAGAGCCATTGAGATTCTACCACCATTTTGAGGCCTTACAATAGCAGCTGTGGATTTGAGTGGAACTCCTAGAATGGACCTCTGGGTCCTTCTCAGCACCCCCATGCTAGTACCAGTTCACATTTCTGTGATGATCGAGAATTTGCAAAGCACTTCCCATAGTGTTCCAGCCCTTTGGCAGCAGTTCTGGACTCAGAGGAGGTTTCCAAGTAGAATCAGATGGGCCAGCTGGGCATAAAGCAATAGGACTCGTATTATGACACACACTAACTCCCCCTCAGGAAAAGCCTAAAATAACTCCCCCCCATCTCTTGCCCCCCTGGCCAAGCAGGAGCATGGGGGAGCAGGGGAGGAAGGGGGTCAGTGATGGCTGCCCTGAGTGTCTCCATCATTCCTGCTCTCTGTGGGATTCCCAGGTCACAATCATCTTCTCACTAGGGTAGCTCATTAAGACACCGGAGGTGATGGGTTTTACAGGAAGGGGGCAGGTTCTCAATAGGGCCTTTCTTATTGGTGTCGCATCCCTGGCAAACACTTGGTATTGCCTGTGGTGGGGCTGTCCAGGCAAAGGCATCAGCAGCATGTAGAGAGTCCTGCAGCCCCTTCCCTTTCTCTGCAGCTGCACGATGCACTCTGTTCATGGATGGATCCGCAGAAGATTTAGAGCCGGTAGGGACCTTAGAAATCAAGTCCAGCCCCTTCCGTTTACATACAAGGAAACTGTGGCTCAGAAAGTGAGGAGTTGTATACCTTAGGTCACAGCTAGTAACTGGAAGAGTCAGGATTCACACCCAGGTCTTTTGACTTCAAATTCTGTGTTCTTTCCATTAGACCACTGCCTACCCTAATACCAGAAAAGGCTTCCTGGAGAGAATTAATAAAGTCACAACGTGGCCAGAGAGCAGAATCCTGGCAAGGAAAAGTCTGCCCTCGGAAGCTGGGGTTAGGACAGGTTGTCTCAGATTACAGCCTTCTCTGCCAGTTCAGTTCAGCAGTCATTAAGAGCCAACTAAAAAGTACATTGCCCTTTGCTAGGCCTTGGGGACACCAACCCCACCCCCACCCCAAACTAACAGCCCCCACCTTCAAAGGGCTTGTATTCTACTGGAAAGAAGCAGAGCTCCACCTTCTCTGACTCTGCCTGAAAGCACCAGCCTGGTGGTATTGGCCTTGGCTCCTCTGGCCAAGGTGGTACAGGGGATGGAGCACTGGGCCTGGAGTCAGGAAGTCAGGAAGTCCCGAGTTCAACTCTGGCCTTGGATACTTATTAGCTGTGTGACCCTGGGCAAGTTATTCAACCTCTACTTGCCTCAGTTTCTCCATCTTCAAAGTGGCACCTACCTCCCACGGTTGTTGTGATGATCAAATGAGAATATTAATTGTGAAGCACTCATATAAATGTTAGGTCATTATTATTCTCTGACGGGTGTAGGAAAGTAGGACGAGCAGGAAGAGAGTCCAGTGGCAGGCTCCAAGCTGCTGTGCTGTCCCTCACTCCTCGGGCCCCTTCTGTCCACCACGCACTTGAGACCTTAGGCCTTACTCCATCATTTCTTCTACCATCCAGAATTCAATGATTTCTACCCTCATTATTAGAATAGCTTACATTTCTATTGTACTTCCAAGCTGTTTCTGCACTCAACACAGTGTCTGGAACATTGTAAGAGCTTCATAAATGCTTGTTGACTGACTGGCTGAGTCATAGGGTTTGAACTTGCAGGGAGCCTTAGAGATTCTCCCTTCCTAAGACCTTCATTTTATAGAGGAAAGGCTGAGGCTCAGAGTGGTTAAGCAATTTTCCTAAGGACACACAGTGAAGCAAGTTGTGGGGTGGGGGTTTGAACCTGGGACAGCTCCAGATCCAGGGCTCTTTCCACTGCTGCTTCTCAATTCACTTCCCTTCATTTCATAAAATCACAATTTAGAGAAGTATAGACCACAGAATGCTAATAATATGATAATTTTCCTCCTTTTTTAACTTTCTTTATACCATTTGTTTTCACACCATTCATTTACTGCTGTATTCTCCTTCCCCCTTTACAACTCTCTCTTCTAACCAAGAAACAGTTAAGTAAGGTGGATACAACGATGACATATGTGACATTCCACACCCCTGGTCCCCCACCTCTACCAGGAGAAGGAAGATGTGTTTTTTGTAACCATTTGCCTAGACCAAAAAAAAAAATCATAGGTTTTAACACTAGTTTGGACCCAGAATCCTTTCCTTTTACAGGAAACTGAGGCCCAGTTCAATTCACTCCAACTTACTTCAACAACAGTTAGTGCCTACTAAATTGCAAAGATCCAAATCGCAGCCTCTCCTATGGTTAGAGCCCTTAGGTATCTGGGCCAAAGGCCTGGTTTCCAAGTGCAGACAGGGGTGGGACTATGGTGGCCCAGCCTGCCAAGCTCAGTGATGAGCTCAGTGAGGCTGGTGCCTTGAGACACAGTCCTTGGGCCAAGCCAGCAGCTGAGATGGCTGCAGGACTCTCCGGGAGCTGCTGATCGTGTTGGAGGCTAGAGATCCCTTTAGAACGGGCCCTCTCCACCTGGCCCCAGCTCACAGTCTAGGCTAAGACCTCATCTGCACCCTAGTTAGCCAGATGGCCAGTCAGCCCCTTGGGAACAGGCAGGGTTTAGAAAGCCTCGTTTGCTCCAGGTGAGTAAATATTCCTGACAGCTCCTCCCTGGTGACCCCTGGACAAGGTCTGAGGAACTGCTGATTCAGTCCAAGCAGAGATTTTTCAAACACTTGCAAACTATTCCTGTCCTGGGTTGTTATTTTCGGTCTCTTATTAACTGCTTGGCTCTGACACTCAGCGTCTTGGCTGCCTGCCCCATCCTGCTCCACCCGGGGGTTAGTGCTATTCAGGGGCTTCCCTTCACCCCCGAGAGATGTCCCACTGCCCCTCTGGGTCCCATCCCTCTCCTGCTCAAATGGTAGCTTGGCTAAGTTCTTCTTCCCTTCGTGGTCTGATACTCCCTTTGGCAACTACAGTTTGTTACTAGCAGAGCCTAGGAAGATGCAGCCGGGATCCAAACCCAGGGCCTATCCGGGGAGGAGAAACGATGCCTGTGTTCTCTGGGGACCTCAGCTGGCCTTAGTTTTACTGTTTGGGCTCAAGGAATGTCCTAGTGCCTGTCAATCTAGACCTAAGCCCCCACCTCTAGTGATCGATGGGGCAAATGAAACCTTCCCAGACAACGGGACGCTGCCCTTGGTGAAGGCAGATGAGGATAGGAGGGTGGAGAGGGGGCTCCACTGAGCCAGTCCAGATGATGGCCGAGCTCGGTTTCCTCATCTGTGTAATGAGAGGGCTGGGCTGGAGCAAAGCTTAACCATTTCTGTGTCATGGACTCCGCTGGCAGTCTGGCGAAGCCGGTATACCCTTCCTCAGGATTCTGTTTTGTTGCTTACATTTCTAATTTGAGGGAATGATAGATTTCATTTGGAGGTTAGAGAAAATAAAGGTGTGGGTTTTTTCCCCATCCAAATTCACAAATCCTCAGAAATCTATCGAAGGGGCTCATGGACTCGAGACTAAGAATCTCTAGACTTAAAAAAAAAATAAAAACCCTTGGATTGGATAACTTTTAAGGTTCTTTCCAATTAAAATCCTTTTGTTCTTCTTCAGGCCTCTGACGCCGTTGTGTTTCCTTATTTTCTTCACAATACCTGATGGCACACAGTGTGTGTTCAGTCAGTCAACAGTCATCAAGCATTTACTAAGCACCTACTATGTGCCAGGCACTATGCTAGGCACTGAGGATGCAAAGGCAGAGAATAAAATAATCCGTACTCTCAAGGAGCTTCCACCCAAATGGAAGAGACAACAAGTACATGTATAAGTATTTGCAGAACAAATATAAGAAAAGAAAGACAAATGCAGAATAGTTTGAGAAGGATGGCATTTGCGGTTGGGCTTCTCACGGAAGATGGTGCCTGAGATACATCTGAAAGGGAGAGAGAGGTTCTGTCAATCAGTCCATCTCTCAGTTGAAAAGCATTTATTGAGCACTTGCTGTGTGTTGGGCACTGTAGAGAGCACTGGCAGAAATAATCCCTATCCTCAGGGAGCTCACATTCGAATGCCGGAAAGACCTGTAAATGACTAGGTATCTACAAGATACAGACAGAGCGTCCAGGAGTCCATCTCAGGAGGGAAGACACTAGCAGCTGGAGGCAGAGATGAGAAGGAAGTGCGTTCCAAGCCCTCGAGGACCGCCAGTGCAAAGTCACCAAGTCAGGAGGGAGATAGTCCTCTGTGAGCAACAGAGAGGCCAGTGTGGCCGGATTGCCAAAAGAGAAATAATGCATACAAGGTTAGAGAGATGTGGTGGGACCAGGTTTGAAAAGCTAAACAGGAGATCATATTTGATCCTAGAAGCAATAGGAAGCCACTGAAGTTTATTGAACTGAGGTGTTAGATAGGTGCTTAAGGAAAATCATTTTGGTAGCCAAGTGGACTGGAGTGGGGAGAGGTTTGAGGAAAGGAGACTGATTAGGAGGCTGTTGCTGTAGTCCAAGCCAGAAGTGATGAGGGCTTGAACCAGGGTGGACAAAAAGGGATAGATGTGGGAGATGGGGGTAATGATATGATTCAGCATCTTCTGTCTCCACACAAATTCCCTCTTCAGAGCTTTGCAGTCCATACCACTGCCCTATAATATAGATAGCAATATGAAAATATTGACTAATATTGATACTTTGGTCTGTGTCTCTCTTCTTTTGACCATTGATCGACGCTAGCTTGGTCTGCTGGGATGACAGCCTTAGGCCTAAAGCAGCAGCTGTGTATGGTTAGGAAGTCTTGTGCAAGGGCCACAGGGGGTGGGAAAAGATATCTGTTAATGAGGATGGCAGTTGGTACTGCTGCTCGTCCTGCTAATGGTGGTGATGAGGCTGAGGGTAGAGATGATGGTGAAGATGATGATGATGATGATGACGATAAGGAAGAGGAGGGGATTGGGGTGGGGGGAGCCTGAAGTATGGTGGCTTTGGTTACCCTACTTCCACCTCAGGCTCCAAACCTAATTTTTTAAATGAAATCTTTAACTACACTTAAACGAGTCCTGGGAGCTCCCATAAGTAAAGCATACTAATTTGTATTCTGTACAGTTTCACTTCCTTCCTTGTGACCTACTTTATATCTTCTTAGTCGTTCCTGATTTCCCTGGCAAGTATCCAAGACACCTGTCCCAGGCTTAGGAAAGAGGCACTAATTTTTTTAGTTCTTCCTGAAGTTTTAAGTTTGACTTTAGATAGCTCTCTCTCCCTCTTTCCCTCTCATTCTCTCTCTCATCTCCCTTTCTCTCTATCTCTCTCTTTCCTTCTCTTGCTCTCTTTCTCTCCTCCCTCTTCTCTCTTTCTCTGTCTCTGTCTCTCTCCCTCCCTTCCTCTTTCTTTCCTCCCCCTCTTTCCATATCTCTGTCTCTCTGTCTCTGTCTCCCTCCTCCCTCTGTCTTTCTAAACTCCATCATTCCTTTTGTCTATAAGTCTCTGTCTCACTGGCATGCCAACCTAAATTCCTGGGGTAGTGTAGGTGGGGGGAAGTAAACAAAAGAAATAAAAGTTCGAGCCCCACCCTCAGGAACAGCACAGGCATGTTGGAGGAAGCCTAAGAAAGCTTACAAATCAGTAAATGTCAATGATATAAATGGCCCCAGTTCTAGTTTCTGTTTGCTGAGAACCATAGGGTTGGAGTGATTGGAGGTAGAAATGAGGGGGCGATTCATCAAGGAGGGAACTCTTGGTCTCAGTACTTTTCCAGGCTTCCTCATCCGAGATTAGGAGTGGATGCCCTGCTCCTTTCTCCTTCCCACCAACCTCCACCAAGAATTTTTCTTTCTTGCCTGCCCAGGCCTGAAACTCTGTTGGGCCCTCTCTTTGCTGGTTCTCAGCCCTAGACCTTGTAAGCCACCTCAGAGTCTGAATTGTGTCTTCTTTGTTGCGCCACAGGACCTAACAGAAAAGCTGTAGGGGCAGAAGGCTCCATTTTATTCTCCTGCTTTGGCCACATTGACTAGGAGCAGTCTGCTTTGCAATGAGTGAGAATCATGTGACCTGATGATTTATTAGGAGAAAAGGAACATGTCCCCCAAATCAATGGATGTCTCTCTTCTTGTACCAGGATGTCTGGTTCCCAGTTGCTTTGGATAATAGCTTACTCCATTGTATTCGTGATCTCATTAATGGAGGTAATACCGATGCATATCCTGTTGAGTGCCTCTTGTCCATATCCTCCTGTAAAGTCACTCGAGAGGGTCCACCCGATGAGCTAGAGGCCTTCTTTGAATTCTCTAGACATTACATATGAAACATACAGATTGTCTCTTTCTCCCCTTCAACTAAGCAACCAACTCATCTTTTTCATAAAATTACAAAATCTCAGAGTCAGAACACACCTTAGGATTCATTTAGTTCAATCCATATCTAAAGGACAAGCTCCTTGCTACTGACTAGTAGTTTCACATCATGGGAATATGCCTTGCCTCCTTTGGGGAAATACTTCTGCTTCACTCAGTCCTTCTCTTGATTTTCTTCCCTCCCCATCACAACCTGGAATAAGTTGTCTGCAGTTCTAACCTCCCTAGCCCTCCTAGGGTTTCCTGAGACCCAAACAATCCCTAAAGAAAAGCCTATTAAAATTCCCTATGATCCAGGGAGAATTTGATCATACATTTCTTGGATGACTCCTTTTAAACCATTTTCCCTGCATAGTTCTTCATTTATAATTGTTACAGCCTGCTCATACCCACTGTGAGCTCACCATTGCCCTTTGGGGATCTTCATCTTCAGTTCTTCAGGGACCATAGTATCCCATAGTTTGCAGTCATATAGCATCACCAGATGAATCTTGGTATTTTAAAATGGGACTTCTTTTGAGAAATTTGAGATCCTTGAAAGAACTTTGCTGTTTTCTAATGGCAATCCAATCTGCTCTCCCACTATTCAATTCTGGACCCAGCTCACTGTCCATTTGGAGGTTCTGCCTGAGATGTATGTGCCATGGAATAATCTCAATGGATTATTCATCCAACTTTATATCATGGTCTAACAATAGGCATTCTTCATCTATCTGGTTTTTCCTCTGTGGATAGTGAAACCAAACACTTTGGAATGATTGTTTAGGAGCCTCATTTAGAAGGCTTCACAATGTCTGGGGGCTTGATCCAGTTAGGAGAAACATCACACAGAAGCATCTGGAGAATCTATTCATCCATAGAGAATCCCTTTGTTAAATGCTCTGTAAGTTGGTTCTTTTCCATGACGGTGACAACCATCATCTCTGCTGAACACGTTATCATTGTTGTTCAGTCATTTCAGCCCTATCCTACTCTTTGTGACCCCATTTGGGGTTTTCTTAGCAAAGATACTGGAGTGGTTTGCCATTACTTTCTCCACTGGTGAGCATAGGGCTCCAATTTTATGTCTCTGTTGATGTCAATGATCATGGTGTTGTAGAACAAGATTATTTCTATTGTTGTGTCTTTCAAAGAATCTTCTAAGATTTCAACATGTTCTTGGGAAATACCTTGCCTTTGGTGGTATTTTGCCTTACCAAATAAAGTGCTTTTTAAAATTGCCAGCCAGCAATAAGTACAGTAGAATTGTGTATCCTCTATACCTTTCAGTCCATTTTGTGATAGTAAAGACGTGGTCTTCTGTGGTATATTGAGTATGAAAGTCTGCCTACTTCCTTCTAACACCTTAATCAAGGATGTCCTTGCTGCATGCCAAATATACTTATTAAAAATTCTATATAAATAGGAAGGTGGGCATACGGTTTATAGTTATTGATGCTCCCTTAGTCACCTTTTATTTGTAAGAAAGTCCAAAAATGTTTCCACATCTTTGCTGTCTTCCCCTCCTTCAGATACCTTGAGAATCTAACCTTCAGTGTCCTTGAAAGCGTGTTGCTTCCAGCATGAAACTCCTCCATGTACCTTGGTCAGGTCCAGCTGCTTTTCCTATATTTCCACTTCCTCTAGAAACACATCTAGAATCTAAGCTTGACTGCTCCACTGTACTTTGGAGTGAAAAGAATTTGTTATAAAAATCTTCGCAGATCTTTTCCACATTTCTACCATTTGTTGTCTTCGTCTTACTTTTGTTCTTAAAGGCCTTCAAATGATTCCTTGGTCATCTCTTACCAAGTTTTCTTTAAACTTATTTCCCCCACATTGCTTTTCATTATTTTAAGTTGATACTGCTCATAATCTTCTACCGTCCTTCTCTATAAAATCTTACGAACAACTTTGTATTCTAAACCAGTGTGACCTTTGTCTGCTGTATCTGTTTGATTGGTAAGTAGGTCAAGTATCTGCTGATGGAGATGAGTTTCAGGCTCTTTTTTTCTTATCGTTAGGGATATAGTTTCATATAAATTAAACTTCAATATGAAATTGCTATCATTGGTGTTGTCTTTCCCTCCATCCATTTCCCATTTTTTCAGTGTCAGTTTTTAAAAATTAGTCAAGCTAGAATATTTTTAATTGCATGCCACAGCTTTATCTTATTTTTTTTCCTTATAGCTTTGTTTCAGTTTTGATCTCTGCTCTAATGAGTTGGTGGTCTGACTAAAGACAGCTGATTCATGAATGTCTTCTACATCAGCAATGAGTCATTTCCTGTCCTTTAAAATATAATCAGTTTTATTTTTTTATGATGTTATTTGGTGCTTACCATATCTTTTCACCTTCAGATTCTTTTCTCAGAGAAAATGTTTGTGATGTATATAGTCTGGAAGTCTTTGGCCACTCTTATTACTTACTCCTGAGCCATATATTTCAACAGTTTTTTTCATTGACCTCACCTATGCCCATTTTTGCATCGAAGTCACCAAGTATCATCCATCGATTTAATTAGGAGGGTGTGTTCCAATATTTTATAATATTTCTTTCACCTCTTCGTACTCTGCAACAAATGTTGGCCCATAAGCTACAATTGCTTTAATGATGGTCTTTTTGCAAATATTAACGATGACCACCTCAAAGCGAAACTACCAAACATTTCATGAAATTATTTTTCTAAGACAGTAACTTATGTGTTTTTCCTAATCTTTCCCTCATACCTGCGCCTTCTGATTTCATTATGGTAACATTTCTATCTGTGATACCACCATTTACCCAATACCTAGTGTTCAAAAGCTCAGTTTTTCTCAGGGATTATCTCTCTCTCTTCTTTCTTCTCTCATATCCAGTTGCCAAATCCTATTGATTCTACCTCTACTTTATTTCTGAAATTGTCCCCAGTTCTCTCTTCCTACTGTCAGAATCCTAGGATACGCATTCACCTATATTAGGCTTCCTAATAAGTTTTCTCATCTTCATTCTCTGCCCCATCCATTCTGACCTTAGTAACATTATTAGAGAATCTTCTGCAAAGATCTGGTCATATCATTATTCTCCTTGAAAATCTTCAGTGGCTACCTTCCAATTACCTACTGAGTAACACATGAGCTCCTTTAGTCAACGAATCAATATCAAAAAATCAATCAAGAAACATTTATTAAGTGCCTGCTATGTGCCAGGCACTTTGCTAAACACTGGATACGAAAAGAAGCAAAAAATATTCCCTGTCCTAAAAGAGCTCACAATTTAATGATCCTTCACTTGGCATTCAGTCACCTGTCACTTCCTCTTCAGTCTCATTTCACGTCACTGCCATCCACATACTTTATACAAACTGGATGACCACATATACTCTGTACTTCCATGCTTTTTCTCAGCTTGTTCTCTAATCCTAGACTGCCCTTTCTTGGTCTTTTGAATTCCTACTTATCCTTTTAAAGCCCAACTCAAATGCAAAGTCCTTCCCTGATCATCCCCAGCACTTAGCATGGTGCCTGGCACATAATAGGTGTTTAATAAGTATTTATTGATTAATTGATCTCCCCAACTACCCCTGCCCCAATCCAATGCTGACAATGGCCTTCTGTCTTGAAACTCAGAAGAGCTTTCTATTTGCATCTCTCTAATGCACATATATAATATTGTTTATTATAGTGATCTGTTTATATGTCTTATTCCCTCTACTGAACTTCAAGTCCCATGGAGGCAGGGGCTCCCTGCACCTAGCACAGTGCTTTGCACACAGTAATTTTGTTGAGTTGAATAATGAATGAGTAAATATCTCTGCAAAAGAGAAACAGACTTTGGTTTACTAATCTGGAGAGGGGCCCTCCCCATTCCTTGGTCTGTGCCAGGAAGCATCCTTCTTGGCCATCAGCTAAAATTCTTCTGGGCTTCTCTGGACTACATTTGTAACCCCCCCCCAAAATAGTTTTTTCCCTGACTTCCTCAACAATCAGAAGGGATGGTTAAATTGAATTTCCTTTCCCCTGTCAAAACCTCCTCTTTTTGAAAAATATAAACATAGAGCTCTTCAGTGAGTCATTTCATAATTAAGAGTTGTTGCTTCCAAATTCACTACCTTGTTTATTTTTGAAGGATAATAATACACTCAAGCTTAATTTTTAATTTGCTTTCTGTCCAAAATAAAGAATTTGCAAGAAAAGTGGTGGGCCTGGGATTAGCAGAGTTAGGTTTCCAATTTCTTCTTTTTTTAACCTTACAAAAGTTCAAGTTCAAGTTTTCCTGGAAGCTCAGGGTCCAAGGAGAGCCCTGATTACTGGTACATTAATCATAGCTTCCATTAATAGAGCTCTAATAAAACACGTTACAACAGCCTTGTGAGGTAGGTAAAGTGTGTTTTAATATCCCCATTTTACAGAAGAGGTAACTGAGCCCCCAAAAGGTGATATAACTTGTGTCCAAGGTTATACAGCTACTTAGGGGTATTTGCACCCCCTGGTTCCAAGTTCACTGTTGTCATTTTTCTACTTCATCCCAGAGGGCCTGGCCTGGGAGAAGTACGAAACCTTTGTCCCTAGGACAAGTGAGTGGGCAGGTGGGAGGCAATGACTAATTCCAAGAAAGGGCCTCTAGATCTGAGAGAACCACTGCAGAGTGGCTTGTGTGATGGGGGAAGGGAAAATAAAAGCAGAGGATTTGACTCCTCATAGAGCTTCAAGGCCTCCAGAGAGGTCTACTCCAGCTGGGATCTTTTCTGACAAAAAACCTCGCCAGGCACTGATCCCCTCTGACCCTGGGGATTGTGAAGGCAGGGGCAAGAAGGCACTTAGTGTGGAGTATTTTCACTCTTGACATCTGAAGATGATTGATGATCCCAAGGCAGAGGTCTTCACAGTTGCCTCCCCTCACCATCCCCCAAGTACACGGTCTGGGAAAGGCACAGGGTGTGGAATAGTCCAAGAGAAATGCAGGCAGCCCCTGAACAAATCCCTGGAGATTGGTTGCTGCCTATGATCTGGATACCTGCAATTCCCAATTTGGGAGTGAGGATGGCCAACGATAATGGGAAAATGTTTGTTCCAAAAGGCCATTCTGCTATCACCCTTGGAGAGCTGATTAATACTTCTCATATGGTCTGGATCCTCAGGCAAGTCACTTAAAGTTCTAAGATCTCTACCTTCTCATCTGTAAAACTGAGGTTGGACTAAGTGCCCTCTAAGGTCCCTGCCAGCTCTAAAACCCATGATTCTGCGAGCCGGCGGTTCCCCATCCCATCCTCCAGCAGCAGGGTAGGAAGCAGTGCTGGGCTGACTTAGACTGGGTTACTTGGTATTAATGATGGAAGGGTTTGTTGCACAACCACTTCTATGGTTGCTTTTATCAAGGACTCTTACCTGAGCTTAAAATATGCGTAAGAGACTCCTTGTTGGAGGAGTCTTTAAAGAGATGTTTTGCTCCACCAAGTCAATGTTTTTTTTAATCACCTAACAACAAACGCAGCAAGGTCTTGTACTCTCTGTATCCTGTCAGTCAATTGCATGACTGTAAAGATGTGGTCTACTGGAGAAAATCATTTTCGAAAGCCTGCCTCTTTGCTTCTCCTGCTTTCATCAATGAAATATGCATGTAGTTCATTCTTATGAAGATTTTAGAAAAACGAGAAAGTAGGCATATGAGGCCGTGGTTATTGACGTTTTCTGGATTTTCTTGTAGGGGTAATAATCTCATTTGTGAATTCCCCCCCCCCCACTATTTCGGCCCCTTCCCCTCCCTTTCATTCATTGTAAAACTACCCCTCAGTGATTTCAAGATCGGGTCATCTCCAGCATGAATTTCCTTTGTGTATCCATGGCCTAGGCCCTCCCCCTCATCTCAAGTTTCATTTCTACTTCCTTGTAGAGTTCATTGAGGGTCCAGCCATGGCGGCTCCGTTGTCCTTGATGAAACGGTTATCATAGAAACAGACAAAGGCAGCCCATCTTCTTTCTGTTTGTTGTCCCTCTGCCGGTTTAGTCTGTGACAACTCTTGGAATGATGTGGCTCGGTTGAGTCTCACACCAAAGTGTTCATTCGATGGGAAACCTAACGCGAGGGTAAACAGAAGAGTGCTCTCCGTGACCCAGCTCTTCCTTTGTTCTGTTTAAGTCAAGGAGCCCTATGGCCCCAGATTATAATTCATCTCTTTGAGGCAGCTGAATCAGTGCCACGGAAAGAGCTCTGGATCTGCAGTCAGAAAGACCTGGGTTCAAATGTGGCCTCAGGCGTGTGCTAGCTATATGACCCTGGGCAAGTCACTTAACCTGGACCTCAATTTTTTTCAACTGTAAAATGAGGATGATAATAGCCCCTACTTCACAGGATTGTTGTGAGGAGCAAATGAGTAATGTTTGTAAAGTGCTTAGCACACAGTAGATGTTTATTCCTCCTCTCCCATTCACTTCACAAATGTTTAATAAGGCCTATGCATTCAGAATCTTGAGTTTAGATAAAATCCTTGCCTTTGTGGGGTTGCCAGTCTAGTAGGGAGATGAGATACCCATAATACGCAATATTGCATCACAAGTGCCTGTGAAAGGTGAAGGCAAGACGCTCTTTGAGGTCTGAGTAAAAAGAGTTGTTACTGCTGGGGGGCATCCAGGAAGGCTTCCTGGAGTAGGTGGCATTTGAGTTAGACTTCAGAGTATGGGTAGGGATTTAGTATTCGTTCATCAAACCAATGAATGAATAAGGACAGGGAGCTGCCAGAGCAAAAACAGTAATAACTCCCATTTCTTTGACACGTTTCTCTGTAAGACGGATAAATATTATTTATCCCTATTTTGCAGATAAGGAAATTAAGGTCAGGTCGATAAATTGATTTGCTCATGGTCACATGTCAAAATCAGGATTTGAGCTCAAGTCTCCTGATTCCTTTCTACTATGCTAAGCTGCTGGCTCTCATAAAACATAAGATTCATGGTCAGTGGACCCCAGAGATGGAGGAGGAGGGCTCTGGAGACCCAGAGAGTCCCTTGCCACTCCTTCCTTCTCCCCTCCTCCAGAGCCCACAGTCCAGGATCTCTCCCTTCACTAGGGAACTGGCTGGGGTCCATACCAGCGGTGCCAGGTAGCTAGAAGAGAGCTCTAGTTGAACTCCAGCATTTTATAGATGGAGAAACTGTGGTTCAGAGAGGGCCAGGGACCTCCCCACAGTCACCCAGGTACACAGGACCATAATTCAAACCTGGGTCCTCAGATCCTAAACCCAGTGTTCTTCTCATGAGGTCCAGGTGCAGAGTTTGACTGCATAGGCAGACCCTCCAAACCTCACAAGAGCCATGAAAGCTTAGGTCGTGTGCGCTGAGCACAGTCCTACACATGGAAGAAGGCACTTAATAAGCGTATGTTTAGTTGAACGGAGAACCACTCCAACATCTGATGTCTCCTGAGCATCTCTGGTATAGGGATGCGCCCATGGCTGGCAACATTGCTCCCTCTGGTGGTCCTGACTGTCACTGCAGTCCTTAAATTCCATTTAATGTCCTACGTGCTCAGACTTCTCCTAGGCGCTGCTGGAGTGGACAGAAAAGGGGGAGACAGTACTTACATGCATGAGACAGGGAGAGCAGCATAAGATAGAGGAGATCCAGGAGCCCTAACGTGAGGGTCACTTGTAAGGGTCCTAGGAAATCAGAAAAACTCATGATTAGGGAAGTCCCCATGGAGGAAACAGGGATGGAAGGAGGCTGCTCACCAGGGTCAGCTAAGGGAGGGAGAGGACAGTGACTACCCACAGCTCCTTGGCCCAGGTCACCATGATGGGGCAGAAATAGCACAGGAATCGGGAGCCCTAGATTCAGACAACACTTGCTAGCTGTGTGACTTGAGTCTCAGTTTCCCTCCCTGTAAAATAGGAATAATTTATTTCATAGGGTTATAGTGAGGAAAATGTACCTCTAATGTCTCTAAAACTTGCGGTTCCTATGATCCTATAAGCCTAAGAAAACCCTGATAGAAATGGGAGCTGCCTCAGGGTGAGCACCTTTGGAAGGCGTAACTCTTCTCTGTAAGCCATTGCTTTACTGTAGCTTAAAATAGCTCAGCTGTCAGCCATTTCCCTTCAGGAGAAAGGAGGAGGGGGAGATATTAAGGGAAGGCTCCCAAGATGCTGCCCATCCCCAAGTCCATATCACTAGTGCTGTCACCCTTTTGTCTGACCTCAGGGAACAGAGGAAGCAGTGCCATCACCAGTCAAGGATGGGGAACCTGCGGCCTCAATGCCACGTGTGGCCCTCTAGGTCCTCAAGTGCAGCCCTTTGACTGAATCCAAACTTCAAAGAACAAATCTCCTGTTCCTTGAAGTTTGGATTCAGTCAAAGAGCTACACTTGAGGACCTAGAGGGCTACATGTGCCCTTGAGGCCACAGGTTCCCCACTCCTGCTTAGCCCGTGGCCTTGCTTCCTCCCCTACAGACCCTTCTCAGACAAGCCAGGATGTCTTCCCTTCATAATTTCCCTAATTTTCACCTATCCTGCTCGACTTTTGCCCTGCCATTCTGGGGCACCACCATTGACAGAAATGCCCTCCTGCCTCAGTGTATACTAAATATGAAAGTGAAGGTCTAGACAGGGATAGCCAGAGGGTGTGGGAGCAGCCCAGCCCTCTCTGGGCGAAGAACATCCCAGGAAAGGGGAATTCAGTCAGTCAGTCAACAAAAATTTGTTTATTTAGTGCCTCCTATGTGCCAAGCACTATGCTAAGCATTGGGGATGCAACAAAAAACAAATACAGGCCTTACTCTCCCACCGGGCCTCAGAGTTGGAAAGGGCTTTATCAGGCCAGGGTCTGGGTGAGTGGAAAGGAGATGGATAGGAGAGATGTTGTGAAGGTGGGACCAACAAGGCTTGCCAACAGATTGCACATGTTGGATTAGCACCAAGTGAGTGATAATGCCAGTGTTGCAGTCCTGGGTCAGGGGTGAGATGGTGGTGTCCTTGATACCTGCACAGGAATCTTCCTTCTACATTGTCCCCAATGAGTGGCCATCCAGCATTTGTTTGAGCATCTCCAGTGAGCTAATGCCCTCCCAGCCTGGCCCATTCTGCTTGACACCAAGCCTAAGCCTGGCTTCTCTGTACCTCCCACTCCATTACTGCTAGCTCTGCCCTCTGGGGCCAAGCAGAACAAAACTAATCCTAGTCCCTCTTCCACATCACTATGGTCCTTCTTTCCACCAAACCATGCATCTTCCTTCTCTCTTAACCCACATAATCAGGTGCTTGATAAATACTTAACTGACTGTCTAACCAGCTCTGCTTCAAATTCCTTCCCTTTAGGGAGCCTTCATTAACAGACCCCACCTGCTTCTTTGTGTGTCTGGGGGTGGGGGTAGGCTAGGAAGTTACACGGAGAAGGTCCCCCTGGAGTTTGTTAAGCGTGTGATTCTGCCATGGCAAGAGTCCATTTTAAGATTCATCAGCTTCCCACTCACTTGCACTAACCCAGCATGTCCAGTCTGTTGGCAAGTTTTATCAATTCCACCTTCACAACATCTTCACATACATCCATTTCTCTCCACTCATCCAGCCCTTTCCCCAAAGTAGGTCCTTGTCATCTCATGCTTGGACTATAACCTTCCCATCTCTGTCCTCGCCCCAAGTCTCTCCCTACCCTGGTCCATCTTCCACTCACCTGCCAGGGTGATCTTGCTAAAGTGCAGGTCTGACACCCCCCCCCCAACACACACACACACAGGCACACACATTAATAAACTCCAGTAACTTCCTGTTACCTCTAACATAAAATATCAAATGCTCTGTCATTTGAAGTGCTTTATAACCTGACTCCTTCTGACCTTTCCAATCTTCTTATACTTTACACACTAAAATCCAGCTATCAGTACAGCCTACTTGGCTGGTCCTCACACGCAACACACCATCTCCCTACTCTGTCCCTTTTACAGGAAGCCCCTGTGTCTGGAATGCTTTCTCTCCCCATCTCTGTCTCCTGACCTCCCTAGCCTCCTTCCAGACTCAACCCCAGTTCCCACCTTCTTCAAGAGGCCTTTCTGTGGTACTTCCCACCACCCCCGATTACTAGTGCCTCTGAGATCACCACCTATTTACACTATACGTGTCTTGTATGTACATAGTTGTTGACCTGTTTTTGCCTAGGTACTGGGCAAACTTGGGTAAACTTGGGGAACAGCTATGGTTAGGGGATGGGATAGGGTTGATGATGCAGTAAAGAAAAACTAGCCTCACCACCCTACAGGTAGAAGACCCAAGAGATAACTGTGTCACCAAAACCCAGGAAGGAGAGAAGAGGGTGGTGACCCCCAGTACCAGATGCTGCAGAGAAGTCAAGATGACTTGGCAATCAAAAGATCATTGGTGACCTGAGAGGGAAAAGTTTCAGATGAGCAATGAATTTGGAAGCCAGATCAAAAGGAGCTGAAAAAAATCAATGTGACAAGAGCATGTGGAGGCCATGAGTGTAGCGAGAGTTTTTTCTAGTTTTGCTGTGAGAAGGAAGAGGGATCTAGGGCGATAGCTTGAGGGCATGGTCGGGTCAAGAGGGGAGCACATTTGTAGGCAGTATTGAAGGAGCCAGTAAATAAGGAAAGACTGAAAATGTGAGAGTGAGAGGGAAGGATTATATCCCCCACTGCTAGAGATGAGGGGGTGGGATCGAGGTCATGAGTGGAGCACTTTGTCAAGGGGAAGAAACTGAAGGCTCAGCTTCTTCATCAGTAAAATGAGGAGAATAGATCAAACTCTAATATCTCTTCTAGTTCAAAACTCAATGATCTTCCTCCTTCTCTTCATCACGAATTCTAAGTGCATATCTATATGGAGTTCTGCAATAAGACATAGTAGATCTGAGGATTAAACTAGATTGTCTCTGAGGCCCTAGACAACCCAAATGTTCATTATTCACAGGCCACACTCCCCACTGTGGTCCAGAAGGGGTCACTTTAAATGCCCAAGGCAATCTTTTCTCTAAAATGCAACCTCCTTGAGAGCAGCTATTCTTTCTTTCCTTTTCTTCGTCCCTCCCTTCCTTCCTCATTCCTTCCTTCCTCATTCCTTCCTTCCTTCCTTCTTCTTCCTTCCTTCTTTCTCTTTCCTTCCTTCTATCTTCCTTCTTTTTCTTTCCTTCCTCCCTCCCTCTCTTCCTTCCTTCCTTCCTTCCTTCCTTCCTTCCTTCCTTCCTTCCTTCCTTCCTTCCTTCCTTCCTTCCTTCCTTCCTTCCTTCTTTCCTTCCTTCCTTCCTCTTTATCTCTATCATTAGCACAAGCTTTTGAATATAGTAGGTACTTAACAAATGCTTGCTTAGTTAAGTTGGTGTGAATTCAGTTCAGGAAGCCTGAGCCATAGGGATGTGTCCCTTATCCCCCCATTCCTGTAAGCAAATGAACACCTCCCTCCTGCTAACTCTCCTAATCCTAAAGGAAAACCTCTGGCAATGGAAGAAGGCCCGTTCTTGGCATTTTCCCATTTTTCATTCTTTTTAATCCCTCTGCAGTGGATGACACCATTGACGGCCCCCTTCCGCTGGATGTTTTCTGCTCACTAGGTTTTCCTGACAATCTCATTGTGGTTCTCACCTTAGTCTGTTGCGCCAGTCCTCAGTCTGCTTTTGCAGAATCGTTAGGCATGTCCCACCTCTTATACATGAACAGGCCTCGTGTCTTCAGCTTCCTTCTCTTTTCTCTCTCTATTCTCTTGGTGATTTCAGTTCCCAAGGTTTCGACTATCATCTCCACACAGATTACCCTCAAACCTATCTGTCTTTCCCTCATCTCTCTCTACATCTCCATTCTAATGTCACATAGATAACTCAAACTCAGTATGTCCAAAAGAGACTTTGTTATCTTTTTTCTTCCTCTCTACTTTCTTATTTCTGTTGAGGGAATCACCACTCTTTACAATACCCAGCTTTGTAACTTAGGAGTCACCTTCATTCCTGATCATCCCTATGCCCCATCAGTTTCCACATGTTATAGATTACACCTCCAGGTTTCCCATGCCTGTCCACTTCTCTTTGCTCACACCACAGCTATCCTGGTCCAGGACTATAGCACTTCTCAACTGAAGAGTCTTCTCCATGGGCTTTTTACCTCAAGTCTTGAGCCCCTCCCATCTATCTTCCACAGATCTATAAGCGTGATATTCCTAAAGCACAAATCTAATCATGTCCCTCCCCTGCTCAAGGAGCTTCAATAACTCCCCATTGCCTCCAGGATAAAATATAAATTCCTCACAGTATGGCTCCTGCTGTCTTGCCAGACTGATTACATGTTACTCTATCTGCTGTTCCATATACAGGACCTTCCATCTCCTGCCTCCATATATTTGTATTGACTGTCTCTCATGCCCGGAATCTCCTCCTTCTTTCCTCCTAGCTCCCTTCAAGGCTTAGGTCAAGTGATACCTCCTTCAAGAGGCCTTACCTGATTTCTCCAGTTGTTAGTGCCCTCCCCTCCCCACACCCACCTTGTCACAGAGTATTTATTTTACATATATCCTATATTTACTTTTCTGTGAACAGTGGTGTGTCCTCACCCCCATGGCCATTAGAATATAAGCTCTTTGAGGGTAGAAACAGTTGTCACTTTTGTCTTTGTATCCCCACAACCCAGCCCAGTTCTTAGTATGCCTTAGGCATTTAAGAAATCCTTGTTGCTTGATTACCCAAACCTTAGCTGTAATGGGCATCTGGGATATAGAGAGAGGTCAGGCTTGGGGGATAGGTAGCTGTTTGGAGTCAGGGTGCTTGCCAGCAAATAAACGGTTTGATCTTGGAACTACTATGAATATCTTACTTGGCTTTCAACATCCACTTCCAATGCCCCTTCTGTGGGTTTCTTCCCTTCATTTCATAGAAACAGCTTCAGATATGAAGCATCTCCTTCATTCCTTGCTCTGCCAAAGTCTAGAGGAATTTTAAAAAATGAAACCAACTTTTCCTGAATCCTCTTTTGTTGATTACACTGGGAACCTATCCAAATCCATTTCCTCCTAGGTTATTTTCATTCATTCATTCAACAAATATTTCTTCTTCCTTCCCTGGAGCTGACAGCATGATGAAGTGGGGAGAAGAATAGATTTGGAGGCAGAAGACCGAATCTTTATAGTAGGTTGGAGCTGGAAGGAGCCTTAGAGATCATCTGGTCTAACTAACTGCCTGCCTCATTTTTACAGACCAGGAAAATGAGACCTAGAGAAAGGGGAGGGTTTTGGCCAAAGTCACAGAATATTAGTGAAAGACCTAGGGCTCAAACCCACATTTTCTGACTCTAAGGCTGATGGCCTCTCCCCTACAACCCACTTCTTGGGTTTGAAATCTAGTTCTGCTACTTCTAGGGGCTGTTGGTAGAGGAATGGGGCTGGGGGAAGCCCAGATTCAGCAGCAAGGGTCTCCAGATCAGAACTGGATACAGTCACTCACTGAGGCCTGCTGAGGACTATATGTGATTTGTGTAAGTTTCCTGACCTCCAGTAAATTGAATCCATTATGAAGAAATACTAAATACTATATCTTGGCTTCCTTCTCAAGAGCAGATAAATGCAATTAGAAAGTGTTATAGAAAGAACAGAAGAATTGAAGGCAAGGACCTGCATCTGAATCCCATCTCTGTCACTCTGTGACCTTGGGCAAATCATTCTTCTGTGATTCTCATTAGTTAAAAAAAAAATAGGGAATTGGACAAGGTCAGAGGTTCTTAACTTGTGGATTTTCAGCCTCTTTGAAAAATATATTTTGATAGCTATATTCCAATATAATTGGTTTCCTTTGTAATCCTATGCATTTTATTTTATGCATTTAAAAACAATATCCTGAGAAAGGTTATTCATCCATAGTCTTCACCGGAGTGCCCAAGGGGTCCATAAAAAGTTGAGAGTCCCTGGGCTAGATTATCTGTAAGATCACTTTCTGCTCCAAATCCTGTAATACTATGACTTGGGGCTTTCCCTAGAACTCCACATGTTGATAAGTTTGAAATCTGGGTCTGCCACTTCCTGAGGAACCTCTGGTGAGATCTCAATCTTTCCTCTAGTGTCTCCTGTGACTTAGAGGAACAAGAATCTACAAAGAGAGGAGGGTTAGATCCCCAAAATACTAAAGGGAGGAGGGACTGCCTGGAAAACAAGCACTATCAGTGAATTGAGTTGACCTTACTTAGTTAAGAAGGAGAGAAAGCCTCTGCAGAACTCAGAGGAAGCATGATAATGATAAAAATTTCTATAATAGTTTAAGGTTTATAGGACTTTCCTCCCCCAAACCCTGAAAGGCAGGTACTATGAGTATTATTTTTTTT
>CM053624.1:312087282-312153658 GCA_028646595.1 Phalanger gymnotis
CTCAGTCCCGCAGCTTTTCCCACTAACCTTCTCTGATGTCTTTGCTCTTTGTGGGTTGAGAGGTCTGGTACATGCCACAGCTCAGTATTTCAGGATGCCAGGGCACTTTCCGCTCGTCTCCTGGTCTGGTAGGTCCGCGTCTGGTCTGTTCGCGCCGTGCGCGCTGGGCTCAGCTCCGCTCCCCTCGGCTGGGGGCTGGGAGCTCCGTGTGGGACAGACCTTACCCAGAGACCATCCAGGCTGTCCTGGGCTGGGGCCCTGCTTCCCTCTGCCACTTTGTGGGTTCTGCAGCTCTAGAATTGGTTCAGAGCCATTGTTTTATAGGTTTTTGGAGGAACTTGGTGGGGAGCTCACGCCAGTCACTGCTTCCCAGCCGCCATCTTGGCTCCACCCCCCTACTATGAGTATTATTAAGTCTATCTGGCAGAGGAGGGAGCAAGCAAACAGAAGTGAAATTAGTTTCCCAAGGTCACATTGTTAGCCCGTGTCAGATTTACAATCTGAGAGTCTTCCCCACAGCTTCACTCTCTCTCACCTCCGATATCTAGTTATTTGTTGACTTCTTATCATTCCTCCCTCCAATAAATATCTCTTACATCCATCCTCTTCTCTCCACTCACACTACCATACTCTAGCTCATCATCTTCCATCTGGATTTTTGCAATGACCTCCTAATTCAGGAGGGCTGAAGTGTGTGTGTGTGTGTGTGTGTGTGTGTGTGTGTGTGTGTGTGTGTGTGTGTGTGTGTATCTAGGACACTGCTGTCATTCTGACGAAGCCTATGGATCTCTTCTCAGAATAACATTTTAAAATACACAAAATAAAATTAATACGAATACCAAGGAAACCAATTGCATCAAAATACAATTATTAAAATGATTTTCAAAACATCTCATAGACTCCAGGTTAAGAATCCTCCTTCTAATCAGTCTCCCCTGTACCACACTCACCTCTCTGCAATCCATTTCATGCCCAGCTTTCCTAACGACTCTTTCTAAAATGCAGTTCTGGCCATGTCACAATCCAGCCTCTGAGACAGACACAAACTCTTTTTCCGATGGCATTTAAGGCCCTCCACATGGGGCGCCAGCTAACCTTTCTAGACTTCCTTCACCTCATTTCCCTTCATTGATTGATTCCTTTATGTTTCTGCCGCCTTCCCCTCACTGCTACCTCTTAGGATCCTTTGCTTCCTTGAAGACGTAACTTAGGTGCCACCACCTCTGGAAAGCTTTCTCTAATGCCTTTTCTTCTCAGTGCTTTCCGTTTCCTAAAATTATCTTGCTTTTGTTGTTGTCATTCAGTTGTGTCTGACTCATCGGGAGCCCATTTTGGGGTTTTCTTGGCAAAGATACTGCAGTGGTTTGCCCTTTCCTTCTCTGGCTCATTTTACAGATGAGGAAACTGAGGCAAGCACAGTTAAGTGACTTGCCCAGGGTCACACAGCTAGTAAGTATCTAAGACCAGATTTGAACTCATGGAGATGAGTCTTCCTGATTCCAAGGCCACTGTTCTCTCCACTGCACCACCTAGCTGCCCCATCTCGCTTTTTTACTTGTCTGTTTAGGTATTGCACTGTTCAGTCAGCACAAGCCTCTTATGGGCAGGTGCCCTTTTTCATTTTTGTCTTCATATTCTCAGTGCTTAGAAGAGCATCTTGAGCATTGTTACACATTTAATAAGTGGTTGTTGAATTAAATCTAGTCTAACAAATACCCAATCAGGTATTCTTTCTGTAACATCCCTGATAGTGGTCCATCCAACCTCTTCTTGGAGGCAGCAGGAAGCAGCGGAGAGAACATGGTGTCAAAAACATCTGGGTTCAAATCTCACCTCAGACGTTTACCAGCTATGTGATGCTGGGCAAGTCTTTTAACCTCTTAGTGACTCGGTTTCCTCATCTATAAAATGAAGAGGTTTTGTTTGCAGACTGCTGAGATCCTTTCCAGCTCTAAATTTATGATCCTATGACCTTTAGTCACGAGGAGCTCACTTCTTCCTAATACAACCTTTTGTACTTTGGGACAGTTGTGCTCAAGAGGAACTTTTTCCTCATATCCAGCTGAAATCTGCCTGTCTGCAACAAACACCCATAGCTCCTAGCTCTGAGCTCTCTTGCCAAGCAAAACATTCATTATCCCTCCTCAACTTGGGAGGATCAGTCATGCTCCATGAAGAAATCTCCTCTTCCCCAGGCTAACCACCTCCATTTCCTTCAAACGATCTTTGCATGGCCTGGTTTTGAATCCTCTTACCATCTTGGTCACACCCTTCCAGAACTCAGCCTCCTTTCAATATCCAGGAACAGACTGAAGGGAAGAAGAAGGTAATGTCCAGCAAGGCTGGGATCTCTGCAGTCCTTTCAGGGTCCAGAGGTAGTCTCCTTGTTGGAGTGCAGTCTGTGATTCTATTTTCTAGGAATTTCCATTCAACTCAATAAAGACATATTTGTCATTTTCTATGTTCAGGGTGCTGTGGTCACAGATGAACAAGCAAAGATGAAAAATGACATAATCCCTGCCTTCGAAGGTCTTACAGTCTAAGAGAGGGTTAGTATAATATGAGGAAGACCATAGGTAGGAGCAAAGGAGAGGTTCAGTTAGAGGGCTGTGAGAAATTTGAGGGGGAAGAAGTCATTTCACCTGGATTATGGAGGAGGGAAGGAATTCAGGAAAGTCTTCATGGAGGAGCTGGACCTTGAAAAAAGAAAAGGATTCCAATAGTTAGAGAGTTGGTTCTAGGTATGGGGGAATGGTCTACTCAGGGGTGGGGAACCTGTAGCCTCAAGGGCACATGTGGCCCTCTAGGTCCTCAAGTGTGGCCCTTTGACTGAATCCAAACTTCACAGAACAAATCCCCTTACTACTAATAATTACAATTATATATATATGTATACAATAATAAAAGGATTTGTTCTGTAAAACTTGGATTCAGTCAAAAGGCCACACCTGAGGACCTAGAAGGCCACATGTGGCCTCAAGGCCACAGGTTCCCCACCGCTGGAACTACATGAATGAAGGAAGACAGGACAAGGAAGAATGTAGGATCATAAATTTAGGGCTAAGAGGATCATAACTTTGGAGCTAGAAGAGACCTTATCATTCATCTAATCCTATGCCCTCTGTTGTCCAGATGAGGAAGCTGAGGCTAAGTGACTTGCCCAAGGTCCCACATCCTCTAAGTGCTTTATCCACTCCACCATGCTTCTTAAGTGGTCATAGAATCACTCCTGATTGAGTGCTTTGGCCATATCAGAGAAATACTGTCAGGGAAGGCTGGAACTGTAAGGGAGTCAGGTTATAAAGGGATATGAATGCCAGACTAAGGAGTTTGTCTTTTATCCAGTGCATTTTTAAAGTGTGGGTAGCTGGGAGGATGATGGGGTCATCGAAAGCCTTTGGGTAGTTGGGAGGAAAGGCCAGTTTGGTGGGGGAGATGAGGTCCGTTTTGAGTGAATGGAGTTGGAGGAAGGCCAGGTGGAGCTAGCTATCACAGGCAGCTGAAAGTATGGGACTGCAGTTTACTATCAGGAGAGAGTGGAGTGGGTATATGGATTCGACAGTCAAAGAGAAGGAGGCCAGAGAGAGTCAGGTAGGAATGAGGTTAAGTATGGCTGGGGTCCTTCCTAAAATGCTGAGCTGGAGAGGAAATCCCCAGGAAAGTGACTTTTTACTCCCAAGGAGTAAAACAAACAAAACAACCTTAGAGAAAGCCTTCACAGGCACTTAAGAGATTGTAGGGCAAGGGGGAGAAACTGGGGCCTAGCTGGTGGTGAGCTTGGGAGTTTAACCTCCAGGAGGAACCTGCTTACTCTGCCACTGCTCCTGAGCTCCCCATCCCCCACTCCTGCTCCACATCTCAATCTTCCTCATCCTGAGTTTGTAACATGAGTGTGCATAATTGATGCCCTCCTGCTGCCCAAGCCAGACCTTTGTTTAGAGAATATTGCTGAAGGCCCTTGAGGTAGTTCCATTAGTGAGGAATCCCTGATGGGCTCCACAGCAGTATCTGAGCTTCTGTGTATCCTGCCCGGCAGGTGTTGACAGGATTAGAACACTCCTCAAAGGTTGAAGGAGGGGAGGCATGCTAGCTTCCTAAGGGGGCTCTTGAATACCCAGATGGTCAGATATCTTGATGGCCATTAGTAGAGGAATCAACTCCCTTTATGACCTTAGGCGAGTACCTTCACCTTTCTTGGTCTTAGTTTCCTCATCTGTAAAGCAAGGAGGTTGGACCAGATGAACTAGGGTCCCCCCCCCAGTTATAATTCCTATGCACCTATGTTCCCCTGCCCTTGAGAAGCGAGAAGCGGTATGACATGGGATAAGGGGCTGTGAGTTTGGAGTCAGAGGACCCTGCTTGAAAGCCTGACTCTATTCAGTGCTCCCTAAAGTCCTATCCAGATCCAAAACCAAACTCTTTAAGGTCCATTCCAGTTCTGAAATGCTATGAGGCTAGAGGTGCCCAGGGAGTGACCTCTGTTCTGACCATTTCTCTGGTCCAGATGGCCAGATGCTGAACCACAGTCTCCTCTCTTGACCCCTGTCCGTGACCTGGTAGGAGAGAACCACTGATTCCTGTACCTGTGGCCCTGCCTGGCCTAGTAGGATCTGGCTTCTGCTGGGCTTGAGCCCATGTCCCTGACTGGTACCCAGATGGTGGAGGTTGTGCTTTACATGGAAGCTTCATAGATCTGTGGCCTGAGCCAGCCCTAGAGCCCAGGTCTTCCAGAACCAAACCCAGGACCAAAAGTTGCCAAGGTGACCCAGACAGCAGTTGCTCGGCTCTGATTGCTTTTAGGTGCAAATAAGAGCCCTGAAGGGCCCTGTCAGTGGTCCTGAGTTCAAATCCTATTTCACCACTTACTACCTTGGTGACTTGAACAACTTACTTGACTTTTCTTGGCCTCAGTTTCCTCATCTGTAAAGTAAGGGAGTTAGACCCGAGGGCATGGGAAGGAGAGAAGCACACAAATGGAGTATTGAACCTGAGGGTCTTCACTCTGGGCCAAGCAGGAATGAAGCACTTTTACTCTGTCATCAAAAGGGAAGCAACAAGATGTAAAGCCTGGAAGCTGAGAGACAGGAGGAAATCGCAGCCTGAGAGACCTTTCTATTTCTGCCTACTCAGGGGAGATAAAAATAGCTCTTCTTGCCTGGTAGGAGCCCCTGATCTCTCCTGGCTCTTGCTTTCTCCCTGGGGCTGGGCTCTGGACTCTCTTGCCCTGAGGTTAGGCCCTAAGCCCTGGACTAGGCTATGGGTTCTTTTGCTTGGGGTTGGGCCCTGGGTACACTCAGGCATGCCCTCGCATGTTCTCTCTCTCTGTCTCTCTCTCTCTCTGGACTCAGGGTTCAGGATTAGGCTCTGGGGCTCTGGACTCTCTCATTCTAAGGCTAAGATCTGGCCCTGGGGCTGGATTTTAGGTTCTTCTTATATCCTGGGTCTGAGCTCTGGGCTCTCTCTCACTTGACTCAGGGCTCAGGGCTGGGCATGGCTCTGAGCTTTGGGCTCTGAGCCTGTTGCATTCCCCAGAGCTAGCCCCCATGGTTGCATGTAAGTTTCCCCCAGGGACATAATGCCTTACTTTATGCCACATCCTACCTGACCTCCCTGCCAGCTCCCTTACTCAAGTTCAAATATCCTAAAGCTTCCTACTGAATTTGAGGGCTAGACTATCAGAAACAGGGGACAGGAGCTAGAGAAAACCCAAAAAACTAATGTCCAAGATCTTGTAGGTGACAGGAGAGTAATGAATGGGTGTTCTTTGCTTGGAACAAGCCCTATTTGGAAGCGGCTCTTTCCATGGAGAGAGAGGGGCAAACAGGGGCTCCCTGCTCAAGCCAAGCATGCCCTGATCCTAACGCCAGGCTAAGGCCCTGGTGGGCTCTGCTCAAGCCTCACTGCAAACTGCAGTTGAAGAATTAAGACCAGGCCACAGAGGGATTGGTTAAATGAACTGGGACTATTTATTCTGCAGGGAAGCAGATTGGGAGTGACTGGGCAGTGCTCAGTATGAGCTCTATTGGGCTAATGGCTGTGTTTGAGTATTTGAAGACCTGTCATTTGGAAGAGAAGTTAGGTTTGTTGTGCCCAGCCTCAGAGGGGCAAAACAAAGAGCAACAAAGGGAGGAGGAGAGGCAGCTCTTGGTTTGATGGAAGGGAAAACAGCAATCAGAGTGGTGCCAAAGGAGGATGGGTTGCTCCAGGAGATGATGGAGTCCCTCCTCCCCCGTCCCCCATCCCCCCATCCCCCCACCCTTCAAGTGGAGGCTAGCTGGAGAGGGAAGAGAATGAGCAGTGATTAAGCTAAAGAAGTAATAACAATGGCTAGCATTTATGTAGTGCCTACTGTGTGCCAGGATCATTGTCTCACTTGATCCTCACAGCAACGGTGGGAGGCTAGCGCTTTTATTATCCTCATTTTACAGATGAAGAAACCGAGGCAGAGGCAGAGAGAGGTTAATTAATTCTGCCTTGTATTTGGTCCTTCTTTTGCAGAAAAATGAGTGGCTATGTCTGAACTGCCAAACACAGAGGCTGCTGGAAGGAAGCCTTGGTGACCCAGCCCCCGTGCCCCTGCCTACCCCAAAGCAGACACCAACAAGTTCGCCACGACACCAACCCAGCCCATCCCCACAGAAGCAGAAGGGGCCACCTGCGCCAGGACCAGGGCAACCCGCAGGACCCCCCCATACCTCTCCCAGCCTACAGACCAAGCACCTCAGGGCATCCGAACCCAGCAAGCCCCCAAGTGGCCCCCAGGAGAAGAAACCTAGCGGCCCAGCCGAAGCCAAACAAGTGCCGAAGCCATCTCCTCTGCCAACCACATTCACGGAGGCCGCAAAGACAAAGGATGGGCCCAAAAGGGCTGAACCATCTTTAGCCGACAAGAAGGTTGTCTCCATAACCGAGGCACCAAGAGTCAGTGAGCACGAGGTCAGTTTCCTTTCTCTGGGCCCAAGATGGGGTGGGGTCCCAGAATGACTCACAGTCTCCACACAGGCCCTTTCCCCCTGCCGCCTCTCCTCCAAGGTGGTGGTGTAGACCATCCGGGGTTAGAGCTGGAGGGACCAGAGGGCTCAGAGCGCAGGAGAAATCACAGGATTTAGAGCCGGAAGGGATCTTCTAGACATGCCCTCCAACCCCCTCATTTTATATGGGGCCCAGGGAAAGTGAGGACTTGCCTAAAATCACACAGAATTTTAGTAGCAGAGCCAAGATGAGAATTCAGGTCTTCCCACAAAAAGAATGGGACTCTTTCCCCCACAAAGTTCTCCCACCAGTCTTGCTTTGCTTCTCCTTTGTAACAGTTTCTGTTTCCCTTGCAGGACCCAAGCAAGCCTTATTCCCAGGACCTGTCCCGGAGTCCCCAGAGCCTCAGTGACACCGGCTACTCCTCCGATGGGATCTCCAGCTCCCAAAGTGAGATCACGGGGCTCGTACAGCAGGAAGAGGAGCAGCTGAACACCGCAGGGGTGGTGAAGCCCAGCCCGCCCAGCCCCTCGGAACTCAACAAACTGGAAAGCAGCATGCGGCCCCTCCTGGAGGCCCAGGGTGGTGCCCCAGGGGAGCAGGCCAAGGCCCGCCCCCAGCCTCGGGAGGAACCAAAGCAGAGACAGAGGCCTAGGTCTCTTTCCATCACACCTGAGGCTTTTGACTCTGATGAGGAGCTGGAAGATATCTTGGAAGAGGACGAAGATTCTCTCGAGTGGGAGAACCAGAGAGATGGGAGGGATACAGCTGAGTCGTCTGATGACTTTGGCAGTAAGCTGCGCCACGACTACGTGGAAGACAGCAGTGAAGGGGGGCTCTCTCCACTCCCAACACGGTCAGCAGGCAGAGATGCTGAGGGTGCAGATGAAGACTTTATGAGGAGGCAGATTTTGGAGATGAGTGCCGAGGAGGACAACCTAGAGGAGGAGGATGCTGAATATGACCGTGCTAAGTATAGCTTGAGGAAAGCCGGGGCCAAGCCAGGACCAGAGCAGGGCCAGGAGCCTGCTCCACCCAAGAGAAGACTGCCTCACAATGCCACTACCGGCTACGAGGAAGAGCTGAAAGACATGGGCGCTCCTGAGCCCGACGACGTGGCAGCCCTCCAGGGGGGCCTGCGCCGCTTCAAGACCATCGAGCTCAATAGTACCAACAACTACGGTCGAGAAATGGAGATCAGCCAAGAGGCAGACATCAGCCTGGACAGGGAGCCCGAGCTAGAGATGGAAAGCTTGACTGGGTCCCCCGAAGACCGCTCCAGAGGAGAGTACTCTTCCACACTGCCCGCCACCACCCCCAGCTACACCTCGGGCACGTCCCCCACATCCTTGTCCTCCCTCGAAGAAGACAGCGACAGCAGCCCTAGCCGCCGGCAGAGACTAGAAGAGGTCAAGCAGCAGAGGAAAGCCCGGCACCGCTCCCACGGCCCCTTGCTCCCCACGATTGAGGACTCCTCAGAGGAAGAGGAGCTCCGAGAGGAAGAGGAGCTGCTCCGGGAGCAGGAGAAAATGCGGGAGGTAGAGCAGCAGCGCATCCGCAGCACAGCCCGGAAAACCAAGCGAGATAAAGAGGAGCTCAGGGCCCAGCGGAGGCGAGAGCGGTCCAAGACCCCACCCAGCAACCTGTCCCCCATCGAGGATGCCTCCCCGACCGAGGAGCTGCGCCAGGCAGCTGAGATGGAAGAACTCCACCGATCGTCCTGCTCCGAGTACTCCCCGTCACCGTCTCTTGACTCCGAGGCTGAGGGCTTTGAGATGGGCCCCTCCAAGCTCTACAAGTCTGGGAGTGAATACAACTTGCCCACCTTCATGTCTCTCTACTCCCCAACCGAGAAGACCTCCAGCAGCACCAGCTACTCCTCCAGCAAGCCCTTGAAAAGCGCCGAGGAGGCCTACGAAGAGATGATGAGGAAGGCTGAGCTTCTCCAGAAGCAGCAAGGGCAGCAGGCCCAGTCCAGCAGCACCTACGGCAGCTCCCGGGGAGCGGACCGAGGCCAGGGCAGTTTTGAATACCAGTACATTGAAGACTATGACTACATGTCCAGTCAGCTGGGTTCCTCTCAGCCCACCTATGAGCCTGAGGCTGCCGATGCAGGAGCTGTGTATGAAGAGATCCTCCAGACATCCCAGAGCATAGCCAGGATGCACCAGGCCTCTTCCCGAGACCTGGCTTTCCAAGAGGAGAAGAAGGATCGAGAAGACAGTTACCAGGAGAAGCAGTTTCTGAATGCAGAGAGTGCTTACAGTGAGCTGATGAGGCAGAACGGTGGTCCCCTCACCCCTGGCACCAGCCCCACCCAGCTGGCAGCCCCCATGTCCTTCTCCTCAGACAGTGGTGGAAGCCGGATTATTCCTGATGTGCGAGTCACCCAGCATTTTGCGAAAGAGCCTCAGGATGCCCTCAAGCTTCTCAGCTCCCCTGCTTCTCCCAGCTCTGCTCTCAAGGGGGTGACAGCTCCTTTCACTTACAGCAAAGGGACCCCTTCGGTCACAACTGTGGCTTCAAGTATAGCTGGCAGACCGCGTATTTACACAGCTGCAACATCCCCCAGTGGCCCAGAGCCTCCGCTCCCCACCACAGCGAGCTATGGCTCCCAGACTGAAGAGATGCCCCAGACTCAGGTTCTCCCTGACACTGGTGGGTTACCTGCAAGAGAGAGGCTTCAGAGCGTGAGCGACAGCAAGACTGGTGCTCCTTTGTCATCAAAAGGCTATCCCGGCTTCAAGAGCGCAAGCCCACCCCTTTCCCCAACCTCTCCAATGGAGGGACTTCCCTCTGTGACTGGAAGAATGGGGCCCAAGTCTACCGCAGAGTTCTCAACCCAGACCCACAGCCCACTTCTCCCCTCCGACATCCCCCGGAGCCCCATTTCCTCCACCCCGTCCTCCATGGTTGCTCAGGGCACACAGACGCCACACCGCTCCAGCTCACCTCGCCTCACCAGACAGCAGTCTTCTCAAGAATCTCCCTTTATGGTCATCACCTTAGCCTCAGATGCAGCCAGCCAAACCAAGCTGGTCAACGCAAGCTCTTCCACCTCACCAGCATCATCTCCGACCAGACATCAACCTACCATTCACAGCTACAGTCAGTCAGTACAGGTCAATGGAACACAGTTCCAACAGGAACAGCCACTGCACAGCTTCCCCAAGGGTGAGAGAACCCCAACTTCAAGCGCCATTGTTCCCACGAATGCTACCAAGGGGCACATGGCCCCAGCCATGGACAGCACAGCTGCTCTGTATGGCTGGGGCTCCCTGCCTGCCGAGAACATCTCCCTGTGCAGGATCTCCTCGGTCCCTGGGACGTCTCGAGTAGAACCAGGGCCCAAACCGCCGACTAGCTCTGCAGTAGACCTGAGGACTGCTATGAAATCCACCCCAATCATCATCACCGACCGAGGCATGGACCTGACTTCCCTGGCTGCTGAGGCCAGGAAATACTGTCTCACCTTGGATCAATCTCCGGGACGGCAGTCCACCACGGTGCAGCCTCTCATCATCAACCTCAATGCGCAGGAGCACACCCATGCCTTCATTGGCGCCTCCACCACTGTCAGCATCACGGTGGCTTCCTCCATGCTTGTATCTCAGCCAAAGCAACCTGTGGTCTATGGGGACCCGTTCCAGAACCGGCTGGACTTTGGACAAGGGACAGGAAGTCCCGTGTGTCTGGCCCAAGTCAAACACGTGGAGCAGGCCGTGCAGACTGGTCCTTACCAGGGAGGGCCCCGTGGAAAGCCCAAAGAAGCCAGCAGTCCCCAGCAAACCAAATTCGCCAGGTATAATTTGCCCAACCAGATGGCACCTTTAGTTAAAAAAGACATTCTTGTCACTCAGATGAGCGCCACACAGAACATCAGCATCAAGCCATACCCTGTGGAGCCAAGTGCCGACGCATACCGGGGTGCACCTGCAGAGCTCAAAGCGCATGGCGTGCCCACACACGTTGGTGGGAAGAAACCTCACATGATGATGGTGCAGGTGGATGACATGGCAGCTGGGGCAGTGACCAAGCTGGTCAAAGAAGAACCCACCAGTGCTTTAGACCTCACTGGGATCAAACCTGAGAGTCAAGTGGCTTGCTGTGATGTGGTCTACAAATTCCCCTTCAGCAGCAGCTGTACTGGGACTTTCCATCCCTCCTCGAAGATGCCTGAGAAAAACGTAGTGGACGCAGCCCAGCCAAGCCAGAGCAGCCTTCCGTTCTATGGGCCCCGGGAACAGGACCTTCCCGAGGCATCCCCCTACAGGGAACAGGCTGCAGCAGGTCCCAGGCTCTATGAGGAGCAAAAACTGTATTCTCATGGCCTTATGGGAAGGCTTTACTCCTCAATGTCTGACACTAACCTGGCTGAGGCCGGGCTGAGTTATTACCCACACAAAAGTGACCAATTCTTCCAACCCCCTGGGGGAGACTCAGCTATGGACCTCACGACCATGAAGCATTCCTACAGCATCGGCTTCGATGGCCGCTATCTGCCCCAGGGAATGCAGTACGGCTCCTTCACAGACCTGAGACAAGCCCCAGACCTGATGGGCCACCCGTTCCCTATGAGAAGGTATAGCTCAGCATCTAACATCTACTCTGATTATCGATACTCACCACGAGGGGACCTGTCGGGCTTCCAAGAATCCAGCCTGGCTCAGTATAGCGCAACCACAGCCCGGGAGATCAGCCGCATGTGCGCTGCTCTCAACTCCATGGACCAGTATGGGGGACGGCATAGCAGCAGCCCAGAGCTCTTGCAGTATGGCCCCGGGCCTGGGCCTGGAGCCAGTGCCCAGCAGGGCCTGGCAGCCATCAAACCCAACACGATGATGAACCCGAATTTCCCCGAAGGCCGGCAGAGCTTTGGGAAGCTAGCCCGATACAGTCCTGCTGTCGGGCAGGGAGCTGGGGCCATCAGGCAGCTTTTCCCTTCGACAGCAACTGTGCGTGCAGCCGATGGGATGATTTATTCTACCATCAACACGCCAATTGCCTCGACTCTTCCCATCACCACTCAGCCAGCATCGGTGCTTCGGCCTATGGTTCGAAGCGTCTATAGACCCTATGGCCCGGGTAGCATCACCCCCGTGCCTCTTGCCAGCCTGACCCGAGTACCAGTGGTCACCCCCCGGGTCCCGCTAGTGCCCCAGGGACTGTATCGATATCCAGCCCCAGGCAGATTCCCAGCCATCACAACGGCACCTGGGATTGATGGCCCCTTATACCTGGGGAAGGCAGGCCCAGCTGTCAGTGTGGCTGGGAGCAGTGTGACCCCTGGACCTGCTGGGAAGCCGATGGTGGCAGCAGCAGCTGGAGCTCTGCAGAGAACTGAGCAGCCTCTGGGAAGCGCTAGGGAAGAGGCCCCGGCAGCAGCCTCCGTGGGGTCCAAAGAGGCAGGCCTAGCCCAGTCCCAGCTTCCTGGCCAGAAGCAGCCCGGAGAAGCGCCAGCAGCTACCATCCTGAGCAAGACAGGGGGCGCTGAGAAAGAAGAGAAAGAAGAAGAGAGACAGAGGAAGCAGCAGGAGCACCTGCTGCAGATGGAGCGGGAGCGTGTGGAGCTGGAGAAGCTGCGGCAGCTGCGGCTCCATGAGGAGCTGGAGCGGGAGCGCGTAGAGCTGCAGCGCCATCGGGAGAAGGAGCAGATGCTGGTGCAGAGGGAGATCCAGGAGCTGCAGACCATCAAACACCAAGTCTTGCAGCAGCAGCAGGAGGAGCGCCAGGCCCAGTTCGCCTTGCAGAGGGAGCAGCTGGCCCAGCAGCGCCTGCAGCTGGAGCAGATCCAGCAGCTACAGCAACAGCTGCAGCAGCAGCTGGAGGAGCAGAAGAGGCAAAAGGCTCCCTTCCCTCCAGTGTGCGACCCCTCCGGGAGACTGCCACCCCAAGCCGTCACGGAGATCGCCCTAGAAATGCAGCGCACCATGGCCCCGAATGGCCAGTACTGGCCTCCGATAAACCAGGCCTTCATTGCCACTGCAGCCATGGGGATGGAGGGGACGGGGCAGCCAAGAGAGGCGGGGCCCCCCAGGCCCCTCCCCAGCTCTGCCTCAGACATGTCTCTGCAGACGGAGGAGCGCTGGGAGGCCGGCCGGGGCCTCCAGAAGAGACACTCGATGCCCCGCCTCCGGGATGCCTATGAGATGGAGGAGACCCACGAGCCTTATGTCGTCAAGAAGATCACTGACAGCAGCGTGCAGACCGATGAGGAGGATGGTGAAGAGCGGTACTTTATGTCCCGGAGACGCCGGACTCGGCGGAGCACGGACTGCAGCGTCCAGACAGACGACGAGGACAACGCCGACTGGGAGCAGCCCGTCCGCCGGCGCCGCACCCGCTTCTCAAGGCACTCAGACTCGGCTTCCGACAGCAAGCATGACTCCTCCTCCTCACCCAGGGGCAAGTCAAGTGTTGGCATCCAAACCATCAGCGACTGCTCGGTGCAGACAGAGCCCGATCAGCTGCTGAGGGTCTCACCTTCCATTCACATCACCACCCCGGACCCCAAAGTGGAGATCATCAAATACATTTCGGCTCCAGAGAAGACTCAGAAGGGAGAGAGCCTCGCGTGTCAGACGGAGCCGGAAGCACAGGCCCAGGGGATGGTGATGCCTCAACTCCCAGGGCCGGCAGCCATCACTCCCTATACCCCCAGCATTCAGATTGTCACCACTGGGCCCTTGGAGCCTAGGCAGCAGGGGCTTGGGAAATTTGAGAAGAAGAAACCAGACCCCTTAGAGATTGGTTACCAGTCTCATTTGCCTACTGAGTCCCTTTCCCAGCTAGTAACCCGCCAGCCCCCCAAGTCTCCTCAGGTTCTTTACTCACCTGTCTCTCCCTTGTCCCCACACCGGCTCCTGGAATCCTCCTTCGCTTCCAGTGAGAGATTGAACAAGGCCCATGTAACACCACAGAAGCATTTCACTGCCGACAGCACCCAGCGCCAACAGACTGTGCCTCGCCCCATGAAAACCATGCAGAGGTCCCTGTCAGACCCCAAGCCCATCAGCCCCACTGCCGAAGAGTCAGCCAAAGAGAGGTTCTCCCTCTATCAGCAACAGGTCCTCCAGGGCAGTCAGGTAAGGGAGACACCTTGGGGGTGAGGAGAGAAGAAATCCTATCCACCCAAAGAATACTTTGGGGCCAAAAGAAATGGGCAGCAGGGTGGGGGTAGGGGTGGAGGAAAGGCCCGCTAACTCTCTGGAGAACCGCACCTTGTTCTAGCCCTTGTAAAGAAAATAGGAGGAGCCAGTGATGTTTCCTTAGAAGGAGAGAAGGTGGCGGAGTAGGAGCTGGGGAGAGGTATGGGGTCCTGGCTCTCATGTCCCACCACTCTTACCCTGCCTCACCTGGACATGAAAGAAGGGCTTGTTCCTAATCTGTGCCCCTGCAGACTGGTAGCCTGTATGGGAATGCAAGCCCACACATACTTGCAGATGAGTAAACTTGGCGCCATTTTGTTAGAAACAATACTGCTTTGTATGGTTTAGTGGAAAAGATACTAGGCTTAAAGTTAACAGACTTGTCTTCAGTTTCCGTTTCTGACCCTAACCAAATGACTCCAGGGTCATTCTCCCTCTCTGGGCCTCAATTTTCTCATCTCTGCAATGAGGATGATACTGTATGTACCACCTGCCTCATGGGATTGTTATGGAGAGCTATATGCATGTCAGTTATTATTATTAAAGTGATTATAATAACTATTATTTGTAAGACATTCTCACTCCCTTGCGTAAAATTCTTCAATAGCCCCCTGTTGCCCACCGAGTAAAGTCCAGTTCCTTAAACATTAACAGTCAAGGTCATCTATAGTCTGGTGCCAACTTGATCTCTTACTGCTCTCCTCTGTGAATTCTAGACCGTAGACTATATATTCATATATACTCATAGGTTGAAAGGATCCCATATTTAGAGCTAGAAGGGACCTAAGAAGTAATCTCTACCAGATGAGGAAACTGAGGCCAAGATGGACCAAGTGACCCATCCAAGGTCACCTAGGTAGTATGTTGTAAAGTCAGAATTTGGATCTTAGTCCTCTGATGCCAAATCCAGCCCTCCCTTGTTTAAGGACGCCTCATTACCTCTCCTGCTGGCCTACCTTAATCATTTTTTCCCAAAACCTACTTTATGCTTTCTTACTTTCTTACTACCTTTACTTAGCCCATTGAAATCCTACTACTCATCCTTGAAGACCAAGACCAAATGCCACTTCCATCTTGATTCTCCTAATTCAGTCCATTAAATATTTCTTGGAGTGGCTGCCACCTGCGTGAGATGGCATTGAAGGTACAAAGATTAAAAACAATAGTTCCCATCCTTAAGATACATACAGTATAAATGGGGAGAGGGGGCAGCTAGGTGGCACAGTGAATAGAGTACCAGAGGACCTGAGTTCAAATCTGGGCTCAGACACTTGACACTTACTAGCTGTGTGACCTTGGGCAAGTCACTTAACCCCAAATGCCTTGCCTTCCCCCCCCTTAAAACAACCAAAAACAAAACAAAGTATAAAGGGGGAGGAAGGAAGACTGAGACATGTATATAAATCAGTCTATATTAGGTAGAATGTTATATGGGATAGGCAAATGAGATAAGAAAACAAATTTAAAGAGAATGGGATCGGTGTAGCTGAAGGGATTGGGAAGGCTTCATGGAAGAGATGATATCTGGGCAGGATCTCCAAGGAAGAGAAAGGTCTCAGCAGAGATGGAGAAGAAGCATTTTCCAAGCATGGAGGATAAATGAACTATACAAATGTATAGAGGCAAAAGATGGAAGGATGTCAAGAGACAGCTAGTGCCCCTGTCTGTCTAAAATATTGAGCATGTGATGGGGCTGGAAAGGTAGGCTAGAGCTAGAGGGCAGAGGGCCAAAAATGCCCAAAAGTTGGTATCTGCCACAAATGTCATCAAAAGCCACTGCAGGCTTTTATCTGGGGAATAACCTGACCAGATCCTATGAAAGAGAGATTAGAGAGAAGAGAGATTCAAGACAGGAAGACCAGTTAAGAGCCTATTATAAGAATCCAGGTAAGAGACAATGAGAGCTTGAATGGGGGTGATGATAGCACAAATGGAGAAGAGAAGACAAATGCAAGAGATCGCAAAGGCAGAATTCACAGGGCTTAGCTACTGTTTGGATGTAGGGAGATACAGAAAAGGGAAGAGTCAAAGATAACGCCAAGGTTTCAAGCCTGAGGAGGTAGAAGGTTAATTAATTTTGCCATCAACACAAAGAGGGAAGTCTGGAGGAAAGCCAGGTAAAGGTGATAAGCTCTGTTTGGGACGTGTTGAGTTGGAGCTGTTGGTAGAACAGTAGATAGAGACGTCCAGCAGGTAGCTGAAAGCGGTTGTAGGATTAGAATGACTAATTGTGGTCTTAAGGAGAAGCCATCTCCTCCACGGCCACTCCTTTGCAGAAATGAGGGACCATGGGTGTGTGGGATATACCACATATAATATCAGACTTTTTTGATTAACAGGGTGTTCCTAAAGTCTGGACACATAGGCAAAAAAATGCCTATCTTCAAGAAATGAAATGAATGAAATTTTCAACATTTTATTTAATTGGAATGTTAACACATAGCATCTTCAATATGATTTCCATTCGTGATGCAAAGATTGATGCATTTTGTAAAATTCACGTGAACTCGATGCAATAACTCCACATTTCCTATGTATCCAGACTTTAGGAACACTGTGTATAGTTTATATGGAACTTTTCCTCTTCCTTTCTTTATACTTCTCTCTTTGTGAGAGATGGTTCTCTGGAATGACAAGAGAGGGAAATATAGGCAATGTAAAACCCAAAGATCCCAATGCAGTTTTATGTTTAAAATAAGTAGAGCTGAGGTGCAAAGGAGAAGTCTGACCTGTAAATAAAGATTTGGAAGTCATGTGCATAGAGGTGATAATCAAAGCTGTGGGTGTTGATTAATTCGTCAAGGGAGATGGTAGAGAGAGGCGTGCGAAAGATAGTCACACCAAGGGGAGAGAAGGAAGAAGATGAACCAAGCCAAGGAAAGAGACTAAGGAGGGGTCAGCCAAGAAGGAAAATCAAGAGAAAACTGTCACAGAAGCCCACGGAGAAGAGGATAGCAAGAAGAGATTGGGCTGTAACATCAAATGCTACAAAAGATCAAAGTGAATGAGGTCTGAAAAAAAAGTCCATTGGCTTAGTGGTTATTTTTTTAATTTTTTTTTTTTTTTCATTTATGTCTCTTATTTTTATGTCATTTTCGTTTCTCAATATTTCTTTTCCTCCTCTCCTATGCAGTAAATCATCCCTTGTAACAAAGATTAAAAAAGAAAAATCAATCAACATGTCAATAGTATGTGGACAGTCTAGGCGATATAATAATAGCTAGCATTTATATAGGCTTTAAGATTTCAAAGCACTTTACAAATATTATCTCACATGCACTCCCACCCCCAACAACCCTGGGAAGTAGATGCCATTTTTATTCCTACTTTATAGGGAGAAGTAAAGTGACTTGCCCAGGGTCACACAGCTAGTAAATAGATGGGATTTGAACTCAGGTCTACTCCTGACTCTATTCCCAGTACTGTATCCACTGCACTAGACCCCTAGCCTCTGCAATGAAGAGAGGAAGATACATTTCCTCCTCTCTCTTCTGCCCACTATGTCATTATAATTCCACATCATGGACATCCTTTTGTCCCTATCTCAGTACTTTCTGACTTACTGAATTTGGAAATTCGAGAGTCTTTTGTTACCTTAGAGGGAGAAGCTTCAGTAGAGTAGTAAGGAAGCCAGATTCAAGAGGCTGAGCAGGTGCTGGGGAAGTAGAGGGAGGAGGCGTTGGTGACTCTTTCTTGAAGTTTCACAGGAAAAGAGCTAGAGGATGGTCGTCTGTTAGACTTGGCAGAGCCAAAGGAAGGGTTTTTGGTCACTGTCACCGTTGTTGTTTATGATCTGGAGGACCTAAGCAGATTTTTGGGCAGGAGGGAAGGATTTAGTAGAAAGAAAGAGAGTGAAGGTGAACGAGAAAGGGAATGTCAGGACGAGCAAGGTCCCAGAAGAGACAGAAGGAGATGAAATCAAGCCCATCAATAGTTCAGACCTGGGACTTGACCCCAGGTCTAGTAACAATAACAAATGCTAACACTATTATTTAGCACTATTACATTGACTTGCACCTGCAATTTAATTTCTGCAAGGTACTCCTGGTACAGAAATTCCTTTTCTTTAACCTTCAGTAATTCCTTTAGTAATATATAAATTTAAGAAGGATTTCTGATTTTTGTCAGCATGGGCAATTCCTAGTGTGGGAACAACTTTGTACTGGCCCAATCATATTCTTCTCAGACTTAGTAGAGAAATCTTAAGGAATTAGCTGAGGCACAGAGAGGTCTGGCAGTTTGCCCAGGGGCACATAGCTAGTAGGCATCAGAGACATGGTACAAACCCAGGTCTTCTTGGTTCCAGACTGGCACTGTATCCACTATGCCAAAGGTTTTTAAACTGGGGTCCACAGACCCCTTGATATATTTCAGGGAGTCCATGAATTTGGATGGGAGAAAAAAGCATATCCTTATTTTCACTAATCTCTATCTGGAACTTAGCATTTCCTTGAATTTTTTAAAAACATGACCCTCAGAAGGGGTCTGTGGCACAAAATAGGTTAAGAACCCCTGCCCTATGCCATTCCGCCCCTAATAATATATTCCCTTTAAAAATATGTTTCGAACTTAGCCAGGAGTTGAAGTCAACCTCATTTGCAATGCTACCCTTTTCCCTTTTTTGCAAAATTGGGATATTTCCCCTTCACCAAATCAAATCAGATAATATTGTTAAAAAGGCTTAGTGTCATGCTTGGCACATAGTAGGTGCTATGTAAATGCTTATTCCTTTTCTTCTCTTCTCTTCTCCAATTCTTTGGTGCTTGTCTCATTCTCCACGATCTGCCAGAGACCATTGGTCTCTGCTCAACAGTCGCATCTGCCACTTCTTTCAGTACCCTGAGCCTGGTGAACTTCGATTTATTGGGGTTAGCTAGGTACTTTATTACTGTGTCTTCATTTCTCTTGGGTATCTGTTTCCCATTAACCATTTTTGTTTTATCCTTGCCAATCCAAAGATCATTCTCCTTGGGAGAAAAAAACCAGAAAGAGTAAGAATTCTGCCTTTTCTCCATCACCTATTGTCATCCTCCCATCTCCTATCCTTTTCTTTGATCCTCCTCCTGTTCTGGGAGGAAGGAAGGAAGGAAGGAAGAGAAGGGGAAGGGAAGAAAGAAGGAAGAAAGGAAATAAGAAAGAAAAAGAAAGGAAGGAAGGAAGGAAGGAAGCAAGGAAGAGAAAGAGAGAGAGAAAAAGGAAAAGGAAAAGAAAGAAAAAGGAGGAAGGAATTCTTTTTTTCCCTCATGCTTAGCATTCCTTACTAGCCTCCACCCATCCTGAGCTTTAGTGTCCTAGTAGTAACATTACTCTTACTGGACTGTGCCATGCTTTTAGAGTCATCCTTCAACCCTACCACTTCTACATGTGTCTTAAAATAGGAGTTGATTAGGGAGCTCCCTGTGCATCCACATCCTTATCTTGGGGTAGCTTCTTCTTTTCTTTGTTATTGGAATTGTTTCAGTTTCTGTTCAGCATCTCAATTTCTAGAGCTTCTCATTTGAGGAAACCCTTGTCCTTAGCCAATAGTACATCTTCTTTTACTCATTTGTGAACCTTAATAATCTCTCACCCTGGCTTGAGGTACTAAGTTCCTGAACTTTTCTCTATTATGCTTTATTCTTGTCAGTCTTCCCCTGGCTGCTGCCAACATATCTCAGTGCCTAGTTCTGACATTCCCTCCCTCCTTTCTTCCTCCCCCTGTCTGCCACACACTCTAGACCCACAAATGTACATTTTTTAGGGTTTTTATTTACAAGGGGAAAAGAATATATAAATTCAGAAATGCCAAGATAAGAAAATTAGAAGTGTGTATAAAATATTCTACTCAGCCAAGATTGGAGAGGACCCAAGCTTGCTAAGCTATTCTGTAGCTCATGTTTCCCAAGCCTAGCTCAGTCCCATGATTCCCTAAGCCTGAAAAGCATGCCCCTACCCTGGCCCCAGAAGAGAGTGCCCAGAGCACCCCTGCTCCTACCATCGCTAATTTGGGGATTTGCCCACCTAGGCATTCTGGACCAAGCTCACTTACCTCCTACAATCCCAAGGTCACTCTCAGCCAATCAGGAAGCCTTTCTTATTGTCAAGATGCTTTTGGCATCCACCTGGACATTCCTACCTAAGTAGCTCCTTTCCCAGGTAGCTGCTTTCCCAGGAGGGAAGAGGAAAATGACCTCATATAAGATGTTACAGTTGCATCCATAACCTAGGAAAAATTAATTGAACTGCACACCTGATTCATCTCCACAGTTCATAATAACAATAAATCTTATTTCTGTGGAGCTTTACAGTTGACAAAGCACTTCTCTCATAACTCCATGATATAGCCACTCCATGTATTCCCATTTTACAGATGACTAAACAAGGCCTTGAAGTTAAGTAACTTGTCCAGAGTCCTAGCTAGTGTGTATCAGAACCAAGATTCAAACACAGGTCTCTTGATTCTCATAGTTCAGGGCTCCTCCTATGCCAGCACTGCTCTTTCCCCTACATTGTGTATTGATGCTACGCTTTCCTAAGTTCTAATCCAAGTTTTTATTTAGGGTAGGGGAGACTTGAGTATGTCTGCAGGCAGTAGAGAAGGAGGGGAAATTGAAGATTTAGGAGACAGTGTGTGATTGATAAAGCAAGGTCCCAGAGGCAACAGGGTAGGAACAAAGGCACATAGCCTTGGAAAAGAAAAGGGTTAGTTAGTTCTTCCTCTGAAATGGCAGGGAAGAAGGGCAGAATGGGTAGAAAAAACAGTTAAAGGTAGAGACTCCTCTCCCCAAAGGAACACCCCAATGCAGGCAACCCAGAACAAGACCCTGGCATATGGCATGTGCAATAGAGTCTCCCAGCTGGACTACCTCAAAGAGGCCGGGAACTCAGACAATATTTCCAAGCAAGGGAGTCCAAGGGAAATCTGGCCAGGAGCTCTTGCCAGCAATTGAAAGCAGCAAATCCTACTTTTCGCCTTCTCACTTTGAAAATGGTACACATTTTAGCTCTGTAATCATGGTGCATTTTTTTCCTAGCTCCATAAGGTAAAAAAGCTTCAGCAGATGTCTCCTCCAGTTCCTTCCCACTCATACCTCCTTTCGAGAAAGTGACAGCCTATCTAGGGCCCCCATACTCTGCCTTGCTTAGCCTGACCGCAGCCCCAAAGGGACTTGACATTTGAGGTTACGGATTGGGAAAAGGACCCTCTCTGGGATGAGAGCCATCAGTAGGGTATGGTAAATCAGGGTGCTCACCCTTGGGACTGTGCTCAGGGTCGGGGGAGGGTGGTACCTAGCTCTGCAGTGACTCAGAGAGCAGGTGGGAGGAGTAGATGGCATTACCAGCTGGTGTGAAAAAAGACCTGGCATTCAGCATGTAGCCCCTTCCTTCTCTTACCTCCTCCAACCCCCCCCCCAACAGTCACTAAGGCAACAAGAGGCAACGGAGCTTAAGGCCACATCTCTGGTAGCACCATCCCATTCCCCTTGCTCAGTTTGCCCCCCTCCTGCACTCTCCCATCTGCTTCCCTATCAAGACAATATTCATTGGCTATTCATTGTAATCTGAGGTCACCTGAATACCAACCTTGGGGGGAATCTCAGCATAGTGATCAGGGCCACTGATCTGGGCTGGCCACCACCGAAGGTTTGGTTCAGGGAAAGTGTGCCATGGAGTAGTCCCCAGTGGACCTGGCTGTGGCATAGGGAAGGGAGATGGGCTTCTGGACTCAGCAGAGACATCTTGATTTAGGTCTCCCCACCAATGCCACTGCCACCACTTCTGCTGCCGCCGCTGCACCCCCACCATGTAGGCATCACATGCTGTGGCCCTAACTCTCTGCTCCTCATTCTTGGAGTCAGGAGCCCTGAGTCAGGAGCTGTGAGATCCTGCAGCTGCAGCTTTCTCACACAACAGCTGACTGAGTGACTCGGCCTGGGCCTGTCACAGCACTGCTCACCCTGTGCAGGAGGCACCAGGAAGCACCCGATGTTCACTTGTCTGCGATTTCATGCCTCAGGTCGCCCCCACCCTGGTCACCACCACTGATGGCTACTGGAAGTTCTCCCAGGAGCACTGTGAGCTGGCCAGCCTGCCTACCCCACATCTCTCACTCTCTTTTTTCTCTGGCCCACTTTGCCCTAGGTCTTTTCTCTTCAGCCCAGGTGCCAAGTGTGGCCTGGGCGTCCTGTGGCCATCCAGCCCTCTTTTGTGACCAGCTCAGGAAGAGCAGTTCCCTGGCACCTAGTGACTAACCCAGCTCAGCTGTTTTAGAGTTGTAGAGGGGCAATGTAATTTAATGGTCTAAGAGTCAGAAGACCACATTCTGCATAGCACTGCTATTGCTTATTAGTTAAATGACTAGTACCCCACCCTTCTCCATACCCCAGTATGCCCATCAATAAAGTAGGAGTGATAAAGCTTGCACCTTGTAGGTATGGCATGGGAGTGATATTTTTCTAGTCTTAAGTGATAAAAGCTAGAAAGATCTTTAGGACAACTTCATTTTATAGATGGGAAAATTGACACCCAGAAATAGGAACATGACTTGCCTAAGGTCAGTGACCAAGCCAGAAATAGAGTCCAGGTCTCCTAGCACTCAGACCAGTGTTTTTCCCACAGCCCCTTCTTTCCTCTCATGGATGGGGAAGGCATTTTTTAATCCTGAGATGTTTATTATTAGCATGATAATAACTCAAGATCCTTCAAGTATTTTTATCTCTGATGCATAAATCCTCTCAATTATTATATCGAGGCCTCTTTCCTTTGCTCCTTAGATGTCAGCATTTCAGGCTAACACCCTCATTCGAAAGGTGAAGCGGACGCTGCCCAGCCCCCCTCCAGAGGAGGCCCATATGCCCCTCCCAAGCCAAGCACATTCCCAGATGTATATGGCCAGCCTTCTTCAGAAGGGCCTGGCAGGGCCACCTGTCCAGGTGACCAAAGCCAGCCTGCTCAAGGAGCTAGACCGTGACCTCAAGTTGGTGGAGCATGAGTCCACAAAACTGAGGAAGAAGCAGGCCGAGCTGGACGAAGAGGAGAAGGAGATCGATGCCAAGCTGAAGTACCTGGAGTTAGGAATCACTCAGAGGAAGGGCTCTCTGATGAAGGACCGTGTTGGCCGAGATTACCCCTATCTTCGGTGCCTTGGGGAAAACCGAGACTACATGTCAGATAGCGAGCTTAACAATTTACGCCTCGCTGGCTATGAGAGCGGGGCCATCCATGTGAGGCCAAGCACGGCTCCAACCAATCAGTATTCTGACTTTTCAGCCACTCAATACACGTCAGCTTCCTCCTACCCTCCCTATCAGTACCCACCAGGGCAGGGTCCCCCACCAGCCCCCACAGCCTTCCAGCACACCCGCTTCCAGCCTCCCCAGTACCCTGTGGGCAGTGCTGGCCCCACTCAAAATGGCTTCCAGGCCAACCAGGTGCCTGCTTACCCAGCTCAGGGCACATACCCAGCACCTGCTTTCCCTCCAAGCGCAGGCTACCCCACTGAACATGGTCTCCAGGGACAGCAGAACTTCCGCCCCGCTCCCCACTACCAGCCCCAGACAACTTACCCAGGGCAAATGCCCCACCCACCCCCTCAAAATGCCCTCTTTCCAGACCCATCTGACAGTCACACCTCCCATCAGAAGCCAAGGCAGACCTCACTAGCTGACTTGGAACAAAAGGTCCCTACAAACTATGAAGTGATCGCAGCACCCCCAACCGTAATGTCTTCGGCCCCTTCAGAGCCTACGTACAGTGCACCGGCGGTGACCAGCAGCTATGACCAGTACAAGGCTCCAGAGCCCCCCAGGCCCAGTGACCGAAGCAGTGTGAGCCAGAGCACCGGACCCACTTACTCTTCTGAATCACTGTACACCAACCTGGAGCAGAATATTCCTAGGAACTATGTGATGATAGATGACATTAGCGAGCTGACCAAGGACAGCACGCCCTCGGCGGTGGAAAGCCAGAAGCCGGAGCCCCGGCCCCAAGGCGGTAACGGGCGTTATGCGAAGGACAAAAGTGACCTGGGAGAATCTGAAGGCCCCAGCGTTCCCTGCTGTTACTCAAAAGGGGAAGAAGAGTCTGAAGAGGATGTCTATGATCACCATGGTACTGACCACCGAGGGAAGAGCAGTTATCACAGGAGCTCAGAGAGCGATGGACGGATGTCAGGCAGCGGAGGGGGGTCCGCCTACTACTATGGGGACAGTGACTATAGACACTCATCTCGGCCAGAGAAACACGGATCCAGCATGGGAGGACCAAAGCATTCTTCTAAGAATCTGGCCCCTGCCGTCGTCTCATCGAAGCGCAGCAAGCATCGGAAACAAGGCATAGAACAAAAGATCTCCAAGTTCTCACCTATAGAAGAGGCCAAAGACGTCGAGTCCGATCTGGCCTCCTACCCCACAACGCCCTCGGTCAGCGGCAGCATGTCCTCCAGAGGGAAGAAGTTTCAAGATGAGATCACCTATGGCCTTAAGAAGAACGTGTACGAACAGCAGAAATACTATGGAGTGTCGAGCAGGGATCCGATAGAGGAAGATGACCGTGCGTACAGCAGCAGGTCCCGATCATCAGTGAGTTATGGCAGCGAGAAGTCTAGCCACGATATAAGCAGCCGAGGCAAGTCCTACGAGCGTGAGCGAGAGAGCGTTGAGAGGTTACAGAAAGCCAGCTCGAAGCCGTCGTCCCTGAGCATGTCCCAGAGCCGAGGGCGGCCCCCCATGCGTAGCCAGGCTTCTGAAGAAGAAAGCCCCATCAGTCCCTTAGGAAGGTCTGTGGGAGGACCCCGCTCTTCGGGAGGGCCTCTCCCTCCAGGGGCTGGAGACGGCTGCTCTCCATTCTGTTCCAGTCACTCCTTGCCTGATGTCCAGGAACACATCAAAGATGTGCCAAGGACCCACTCGTACAAGCATGAGGAAGGTTACAACCTGGACGATTCCCACTGTGTGGTTTCAGACAGCGAAGGTAACAGCTCTCTTTGGTGATTTCTGACAGAGCATGTTCAAAGCTGAGCTTGTGCAAACCAGTATGGGGCCCCTGCTATTTGCCTGCCCGGGGCCATGCTATCGTGTGTGTCCCATGTGGTGATGTTCTCTCTGGGTCTCTGGAGGGTGGGTCCGAGGCTTGGGGGGCTCTGTCTTTTCTTTTTTTGCATGTGGTGAGCTGCTTGCATTCTTTCATTTCATTGCATGGCTTCAGCCTGGCCTACGTTCCCGGTGCCTGAGCGAGAGATTGACTGTGATCTGTTTTTGGTTTCTGAAGCTTATCACTTGGGTCAGGAGGAGACAGACTGGTTTGATAAGCCCCGAGAATCCCGTTCAGAAAGGCTCAGACATCATGGTGGCCACTCCTCATCCTCCTCCTCCCAGAAAAGACCCCCTGTCAAACATACTTATCATGATTATGATGAGCCCCCTGAGGAGGACCTGTGGCCACACGATGAGGGACTACAGGGCCGCCATTCTTCTAAAGAGCATCGGCACCATGGAGACTATGGCCGGCACTCCTCGGGGTCTTCATCTTCCCGCCACCAGGGTGAGGAGTCTTCTCGGAGGGTCTCAAAGCCACACCCCCGAGACTCCGGCCGCCACGAAGGCAGACCTCACTCACAGCCTTCTTCCCAGAAGAAGACCCAGCAGGCTGACCCGAGGAGCCAGCCATCGTACCCCAGCTCTCAGTCAGAATACTCACAGCCATCCCGCCAGTCAGCGGCCTACCACCATCCCTCAGAGTCCAAAAAAGCTCAGCGGCCAATGCAGTCTGGCCCCTCGGCTCAGCCTCCTAAGTCTGAGCCTCTGGCCCACGCACAGCCACAGCAGGCAAGGCAACCTCAGTCAGGTCCTTCCCAGCAGCCGCTGCCACCACAGTCCTCCAGGCAGCAGCAATCGCGCCAACCCCCACCGCAGCAGCAGCAGACGAGCCACGGTCCGCAACCAACTCAGTCTCAGACACAAGCTCGGCTGCAGCAGCAGCAGCAGCAGCAACAGGGGATGCCAGGGCAGCCTTCCTCCCGGGGCCAACAGCCCCCAGCTGGTCAGCAGGCTGGCAAGTCAGTGCCAGGCCATCCCCCGTCGGCAGGTGCCCAGCCTGCAGGCCCAGTGAGTATGCCTCAATGTTTGGGGGTCCTATGCTGGGACCTATTTTTCCCATTCTCTCCCCTCCCACCAACCTAGCTGTCACGTGTGTGGCAGAGCCACTGGGAGCCCCAGGAAGTTGAGGCTGATAGTAGGTGTCCTCGGGGTCTAGAGGAAGGGTGGATGAAAGAGACAGTCCAGCATAATCGGTACTTTCATTAACCTAACAGCTAACATTTCTCGGGTCCTGTGTAAGGCCCCTTTCCCAGGGGGCCACTTCAGAAGTCCTTAGGAGGCCTGTGTCTTAGATCTGGGCTACAAAGACAAACCATCTGGCTAAAAGAATTGGTGATTTTGGTTTTGCAAGTGATATTCAAGAGCAGGCTTAGCTGGAGGAAGCCCAGTGTGAACTGGATACAAAACAACTTCTGCTTGCTGTGGACATCGTCCGCTGTGAGCCACCTTCAGGTGCCTCCAGGGCAGGAGCAGGGGTCCCAGTCTGGCTCTTGTCTTAGGTTCCCTTCTATGTGCTTCTTAGCCCAAAACAGAGATTCCCATTGACCAGTAGAGCTGGAAGGGACCTCAGAGGTCACAACCTCATTCTCTCCTTCTACAGTTAAAGAAACAGGCTCAGAGAGGTTATTACATGGCTTTCAAATCACACATGTTCATAAGGTCTAGAGCTGGAAGGGCCCTTAAAAGTTATGTAGTCCAAGCCCATGATTTCACAAATGGGGAAACTGAGGCCCAGAGAGAAACCAGCTTTTTAACCAGGCCCCTCCGTAGATTCATGCCAGAGCTACTTTTGGACCTTATGAACCTCCGTATTGAAAACTAAGGCCCCATCAGGCTTATGATCCAGCTCATGTGGTTCTGACAGGTTTCCTCAGCAGAATCTTCTGTAAAGATAGAGCCAGGGCTTCCTTAACTCCCTGTCCTGGGGGGAATGGACTCACTCAGCTGCTCTTTGAGCCTTGAAAGAGCCTTCTCCTGGAGTCCATGCCAACCTTGGCCATCCTGGGCCCTCCCCTTTGCAGGGCTCATGCCTTTTCCTTGCCCCAGGAATTGTCCCACTCTGTCCTCCTAAGTCCAAACCCATATGTAGCTGCCTCTGAACCTGGCCAGCCTCTCTCTAGTCTCCTGTCCTGCCCTCAGCCTCCATCCTTCCCTAAGGAACCCTGAGAGCTGCTGGACTGGGATTCAGGGGATGGTGCCCAGCTTCGCCCCATTCCTCTTTACAGATGTCCTGGCCACCTGTGGCCCAGACACCACACTCTTGTGATGAGGCCCTGTTCCTGAACTCTGGGCCGATTCCAGGCCTAAATGATCAAGGGATGGGAAGAGGGGAAGGCAGGAAAAGGATGTGCCCAGAAGTCTTGATCCTAACTAAGGAGACTGTTTACTATTGCAGCTGAAAGCTGAGCATCTGGACAGCTCCAAACCCACAGCCAAAGTGCAGCAGCAGCAGCAGCAGCAGCAGCAGCCGCAACAAGGGAGGGTCCCGCATGCCCAGCCACAGGGGGCTGCTGCCGCAGGTGAGATTTCAGCCCTAGCTGCAGCATGGGATGCTGCTTGCCTCCACTCTGACCAGAATCAGCCCCAGCTTCTATTGATTCATGACTGAGAGGCCCCTTGTCCAGGAGCCAAATTCTTCCGTCCTTGAAGGTACATTTGCTACCCATGGAGAAGGACTTGCTACAGATAAATGGGTCAGAAAAGGAGAGCCCAGGGTCAGAGAGGATCACAGGCAGACCAGGTGTTATTGAGGTAACTCCGGTACTACAGAAATTAGCACAGTGCAGGAACCCTAAATAGAAGTGTTGTCTTCTAGCTTTAGCTTTGCCCTTGTGGGATTCCGGAGCATGCCCCTCCTCGATCTTCTTCCTCTCCTCCTGCCCTCCCCATTTCCTCCTCACATTTTGGGAGTTTTTCCCATTGTTCTCTCCCTCATCTCCTCCTTTCCCCTCTTCCTCCTCCCTCCTTTTCTTCTTCTTCTTCCGCCTCCTGTTCTTCCTTCTGTCCTCTTCCTCCTCCTCTTCTCCTGGCATCACATTCCATATTCTCATTCCATCTGGTCAGATTCAGAAACACAGAGCTTCATGGCTGTCCCCAATGTTCTAGGATTCTCCAGATCCCAGAAAGGGAAAGGGGAAAGCTAAGACTACGTGGCCTTTTAGGGGTATCTAGTGGTATTGGTGTGTGACCCTTCAGTAGGGGCCAATGGATGGCTTGGAATCACCCAGGGTTTTGAATTTCTTCCTCAGGTACCAAAGTGGGAGCGAAGCCTGGGGGAGTCCCACCAGCATCAGGAGCCCCCACAGGCCAGCCTGGGGCTGACGGAGAAAGTGTGTTCTCCAAAATCCTTCCCGGAGGGGCAGCAGAACAAGCGGGCAAACTGACCGAAGGTATAGCTGGATTCTCAAAGACATTGCTGAATAATCTAACCCCAGCCTCCCAGGGCTTGGAGATAGATGACCTGAGCCCCACCCTTCATTTCACTGAAGCCTATAGAGAGGAAGTGACTTACCCAAAGTGACACAGCCACAGGTCGAACCCAGGATCATAAATAGAAAGCTAGAAAAAAACCTCGGAAATCATCCAATTCAACCCCGTCATTTGACAGATGAGGAAACTGAGGCCCGGGTCCTCTGCCAGTACATCCAGCTGCTCTTTCTACCATGCCGTACCACCTCTAACTTTCCCTCTCCCTGGCAGAGGTATGGCCAGTCACATGCCGGTGAGGCAGCTGTACCAGAGCCATTGGCAGAAGAGATTATGGAAAGCTGCCTTCAGTCTCCCCCCAGTCACTCTGGTTTAGTTTTCCTGGAGTTAGCCCTGGGACTTATCCGCCCAGGAACTCTGACAGCGGCCTGGGATTCTCTAGTTGTGCTGTGGTCCACTGGAGTCAGGATGTCAGGGCCCAGAAAAGCTAGCTTAAATCCGCCAGACCTGGAGTCTTGAATAGGTTCCCTTACCCTCCCCTCACTGCCTCCCCCCTGGCTCTGGCCTCAACACTAAGAACAGCAGGAAATGGATGGAGGCCTGCTGGCTGAGCAAGTAGAACTATGCTTCCCTTCTAGGTGCGACCCACATCTTGAGTTAGGGAGAGGGAGGGAGAGAAGAGAGAGAGAGAGAGAGAGAGAGAGAGAGAGAGAAAACTTGGGTAGGTGTGTAAAAGGCTGAGCCTGTAAGAATAAGGACGGGCAGGCACGTTGGGTAAATGTTGGGTATTTTATATAAGTCCAGGTTGAGAAGGGGGTAGTGGGGAGAGAGCCTTGGCGATAACTGGAGTCCAGGCTGAGTATCATGCAGGAAGATGGAGGAAAGGCCAGGGATCCTCCTTCTTTCTGAGAGGCAGCTTCCATGACTATTCAGCACCCCCAGAAACTTTCCAAGAAGTCAGATTCATATCCCAAAGCTCCTTTTTCCTTTGTGTTTTACAGCTGTGTCTGCTTTTGGAAAGAAATTTTCTTCGTTCTGGTGATCCTGTGCTGTAGGGTGAGTGGATACCACTTGAGAATCACTGGAATCATCCTCAAAATAGAAAGAGTCTGATTTGAGGATCTCCTATCCTTCTCTTCCCACCAGGCTTTTGCCCAAGTTAGGTCTCAACGATTTGGGAGATCTGAGTTCCTAAACTAGCACAGCCCTTTTCCTGCTCTGAGTTCCTATCCAGCCACCCTCTCTTGTCTAGTAGGACATGCCTGACTGTCTGAACAGTGGAGAGGGACCCCATTCTCCTGTCTAGAGGAGAGGGGAAGAGTCTAGAGGAAGCCTTCCAGGTCCCTGCACTAGCCCTATACAGGCATGTCTTACACATCAGACTATTTCAAGCCCCTATGGTAGGGGCTGATGTCTATACATGAGAAATGCAGACACTACCCAACAGCCAACTGGGGTCATGGCATCCCAGCTGAGCTGGGCTTCCTAGGCCCTCAGCTCTGGCCCTAAGAAAAAGGGTCCAACAAAAAAAGAAAGGTCTCCATTCTGAAAGTTTGTGAGGCCAACTGTAAGCCCTAGGTTGTTGAACAAGCAAATATCCACCCCTTTCCCTCAGATTCTATAGCCAACGTGGTACCTAGAAGCTGCAATGATTCTAATGGCTTTTTCTCTTCCTTTCCCTTCCCTTTCTCTGCCTCTGATCTCTCTGTCTCTTGTCTTTTGTCTCTCCCTGACCTGTCCACACTTGCTCCCTCCCCACTGGGTAATCTCCACCCTGGTTCCTCCTCTGACTCTGGATCCTTCCTGGTTTCCTACTCTTCAACTCCCTCATAGATGTTTTGGAAGATGAATGGAGATAAAGTCATTCCTGTGGAAAAACCTATGAAGAAACTAATGGATTTCACCACAGCCTAGGACTCTGCGTATAACAGTAAGTGTGCTGCCTGTGGTGTCAGGGTATGGGGAATCACAGTAGCCTAGATTTATTTAGAGCTGGAAAGGGCTTTCGATATCATCCGGTCCAACCCTTTCTTTTTACGAATGAGGTACCTGAGTCTTGGAGAGACTCAGTGGCTTGCCTGAAACCACGTGTAGTAGGTGGCCAAGCCACATTCAAACCAAGTCCCTTTACCTGTAAATCCAATGTCTTTTCCCTTCTTTCACTGAATAAGGACCATGGATTGGAGCTGGGTTGTTTTTTTTGTTTGTTTGTTTGTTTTTTGAATTGGAGCTGTTTTTCTCCCTGAGCATGTTCTAATTCCTGCAAGTCTCTGCAGTCATGGAATTCCTTCATCAATAAACACATATTAAGCACCTTCTGGGAGCAAGGCCCTTAGTTCTATACTTAAGACATAAGGGTAGACAGTGGCACAGACCCTGCCATCAAAGAGTCTGCTTGTGAACAGAAAGGAAGGCCACAGACAGAAGGAACAATAGTTCACGGGACTTCCAACACACTTTCCTCACTGCAAACCTGTGACAGATGAGGAAGCTGAGCTTCAGCGGGGTAAAATGGCTTTCCCCCCTGAAGGGCAACAAGGCTAGTGTTGGAGCCATCCAATTCTTTTTTTCATTATACCATGCTGTTTCTGACGAACCAGGAATACAAAGACATTAAACTATGTTGTCAACAAGTATGGGCCTACTATGTGCCAAGTGCTCTCAAGAAATTTATGACCTGATAGGAGGGAAGTAAATAACCAGGGTGGGAAGGCAAATGATGTAGAAGCAAAAGAGGAAGTTCAGAAAGAATACTATGAGACACTGGAGGAGGGAGAGGTGACCTTCATCTAGGGAATAGTGAAGGGGGAATCAGGAGGAGGTAGCAGCTGAGTTGGGCCTTCAGATTAGAGAGGGACTTCTACAGCTGGAGGTGGATGGGGAGACCATTCTAGACTTGGGTGGGTCAGTGTGAACAAAGACGCAAGGATGGAAGAAGGCCAGGCGAGAGAGGAGGACAGAAAGCCATCCATCTTGGTCCAGTCTGACCTGACAATGACAAAAGAGAGTTGGAATGGAGCCACCAAGCTGGCCCTGCCCAGCTGAGATGAGTGAGATGGGCTTTCAGGAGCAACAAGTGCCTTGCACGTAGTGGGTGCTTAATAAATGGACTTTGAATCAAGTAGAATAGAAACAACTGAGATTCAGATGATGAGTTCCCATGGAGGCTGAGTGTAGAGAAGGCTTCAAGGTTCTACTCCTGTCTAGGAGTCTCATTCTTCACACTTGAGGCCTGGTCCATTCGGGGGCCTGTGGAGTGAGAGGCTGGGGAACACACACCTAGAACTCAAGGGAAAATGGTTCTCCCTGGTGAATTTCTCACCAACCCTAGGGTATCAAGTAGGTGGGAGAGAAACTTTATTAGCAAGTTTGCTGCGTGACAGAAGCAGTGGCATAAGGGGAAACAGCTCCTGAGACTAAAGCCCCTTGTCTCAGGGCTAAACAATATAGCTTCTCTGTCCCCTGATAGGGCTGAGTGGGATGTCCCCCATCTACTGGCCCTTCTTTTTTGGACAAAGGGTCTTCTGCTCCTTCTTATATCTCTCTCCTCCCTCTGTTCTTCTAGCCTGCTATCTCTTTCTCTCCATGTTCTCCTCCCTGCCCTTCACCTGAACAAGTGTCCATTCACAGGACAGGGCAAAAATAATCCTGGGCTGTGAGGCCTTGGGTCATAAGAAGTCAGATGTTGGAATGAAATTTGTCTTAAGTCAGTCAGTTACCCTGAATCCATAGATGGGGTAAGGCGGTACAGTGCAAAAGAGAGTGTTCCTTGCTCTACTCAGTCTGAAGGGTCGAGGGAGGGATGGGTGCTAACTTTTAGTTAACTGATCCATTCCCTCAAACACCTCATTTCTTAGAATCATAAAATGGCAAAACTAGAAAGGATTTCGGGAGTCATCTTGCCCACCTCCTTCACTTAATAAGAGAAGGGAACTAAGACACAGATTGGTTGTGACTCATGCCCCCAATGCTTTTCCCTTGGTGCTGGACATATGGCTAGTCATGCCTAGAGCCAGGACCCTTGGCTTCTGACCCAAGCCCACTGCTTTCTGATTGTTCCTTAGAGTGAGGAGTTGGCTTACTAACCTATTAGCACCAACTTTTTCCCTGCTCCCTCTGAATCACTCATCACGCCGTTGAATGTGGTACTTTTGTCCTACCTCGCTGGTTAGTCCCTAAGCCCTGAAGGAGAGGAAGAAACATGGTTACTTCGAGGGCTTTTATGAGGAATGACCCCTGTCTGCTAGTCTTTTAGATGCCCACCAGCTCACAAGCACCAGAAGAAGAAGCCTTTACAGCTAGGCCATCCGCTCGTTGTGGATGATCTAGGTTTGACAAGGAACAGAAGTAAAACGTGGTATCTGTCAGTGTAATGGGGGACTAGCCAATGAAGGCCCACTCCTAGGAGCGTGTGAATACTTGGCGAGCCTGCTTCAGAGTAGGGATTTTTATTATGCATGCCCAGAAGCCAGCTCACTACCATCCATGAGGGTCCTCTGCACATGTGCCCAGTACTGAGCACTCGTTGGCCAGTCCTCCGTCATGCCAGCCTGAGCATGAGCAAGATCATAGTGTTCCTAAGTTGCAGGCCTCACTTTACCCCCAGTGCCTGACCATCACTGACAGCTCCCCAGAATAGATGATGCAGTAGTCAGTCAGCGGGCCGGATGGACACTTAGGGGATCATCTAGATTCTAGTCGAACCTCTTCATTTGACAGTTGGGGAAACAGGCCAGTATCCTTTTTTCTTTATGCTAGATTCCAGCACCTTGCCTGGGCAGTGTGAAGTTTCTCCAACTTATAAATGAGAGCTTGTTCCTTTATTAATTAGTCTTTTCTGTTCTCCCTGAATTCCCTCTTCCTCTCTTCCTCCTTCTCTCCCTGCTTCTCTTTACTACCTCTCTTTTCCTCCCTTCTTTTTTCTTCCTTTCTTCTTCCTCCTTCCTTGCCTTTCTTTCTTCTCCTTCCTTTCCTTTCTTCATTATCCATTCCTTTGTGCTGAGCTGAACTTGCATACATTATCTTTCTTTCGCAGTGAAAGTTGGTGGGACTTTGGGGAGAGTGGGATCCCCAGCATTTGTGACAGAGCCTCCCATGTCAGGCAGCATTCCCTCCCCGACATGATCAGCTCAGTCATTTCTCCAGCACAGAGTCCATGGGGGTGTATACCTGGGTCCACGGAGAAGAGAGTAGCCATCGGAACCTGACACCTGGCAGCTGGCATGGACAACTCACCCTTGAAACACAGTGAAGCCTTGACATGGCCCAGCAGGAAGGGTAGTGTCCCTTAAGGCTGCAACTGCTTTGTTAAGCAAGAAATATGGGGCACAGGCCTCTGGCTTCAGCACAGTGATGAAGGTTCCACCCCTTTCCTGGGCCCTACCTACTAGGGTATCTCTGTCCTCACAGAGGGCCTTGTTAGGATATGGGCCACACCATTTCACCAGGGTCGAGGAGCAGGAGGAGTGTAGTGGCATCCAAAGGCCTTCATTACTCAAATCTCCCTAAGGAGATCACCCCTCCCATTCCGGCTGATGGCACCTCTGGCACATGGGGCCATAATTCAGCCCACAGAATGAATATCAGCAGACATTGGAGCAGGAAGAGGGTAATACTGAGGATGGTCCTAGAAGATAGATAATCCTTACCTTAAAGCAGGACCTCTCCATATAAAGATGGAACTTTGGCCAGAGAGCCATGGTGGCAAGTTCACCAAGCAGCCTTGAGTCTGGGAAGAGACCCAGAGAATGGATTTGCAAGGAAAAGCTTTAATGAAGTTCCCAAAGAAGGAGTTCATAGGTTCAGAGTATTTAGAGCTGGAAGGAATCTGAGAGATCATCTTGTCCAACATTTACAGTAGGGGAAATTCAGGTCAGGTTCAGGGCTTGCCCACAGTCACCTAAGCGGTCAGTAGCAGTGCTGGGATTTGAACTCAGTTACTCTGACTCCAAATCTAGTGCCCTTTCCACTCCACCACAGGAATGTCTGGCACCCAGAATTGGCAGGCCTGCCTGGAGCTCCGGAGATGCCTGATCAGCCACAGAATTAGCTGAGTTTAAAATAAAAGAGCAGTCGTGTTTCACATGTTGAATTTGTTGTTGTATGTTATTTTAGGCTGAACACCTCAAGGGAAAAGTTATGGAGAAAGAGAGTACCAAATGAAGCATAGACTAGCAATAGACCAGAGTGCAGAGACAGATTGATTAGAGTAGGCAATGAAGCCCATAGATTGGATACACTTTGCATGCCAAGCCTTGGCGCAGCAGCACCTGTCCCTCTCCATTCTGGTTTGGACCTGTCCATCTCTCCCAGAGGACCATTATGGTAGGGCTATGGTGTGGGGGTGGGGGGTGGGGTTAACTCAATTCCCCAAGGAAAGCATCCCCAGTGCAAGAAGCAAAAGCCCCACCACCACCACCACCCAAGAACCAGTTGTTAAACATTTTACCAGCATACTCCTGCATACATATAGTTCTATGGCCAGTGCTACATATCAGGTAGCTCTTTGACACAGTTCTGGGTCATATCAAAGGCATTTTTTCATCAGCCTAATCCCCAAAGTGGCTTAAGTCCATGGTATCTCAATGGAGTCTAAGAATTCTGGTAGGTTTTCTGACAAGGTGAAGGCAGCTGGAGAGAGCACTACACTGTGGGCCTATGGGGCTGAAAGGGAACAGAGAAAACAACCTAGCCTGAAATAGGATCTGCCTCACTGGCCTTTCTACCTTCCAGAATTCCTAGGCTCCACTGAGCTAGGGCCCAGGACTGTGTCTATGGGCTGCCTGACATTTAGCACTGACCATAGAAACCTATTTATGCAGGGGTGTGCTGGTAAAATGTTTAATAACTGGTTCTCTGAATTTTTTAAATGCGCCCACTACACACTTTTAAGTTTAATTTGGATTTTGTTCCCCATTTCCTTGTCTAGACAATCAACAAAACAATAAAGTGAACCCTGATTTGTAACATTTTCCAGTTTCCAAGGTGTAAACACTCACACTGAAAATTTAACCAAAATCTAGGACACCGCTGGGTATATGGCACCAGTCTAAGAAGTACTGGGTATTTTTCAGAGGGCAGTTTGCCCAGCACAGAGTCAGCCTGTGCCCTAGCTTCCTAGGAAGGGTCCCAGGGCGGCTCCTCTTTTGGGGCCAGGGACATTTTGCCATGTCCAAGGCATAAAGAGGCGCTTAACACCTTCATCTCCTTTCTTTCCTCTCTCCCTTTGTGGATTGCCAGTTTGTGACACAGAGGATGGAAGTAGCGGTAGCAATGCTAGGGAAAGGATGGAGGGTAGGTGGACTGCGGGGGTGGGGGGTAATGTGTGACACACACTCCCCTCTTTAATGTGTTTAGAGGTAAGGAGGCTGACCTTGAACATCTGGCTGGATTAGACAGAAAATACTGTCTTTCTGCTCTCAAACATCTCCAACCACAGCCATTCAGTGAGGCCAAGAGCAACGGAGCCCACATTAGCTCACTTCTCCAAACCTGCTATCACCTGGGGAATACCAGGGCCCAAGAGCAATTCAGCAGCCTCCGGCAGCAAATTCTGTCAACTCTAAGCACTGTCTTTTCTAAACCAGGAGAGAAATCTCATTATATTTATGAGCAGTGGATGGGAGCCTAATCAGTGCTAGGCCAAACGAGGTCCAGTCCTACTCAGAAAAAGTAGGACAGGCTAAGGGACCTCTTTGAGTCCCTTTTGTCTCAGACACTGTGCAAAGTGATGGTTGTTGCCAGGGAGGGTTTGTAGGGAAGTAGCTTTATAGAAAGGTTGCTAGTCCACAAGGTCTTGCACCAACCACATGGTTCCTCTGCAATTTCTGCTCCTTCTAGAAGTGAAATAATTCTCTTTTTCTTTCCATTTCTGTCATGAACTTGGGGATCTTAAGGCAATGCCATCCTTGGAGACAGCAGAGAGTGCATGAGGGGGACTGGTACATAAGGGAGCAAAAAGAATAGGCATGAATCTACATGCATCTACTGTTCTTGCCAAAATAACCAACTTTCCTTCCTTCCTTCCTTCCTTCCTTCCTTCCTTCCTTCCTTCCTTCCTTCCTTCCTTCCTTCCTTCCTTCCTTCCTTCCTTCCTTCCTTCCCCTTTTTCTCTTCCAAGCATCTGAACTCATGGCAAACCCTAGGCTCAGTGACACAAACAGGACAGTGGATGCTTTTCCAGCTGGAGTCACCAGAGTGGGGCATCTGCCCAGAAGCCCCCCAAGGAGTGTCTCCCTCAGAACTGCTCTCCAAAGACAGTGTCCGTAGTGACTCATCCTCCTCTCTGGTGAGCAGTGGCTAGAATGAGCCACAGTCATTCTCGGGGAGACTTTTCTTGAGGAAAACTTGCCAAAGGTCCTGGTTGGGACTGTCTAGAAGCTTGGGGTTCCCACTTTGCCCTTGGAGAAGACTCTTGAACCTCCAAAGGCAGCGCCCCTGCCCAGCGCTCCCCCTTGCCAAGTGGAGCCTGGAGCAGGGCCCAGGGGCCTTTCCTTCAGGGTTATACACAGAGTTCCAGCTCATGCCGACTGGGACTTCTTCACTCCGGGGCCTTCAAAGGTTTTTCCACAGCCTTGGAGATAGGCTTTGAGTTGAGGGCTGGGAGCCAAGAGCTCCATTTCCTTCACATTCCAGTTGGCCCCACAGCTCCCTTTGCGGGCACCCTGTCCTTGGTGATGGAATGCGTGCAGCGAGGGACTTGTGGGATTTAGAGAACTTTAAAAAAAAAAAAAACACTAGGACCTAACACTGTTTCATTATTGAAATACGAGGCCATAGGACTCTACAAGGCAGCACGTGCACTGGCTGACTTTTCCCCAGACAGACGGTGGCAGGCCAGACGTGTCTGCAGCCACCTTGAAGCCATCACCAAGCATTGTGAAACATCCAAGTGGCAATGCTTTCGTAACAACCATCTCCTTATTTTTACCTATGCCTGAAGATTTCTTTTTATTTCAAAAGCAGCCTTAACCATTCCAATTTTATTTACTTGTATACCTCATAAGCATTTTTCTTTCATTTTTCTTTCCTCTTCCTCCCCCATCTCCCTTTGCCACCCCAGCCCCAACACATTTTTTTAACTCCTTCTCCCTTTACTCTGTACCTGGTTATCATGGGGTGTCCTCTGTAGAAGCAATAGAGTGCAGTAGGCTACATGAACCCCACGAGGAGGTGGGATGACATCAGGAGAGGCCGCCTCTGCCATTCTCCTTCTCTTACTGTGCAATTCAAGTCCTTCTTAAGCCATTACCAGTGGGCGTGCTCAGAAATTTAAAAACAAAAACAAAAACCAACGAAGCCCATGTGGTTTGAGTTGCCACTCTGAAGGTCCTAGAACCTCTGGCATGGGAAGCGAGAGGGAGCCGCGGTCAGCAGCTGGTGAGCCCAGGGTAAGGGTGTCCTGGTTGGCACCAGGATGACTGCGTTAAGCCAGCCGCTCTCGCCTCAACAGTGTTCCAGACAACCAACCTGATGGTCCCATACATTGGAGCTTCCCTTCAACCTGAGCAACAGCAACAAGTCTCATTTCTAACGTTCTATGCAATGAAATACAAAAAACAAAAAAAAAACAAAAAAAAATTAAAAAAACAGAACACACTACACCTGTTAATATTTAATAAACTAAATGTTACGTAATAAGAATTTAATTGCAAATGTGCTATGGAGAAACTGGATGGATATGTTTCTAGCTAACACCTGTGTGCGTGTGAAGTTTTCAATTTGTGGCATGTTCGACCCATTCGAAGGACGTATTGTTGCCAAAGGGTGACCATGCTGCTGTGACTGTCTCCTGTCCTAGAGTAGAGCATGGCTTGCTACCTCTTTGCACGAATTCATCTACTTTAAAATGCTTGCCGTACTTTGCTCGGGGTTCTTTTTGCCTCAGTCCCTCGCCTATACTCAAATGCTTCTTGTCGACATATGCACTTGTTATTAAAGGATCGTCTGTGCTAATGGGAGAGGTGCCTCTAGTCCGGAGAGAGGTCCTGAGCCCTCCCACCCATGCTGACCTACTGATAACTTTTTCCCCTCACTGTCTTCTTTTCCCAGATCTTGAGCCCTATTAACAAGTCCCAACATGGAAATGAGCCCATCCAATCTTGTGCCCCCATAACCCAATATGCTCCTCTTCAGTAGATCATAGGAGTTAAAATGGGAAAAGGCTTTTGAGAAAATCTAATCCAACCCCCGCTCCCCCACCCTCCCGTTTTATAGATGTGTCAGCTGAGGGCCAGAGAAAGAAGAGGCAGTAACTTTTGACTAAGGTCAAACAGGAAGTAAATAGTAAAGGTGGGATATGAGTCTGAGTCACTTGACTCCATATTCAGTGCCCTTCTCATTATACCAGTCTTCCCAAAGAACCACCCCTATCACCACCTCCACATACAGACTATATACCCCAATGCCTGTATCAGAGACAATACCACGAGCCTTGAAATGGAGATTAAAAAGCAATTCAAAAGAGAGTTGGAGCAGCCCCAGATAGCTACTGTATAATTTCTGTCCTTAAATGAGCTTATCTTACCTCCATTAGCCCTAGTTCTGAGGATTTCCCAAGGACTGTGCTCAGAGCTTAGAAAACTGTCTGTTCATGGTAAACTGGAGCCTTCAGCCTCTGTGAAACTCAAAAGCCAACATAGCTACACTGGCCCAGGGCTTTGCAGGGAGGGGCTGGAAATCCATTTTCTGAAAAATGGATTTGATACCAATGGGCTCTGGGTTAGGACTTGAAAGGTTGTTTTGTTGGTTGTCCTATTGTGGAAAGGTTTGTCATATCTCAGTTTTACCAGTGCTTCTAAGTCTTGACTAAAGCAGGCCATTCCCTGAAAGGGGATGGAGCCCCTAAGGAGCTAAAATGAGTACAAAATCTCAAATTGCTCCACTTCTCCCTGGAGGAACGGCTAGGACTCAGGATTTGGAGGCCTCCTTACTCAGCTTTGATCGAAGAGAGACTTTCTAGGAACCTCAGCCCATATCTAAAGCTTTAAAAAACAAAACAAATCACAAACCCAAAACTTTCAAAGGCTGTAGAAAGAAAAGGGCCCAGAATGAATAGGGGGCAAAAAGAATAATCCTTGGCGTTTATGAGACCAGTTTGGAGCTGCTGACCTTTGGAAATGAAACAAAGACAGATTGGCAAAGGACATCCAAACTCTATCTGGGACCGTTGAGGGTTTCTGGACTGGCAAGGTGTGAAGCTTTTCTTTCCCTAGACCACCATTTCTAAGGCAGCACTAACTTTCACCATGCCTTGGGAAGTTCCCAGGGGCCCAGGCACATCAAAGGTATTGAGCCCACAGCCTAGCCTTTTCCGGAGCTATTTGGGTTGCACCATGCATTTCTTAGGACTTCATATTTCTTAGATTTTTTTTTCCTTGGCAGCTCTTGGACTCAGGAGGGAAGACTTCTCTCTGTGTTACTTGTCTCCATCACAGACTCCAGGCCTTGAAGCCTCCTTGCCTAGAGACTCATTTTGATCTGGTTTTCCCCAAGGATACATCCTGGTCCCTCTCTCTGAGTCCAGAAGAGCCTTGGTAGGCTACCCCAAGAGCCTCCAAAGGGTTTAACTCACCTCAAAGGGCTGTGTTTCTTAGCTGCCATTTGAGTGGAGGGGACCTTCCTAGCCCCCAAGTCAGCGGGGACAAATGGCTGAGAAAAGATTACTTCTTAATGGGAATGAATGAGACATCATTAGATGGAGACTATGTGTAGGGAAAGGGGCCTGCTTTCACCAGGTCTCCATTCTCCCCAGAGACAGACAAGAAGGGCCTTGATGCCCTTAGCTCTAAGGGTAATTGGTAGGTGACTCGTGTGGCGAGCAGTTCCCAGTCTGGGCATTGACCAGTCAGCATTTGTATTAGGAATGGCCTCAACTTCCTTCTGCACTGCTGTTGGGGATTAGTATTCTTAATGTCATCTGCCTTTTGTTTGATTCTCCTCATTGAAGTATGGAATGGAATGGAATAAGTATTCATTAAGCGCCTACTATGTGCCCAGGCACTGCGCTAAGCGCGTTACAAATACTATCACATTTGTAACAATACCTCTCACTGACATGGCCTCTTCAAAGGACCTCAGCTCACTTTGCTTGTGTGATCATTTCTAATTATCTACCAGATGTGCGTGAAGCAGGGAAGGGGAAATATTACTCTCCCTATTTTCCTGACTCGGAACCTAAGGCAGAGAGTTTCAATTACTTGACCAAGACCAAACTACAAGGTATGAGCAGAGGGTTCCTTTCTGTGATAAGCCCTTGCCCTCGATCTTACCCTTCTTTGTCTAGCCTGGACCATGTGTGAAGTCAGTCTCTACCCCTAACCCATCCCTCCTCTGAGCTCCCAGATGGCACCTGAGAGGAGGTTCTTGGCTGCAGAACTGTCTGGTAGCTGGTTTAGAACACTTTCTGTGAACATAAATAAGGGACCTCCACCTGGAGATCGAGTTAACGCTTTGGGCAGTTCAGATGAAGGTGCTTGGCATGAAGTCTTGCTCAGGCACCAGGCCCAAGTGACTTGAGGTTGTTACCTACCACATGAAGGCAAGAGTATTAGGGACATCACTGGAGTGGTAGGTGGGGAGAGGATAGAACAGGCAGGGTTCAGGATCTCTTCTGCTGCTTGGGGGGCAGGTGTTGGGTGCTTCCACACATACTTTATTTGTACTGAGGACTCTGTCCACCAATGGAAAGCTAGCACATTCTCCATACTTCACCTTTGACGGACCTGAAGGCTACCTCTACCAGGCAGCTTGCTCTTTGGAAAGCACATGTACTCACTACAGCCCTGTTATCAATAGTCCTTGACCCCACCCCACCCCCACACACACACCCCCACCCAACCCCAGGGACAATCATAGAAATTTAGATCTGGAAAGGGCTCTAAAGATCCTCCAAACCAACACTCTCGTGCTACAGATTGGGAAACTGAGGCTGAGAGGGCTTCCATGAGTGACCCTTGAGCATGAAATCAGTTCAAGGTAGACTTGGAACTAGCACTCAGGGTCCCTGACCTCCAGTCTAGTAGTATACATATCACCCTGCCTCAGAGAGGGGAGACAATAGGAGCTTCTCAGTTCCTGCCCTTGGATGTGATCATTTAATATTCAGAACCAAGCAAAAGCTGAGGATTCAAGGATGTCCAGAGAAAATCTTCATTCCCTAAATATCACTAGATACACACATGTTCTTTGTCCATGTTGTTGGTTCTCCAAAAGCAGTGGCCTCCCCTTCAGGTACCCCTAGAATGGCCAGTATTTCCCAGAGAGCCACTGGCGTGACAAGTGCATACAGTCCGACGTCCTCCCAGGCCCTATTCCCCCATGGGTCATCTCTCTTGGGGTCTCCATGACCTGCACTCTCCATTCCTGGCATGTAAATACATTGTACAGTGTGTAAATCTCATGTGGCAAGGAGAACAAACTCAAACTGCAACTCGTGTTGGGGAGGCTCACTTCCCAGCACCAGCACACCTTTTGCTTTGATGTACAAAAAGAGAAAGCCAATACTTTAATGGGTGTGTGTGGGTGGGTGTGTGGGTGTATGTGTGTGTGGGTGTGTGTGCACAAGAGAGAGAGTGAGGAGAGTGTGTTTGGGGGAGAGAGACTGCCTCATTTAGTCCTTGGGATTGAAACCCACACCTCTTCTGCCTTCCCCTAACCTTTCCTTCTCTTCCCTCAAGTCTTCTCTTCTTCCTCTTTCTTCCCCTTTCCTTTCCCAAGGTAGAGGAGTCATCTGTAGAGTTCTTATGGTTTTCCCAGCCCCTTCCACCTGGTGGCTTCCATGCCTTTCTTGGGCTATTCCATTTTGAGGTGGGGGTTTTTTGTTGTTGATGGGGCAGGGGTGGGGGTGGGGGGATTGTACAAAGTCAAACCAACAAGTTTACAGTTGTAAGTGCAATGACCTAAGTCCTCTATCTGAACATTGTAAATTGTGTGTCTGTCCTGCTGCGCCCTGTGAGAACTCTGTAGTATTTCAATGTACCACCTTCTGTATTGTGACTCAGTATGAGATATTGCCCCTACAAGGTATTTCTGTGATAACAGAATAAAAGGACTTGATATAAACCATGCGTCGGCTCCTGCATTGTTCCTGTTTTATTGGGGGTGGGGTGGAGGTGAGAAGTAATCTGCAGAAGTAATTAAAAGCAGCAAACCCAAGTGTCCACAAGAGATGTTTGTTCTGCCAATCCACGGAGACTGCTTTGGCTTAAACCACTCATGGGAACTTTCATGCTAGATGTCCTATAGGCATCCAACATTCACCACAGCCAAAACAGAGTTCAGCACCTTCCCTAACCTGGCCCTCTCCCAAACTTGCCTGTTTCTCTTGAGGACACCACCATTGTTCCAGTAACCCAGGTTCACCGCCTTGGTGTCATCCTCAGCTCCTTCCTTTCCCTCACCCCACAGTCAATCAAATTGCCAAACCTTATCATTTCTATCCTCCTTGTGTCCATTCTCTCCTCTCCAGTCACATGGCCACTCACCTACCTCAGATCTTCATCACCTCTCATCTGGACTATTACAACTCCCTCCTAAGTGACCTCCCTGCCTCGAGTCTCTCCCCACTCCAGTCCATCCTCCACACAGATGCCTACATGATTTTCCTAAAGCTCAGGTGTGATTGTGCCATTCTCCTACTCAATAAACTCTACTGTCTCCCTGTTACCTATAGGATCAAATCAAAACTCCTCTGTTTGGCATTTAAACCCCTTTACCACCTGGATTCGTCCTATCTCTTTAGTTTTATTACTCATCACTCCCCTTCACATTCACTACCCCCCAGCCAAACTGTCCTTCTTACAGTTACTCACGTATGGCACATCACCTTCCAACTGACTTCATGCCTTTAACTGGCTGTCCCCCATATCTGAAATGCACCCCCTGCACAGCTAGGTGGTGCGGTGGATAGTGCACTGAACTTGATGGAATCAGGAAGTCCAGGGTTCAAATCCAGCCTCAGGCACTTAACTGTGAACTTAAGCAAGTTACTGAAACTCTTTGCCTCGGTTTCCCCAAATGTAAAATGGGTTTAGTAGCAACCACCTCCCAGGGTTGTTGTGAGGATTAAATGAGATATTATTTGTAAAATGCTTAGCACAGTGACTGGCCCATAGTAGATGCTATGTAAATGTTAGCTGTTATTATTATTATTACTAATCACCTTTGACCCTTAGAATTCCTACTTTCTTCAAGGGTCAGCTCAACAGCCACCTTCTGCTGAAGGCTCCTAATGAAGCCTTTCCTGATCCCCCACCCTGGTTAATAATTCCTTTCTCCCAACATTTTCTTGTATCTATCATCTATCTATTTCTCATATTTCTATCTATATGTGTTTGTCTCCACTCACTAGATTGTGAGCTCCTCAAGGACTGATTCATTGTTACCTTTATATTTCCAGCACCTACTACAGTGTTAGTGTACAGTAGGGCTTAATAATGCTTATTGCTTGGTTTATTTATTGGGTCCCAATCAGGCACTGGGAAGCCCTGGGTCACCTAGACCACAGAGACACCTTAGGATACTGGCCTAATGGGTTCAGTAATTTGCCTTAGTTAACTTGTGATGGCTTCTCTAGAAACCCAGCAGGTCTGATCTGTAACTGCCCAAGATGTAGCTCCATGAATTCCCCCTACCTGATCTGTGATTAATGAACTGATTAATCCATTAATTCCCCCTGGAATGGAGGGAAGGGAGCAACAATAGAAGGGCTCTGTCCTTGGCCCTACCATTCAACATTTTTATCAGCTACTTAGATAATGGCATATCTGGCATTCTTAGGAAATCATGGAAGAAATGAAACTGAGTGTGTGTGTGTGTGTGTGTGTGTGTGTGTGTGTGTGTGTGTGTGTGTATGAGCTATATATATATATATATATATATATATATATATATATATATACACACACACTCTGTAACCTGCTTCTGAATTTAAGGAAGAGAAACAAAGCTCATAGGCCCAGGGAACTTGCCTGTTTTAAGTTATTAAAATAAGGTCTCATGCCAGTCTGAGATATAGCCACCTGAGAGCCTTTCTTTATAATCCCTAACATATCAGAGCAAGGATAAGCTTTCCTAGTGCCTAGCACAGTGCCTTGACCACAGAAGGTATTTGACAAATGTTCTTTGAATTCATTGACTTGAATCACAGAATTGTCTGTAGACTAACCTCAGTGGCTCCTGAATATTGGGGCATATACTATTTTATGCTCAGCAATAAACAAAGCTGATCTCCTTTACACATGTACCAGCTCAGAGTAAACAGGCCCAGAAACATTTGGAAATGTCCATCAACAGTAAGCTTGATAAGGATACACACCAGAACTGGGGGAATTCTTTTTTTTTTTTTGGATGGGGGAAGGCAGGGCAATTGGGATTAAGTGACTTGCCCAAGGTCACACAGCTAGTAAGTATGACAAGTGTCTGAGGCCAGATTTGAGCTCAGGTCCTCCTGATTCCAGGGCCAATGCTCTACTCACTGTACCACCTAGCTGCCCCCGACTGGGGAAATTCTTTTGGTGCTTAGTGGTTAAATCTATCCATTCATCATCAGTCATCCTAGCTCAGTTCCCTCTCCTCCTCCTGGGAGAAGTAAATGAAAAAATCTCAGTAAGCTGGAGCAGCGGGCAAATACAAAAGAGATGGAACATTTAGTAGGAATTAATGTAAAGCTATATTTCGGTTCAAAAATATCAACTATGCAGGTACAGAATGAGGGAGAAATGTCTAGGCTGTTACACATGAAAAAACCCTAGAGTTTTTCCAGGACTCGAAGGATCACATGAATCGATAGCCAGAAAAAGAGTCAGCGTGGTTTTACATATTTCATAGATTATAGGGCCATAAATCTGGAAATGGAAGGGACTTTGGAGGTCAACTCCTTCAATTACAGATGATGAAATCAAGGCCCCAGGGAGGTTTACTTACTTGTTCAAGGTCACACAAGCACAAAGTCAGATGCTGGGAATACAAAGAAAAGCAAAACCAGTTCCTTCCCTTAAAGAGCTCACATTCTAGTGGGTTAAGGCAACTTGTCCATAATTGGGTACATACAGAATATATTGTCCAGGGGATTCCTGTTCATGTCAGGGTTGGACTAGATGACCTCAGAGGTGCCTTTGAACTCTGTTTCTTTGCTGAAGACCAGATGCATTAGAGAAGTGGCTAAGCTGCTACCATTTAGTGAAATATGAAGCCCCTAGCAGATTCCTCACCACCCACCCCCCAGCTATCTTGTACCATGTAGTCATGCTGTGATTCATTCAAGTATCTACTCCTGTCCCCAGGCCTATTGCTCCCCAAATACATTTTACAAGGTCAATGTCCAGGGACTAGAACAGCCTTAGGGAATTTGGGAGTTCTCTTTAAGTAGGAAAAAACAGAGTCACTGCTGAAAGCTCACCAAGCAGAAAGCTGGGCACTATAAGCAGGTCAGATAACTTCCCAATTAGAGTGTTTTGTTTTTGTTGTCTTTTTTTAAATTATTATGAACCTGACAAACAAACAAACATGAATAGTCTTCTATACAAAAGAAGAACAGAAAAAGACGACTAAATAGGAAACCACATATATCCAGCATTTACAGCTTTTTTGGTAGATTTCAAATGTAGCATGATATTGGGTACCTATTAGTATTAGAGTTCCAACACTGCCCTGCTTATCTGTGTCCCCTTCTGAATTTTCTTATGCTCTCTTCTGTTTAGTTTCTTAATGATTCATTGACCATCTTTTCTTTATTTTCTTCCTTTTAGTGTCCTTATCCTACCCTTTCACACCCCCATCCAATTCTCCTGCCACCATTAAAGCTCCTTCCATTCTTTTTTTTTTTGCAGGGGGGAAGGCAGGGCAATTGGGGTTAAGTGACTTGCCCAAGGTCACACACCTAGTGTGTCAAGCTGAGGTCAGATTTGAACTCAGGTCCTCCTGACTCCAGGGCCAGTGCTCTACTCACTGCACCCTCTAGCTGCCCCACCTCCTTCTCTTCTAATAAATAAGTGCAATCATGCAAAACACACTTTGGCTATGTTTGAAAATGCACATCTCATACTGCACCACTAGTCCATCACCTCTCTGCCAAGAGGCGGGAAGTTTGCTTTATCTTCTGAAGCTGGGATTAGTCATGGTGTTGACCATAATTAAGTCTTCTAAAGCTGTTTTTCTTTCTAGTGTTGTTGTCCCTGTATTAATTGTTCTCCTGGTTCTGTTTACTTTACTCTTCTTCTGTTAATAGTCCTCACAGGTTTCTTTGAATCTCCTTCATAATTTCTTCATGGCACAATAACATCCCTTCAACTCATTTGTAATAATTTGCTCACCAATTTCCCCAAATGATAGGTGTCCACTTTGCTTCCAATTCTTTGCTAAAAAAAAAAAAAATGCTGCTGTAGATATGTTTAAACATATGGTCAAGTTGGTTGTTAAAACCAACTGGAGTCAGGAGAATCTGAGTTCAAATCTGGCCTCATTCGCTTACTTGCTATGTGACCCTGGGCAAGTCACTCAACCCCATTGCCTCAAAAAAACAAACAATTTTATATTGGTCAATAACATCAGCTTTCCCAGGTATACCCATACCTTTAAGAAAATCAAGAAGCCATCCACATCAGATTAAAAAACTGATAAGAATGGACATCCAGCACCCTTCCACCAGACCACAGTCCAGCCTCCAAACCTGATAACATAGATGCAAACCTGAATTCCTCCCCATTGCTTTTGTTCCTCCTGTCCATAGCACCCCACCCTTACAGATTTAATAATTTTATTATTTCTGCGTCACTTTAAGATATACGAAATGCTTCCCTCACAACAATCCTATGAGGACAAGTATTATCATCCTCGTTTTTTTTGCAGCTGAAGAAACTGAGTCTCAGAGATTAAAGTTAACTAGTTCATGGTGATAATATCTTACTTTTTAAAAAGTAGAACTGAGGGGAATGAGCCTTGGAGTTAGCATCTGAAGCTCTAGATCTAACTAGATCATCTCTGAGATACCTTCCAGCTTGACATAATAGTTGTTTTCTTATCTGTAAAATCAATCAGTGAGCATTTAGTCTATGCCAGGGTGCTGTGTTAATGCTGGAGTTACAAATCAAGACAAAAATAAGCCTTGCCTTTAAGAAGCTCACATTTTAGTGGGGAAGACATGTCAATAATTAGGTACATACGGGATACATAGAGTTGATAGAAGGTAACCGTAGATGGGAAAATTTTAGCAGCTGGGGGTGAAGGAAAAGCAGGGACCAGCAGAGGCCTCCTGCAGAAGGCTGTATTGGAATGAACTCTCAAAGGAAGCCAGGAATTCTAGGAATAGGAGATGAGGAGGCACAACATTCTAGGCCTGGGGGACAGGCAGTGCAAAGGAAGGAGGCAGAGTGTCCCATTCCAGAAACAGCAAATGGGCCAGTATGTCTGGACTGTTGACCTCATGAAAGTGAGTCAATACTGGAAAGCTAGGACGGGGCAAGGTTATGAAGAGCTTCAGATACCAAACAAAGGACATCTGATCCCGAGGTTAATAAGGAGCCACTAAAATTTATTTAATAGGGAGGTGACACAGGTATGACTCCATTTTGGAAAATCACTTTGGCAGCTAAGTGGAGTATTGATTGGTCTAGGGAAAGACTTGAGAAAGGGAAAGCAGTTAAAAGGTATTTCAATAATCCAGAAAAGAGATGAGGAGAATCAGAAGTAGGGTCGCAGCTGTATGAATGAAGAGAAGGGGACATATACAAGAGATGTTGTAAAGGCAAGCATGACAAGATTTGCCAACTGAACGGATAGGTGAGATGGTTGCAAGCAAGGAGTCAAGGTGGACACCAAAGTTTAAAACTTGGGTAATTAGGAAGTTGGTGAAATCCTTGACAATAACAGGGAAGTTCAAAAGAAGGGGGATTTAGGGGCAATTATAATGAGTTCTGTTTGGGAAATGTTGAGTTTGAGAGGTGTATTGGACATCCAATCTGAAATGTCCAATAAACAGTTCATGATGTGAGTTTGGAGCTCAGGAGATAAATGAGTGCTGGATAAATAGATCCAGGAATCATCTGTATACAGATGATAATTGAACTGTTAGGAGTTAATGAGATAGTAAAAAGAGAAAGAAAAAGAAGAGGGCCTATGACAGCATTTAGCACAGTGCCCCAGTGCTTGGCACAATGTCTTATTTTAGGTCTCAGGAACTCTTTATATTCCCTGATTGGGAACCCCAAAGAGCTTTGGTTTGTGTGGGTTATATCTACCAATAATTACCACAGTAGGAATTAAAACTGATCACTTAAAAATATTCCTTTGTTAATTCATTTAAAATAACAATAATGAACCCATTACATGTTAACATAAATAACATTTTTATGAAAAGTAACCATAATTTCCAAAACAAAAACAAATCTAGTGAGAAGAATGGTAATATTTTATATTTTTGTAAATCTCTTTAACGTCTAGCTTAATAGAAGACAAATGGGTTGTCAAATCTGATTCTGCATTCCATCTGTTATTTGGTTTGAAGTATATGAAGAAAATGCAGCTTCACACAGATATGGAGTTAGATAAGAGAGGAATATTTTAATAGCCTTTCCACATAATTATGGATATACTCTCTGATGCTACACCGAAACTCAACAAGTGCTAGTTTCTTAGAGGTTAGTTGCAATGGAAAATATATCAGTGAACTTTTCACACTCTGTTACGTTAAAATTCAATGGTCTATCTTGCACTTTGAATGGATCTTTTACCCATGTGTGATTTTATAACATGGAAATGTGGAAATTATTGGTCCATTAAATCATGCAGGACTTCCAAACGTTAACACATTTCGTTATATAATATCCAAAAAAAATCACATTTGTAAATATCACCACCCACCTCATCTGAAAAGCCTTTAAGTACTGAGAAACTGGGAAGCTCATGGTGGCAGATAGATGTTTTCGAAAATTCTAATATTCACTTAAAATCTTGAATTTTATCACTGGCAACAAATATTATCGGTTGTTTTCCTTGATGTGACAGGCTCACTTCATTCATTTTCAAGAAAATGTCTCCCAGATACCTAAATCTGACTAACTTTCATTTGTCTAACATTCTTTCAAATAAAAATGGTATTCCTTAAAAAAAAAAAAAGTGGCTAGTTCAGCTCATGCCTCAGTCGTACAAGTGTTTTTCTTCAAGACAATCATCTTACAGTGGCATGCAGAAGTGATTTAAGCATCATACCCATTTTATCACATAGATGTGTACTCAAGGGCAGAAATTTAATAAAAATGATTCATTTTTAGTGCTTCACTAAAGATATTCTTCAGTGTAAGTGGCTTGTGTCTTTTTTTTTAACTGCGTGGCACCAAGGGGTGCCATTGCCTTAATTCAGGCCAGCAGCAGGGTTACCTACCATTGGATTTGCACCATCAGTGCAAATGTCAACACAGTTGTCCTATGATGAACCATGAGGTTCCAGGAAGTTAGTCCAGACTTTGAATATTTCAGCACCCCTTGTGTTGGTTGCCAGGTATTCAGATAAAAGACTCTCTTCTTTGGTGATTAGTTGGTGCTGAAAATCAACAAATGGGCGCGAAAGAGCCAGTCCAGTCAAGTCTGTAGATTCATCCACTTGGAAGGCAGAAGTACAATTCTGCAGAAGAAGGAATAACTCAGTCTTTATGTTTGCTGCTAAATTGTTAATTAACACAGGTCATGTAGCCTCTGGAAAACTGTACTGTACACTTGTTAAGAGAATAAATGTGAAAAAGGTAAAGTCTTACTATTATTATAAAAAATAATTTCAACCTCACCAACCCCCTGACAGGATCTCAAGGATCCTCTGGGACCTATGGACCACACTTTGGGAAGGTCTATCCTAGGCCTTTCTCTGAGATGGTCTGGACCAGCAATGGTTGAGGGAGTTTCCATATTTAGAGTTCTCTATAATAATTAAATCACAGATTCAGTTCCTATCCCAATTATTACAAAATGATTTCCTTCGAACAACCTTCTGAAATACATAAATATCATTATTCCTCTTTAAAAGATGAAAAGACTCAAAAGGGCTGAACATACCCTTGGTCCCAGAGGAGTCAGAGCTAGATCTTCCTGAGTGAATCCAGTATTCTTTCACAACACAGGAGACCCTGGGCTCAATGTGGTCTAGTGGCTGAAGACCTAACTATCTGAATGCAAAAAGATTTACCTACTGCCAGGTTTGGCTATAAAGGGATATGATTCAGTGGAAAGTGCGCTGAACTGGGACCTTGGAGTCACAAAGCACAATGCCTGGTACACAAGCATTTAATAAATGTTTGTTGACTTGACTGTACCTGATTTCCACTACTTACTCTACAGCTTATGGCTCCAGCGTACTTGGGGAATGAATGAGTGAAATACCTACTGTTGAGCACCTACTCTGTGCCAGGCATGCGCTAAGCACTGGGGATGCAAAGACAAGCAAGGAAGACGCTCTGAATTGTAATAGGAGATAACAATACACGAGTTGGAAGGGGGGAGGAGGAGGAGTTAGAAATGCGGCGTAACTTGGAGATTCCTTGCACTGGTTTGATCAGATCAATCAGAGCCCAGGGCCCCATGGGACATCACTCATTACCTCTTGCCCTCAGTTTGTCCGTTAAATGAAGATGTTGGATTTAACCTGTAAGACCTTTTCTATCCATAGATCTATGGTCAGGACAGATCATTTATTTATTTATTTATCTATCTATCTATCTATCTATCTATTTATTTATTGATTGATTGCAATAGTAACTCATTACGAGCTATCTGCTAAGGAAAACTGAGGCTCCAGATTCCCTGGAGAGAGTCACTACGCCAGTCAAATCCCTAAATCATCACTAAGAACAGTTATCTAAGACGTTTGCCTGATTCTTTCTCTGTAAAATGAGGGGGTTCAACAAAGTGACTTATGGAGTCCATTCCAATTTTAAGATCTTATGATCCTGGAAAGGGGCTGCCACCAGCCTGGTGAAGGGAACTCACCCAAAGATAAAATCATGGATCTTTCCAAATATGGAAGGAGTTTGCAATCTTGCTCTAAGATGGTTATTACCTAATATAATAACATGAAAATAAATAGATTAATTCCTTATCGCTGCCTCCGAGCTTCCCTGGCTTCCTTCTAATCTCAGCCAAAGTTCCACCTTTTGCAGACATCCTTTCCTGGTTCTATTCAATGATAGTGCCTTCCCTTTGAGACTATGCCCTGTTTTACCCTGCCTCTATCTTATTTGTACTTAGCTGCCGGCATCTTGTCTCTTCCATTAGACTGTGAGTTTCATGAGAGCTGGGATTGTTTTTACATTTATTAGCATCTCCTGTGCTTAATACAGTACCTTGCACATACTATGAGCTTAAACAAATGCTGGTTGAGTATGTGTGTGTCAAAAGACCACTGACCCCCCCCCCCAAAAAAAGAGGTTTCTCATAAGGAAAACAGAAGCTTTATTTGATCAAGTCTTTCGAGAGCTGGGCATCTCTCTCACTACCAGGGCAGACTAGCAGTGATTGGGGGCGGGGAGGGGGGGAGAGGGCAAGCAGAGAGATATATATACCCTTGTACAAACAATTCTAAGAAATCCCACCCCAGAGGCTGGACCCCCATCCCCATTGTCAAGGACAGGTGGCTTCACAATCTAACCAGGAATAATGAAATAAGTTTTTACCCAGTACAAGCACAGAAACCACAGAATTACCTTATAGGGGAACTCTAATGCTAAGATGGCAGTTTGCCAAAATAGGCAAGGGGAGGGGGAGAGGGGAATACCATCTGATTTCCCCAAAATCATATGATTTACAGGAAAACGAAACTTAGGCCTAGTGAGGTTCACATCCTAACTAAATTTTTAAGTACTATATCTATTTTGAATATTGTCTTGCCTGAGTTATTCCTAGGGAATCTTTCACAATCTTGTATTCCACTCACATACAATCCTCTAAGAAACGAGGACTTTGGTGAAGACATGTGTAAATGGTTTCTTTTGCCCAAGGATGCTAGATGCTCTCTCCAGAGCCATCTGGGTCCAGTGGCATGATACAGATCAGAACGACTGGATTTTTACACGTGGACAGGCAATGCCAGACTCCTATACTTCCCTGGCCCGAAGGGGCTGGTCTGGGTAAATGGATCAGCACCCCCTGGAGGAAAGGTGCAGTCCCCGCCCACACGCACCAACCAGAAGAGCCGCGCCCCCTGAAGCCCCGTCCCTCAAGAGAGCCAGAGTGGAGGGGGCGTGTCTTCTGGTAGGCGGGGCCTCGGCGTATGGGGAGCGGCGGAGATTGGTGAGAAAAGCAGTCCGACTCCGCCTTCCCTGAGCCGCACCCACTCCGGTCCCACCTCGTCCTCCTATTGGGGCGCACCGCGGAGGGGTGGGAGGAGTCCATCCCAAGCACTTTGCCCTCGGGCGCTGCGGAAATGCGCTCTTGGCCCCACCCCACAGTCGACCGGGCTTTTCCGGGCTGTGGAGCGTCTCCGCCCCTAGACACTCGAGAGCCACCTCCATGGAGCGACAGGTACGGGCCCGGCGCGCTTCCGCCCCGGCTCCGGTTCGGCTCTCTCCCGCTCGGCGGCCTCGGCCTGACCCGTGTGTTCCCCCCGCGCAGGTGCTGAGGAGCGATCCGGACGAGGCCGAGGCGCTGTACCGAGCGCTGAGCCGCCACCCCGCGCTGGTCACCGCCGGACTGGGTCGCGAGATCACCACCCAGTACGGTGGCAAGTACCGCACGGTGCATACAGGTGCCGCTGCAGGGGGCCCGACGGGGAGGGAGGGAGCCTACCCGGCAGAATGAGCCCACGGCCCCCTCAGAGCCGGCCTCAGGCGTGGGGCTGCGGGTCACTCGCTGCCCAGAATGTACCTGCGAGCTCAGTGATGCGAGCACGTGTGAGGATGTGGATGTGAGGAAGGGAGCAAGATCCAGAGCTTAGGGGCGGGGATCCAGGGACAGAAGGATGCCGTGGGGGGCAGGGGGCTTGACCCCGCGGAGAGAAAGGCTGCTGGGGGGAGTCTAGTGTCAGGAGGGAATGTGCTGGCTGACCTAACAAAGCAAACAGGCAGGAGCGGGTACCCGGGAGATTGGGCTTGGGGTCATGGCCATGGAGAGGACTAGCCCTGGGATGTACGGGATAACCTCGGGAGGTAGGAGACCTGGCTTCTGGTAAATGGCTTTGTGGAAGACCTCCAGCGAGTTATCTCCCGTGTTTGGACCTCACTTTGCTTCTCTGGAAAATGGTGGAGTTGTACTAGATGAAACTAAATTCTTCTTCGGCTTTAATCTTTCTATTAGTCCGAGTCTTCTAATTTGCTGTATTGCTGGGGGGCCTGGTGCCCTCTTTGGAAGAAAGTGAAGTCATTTCCAGCAGTGGGGAGGGATGGGGAAGGGCTTGGGGTGAGAAGCTTGGATGAAAAACCAGGCAGAGTTGGGGCTGCAGATTCTGGGCTTCCCGTTGCAGAATGGACCCAGCGAGACCTGGACCGGATGGAGAGCATCCGGTTCTGCCGCCAGTATCTTGTGTTCCACGATGGTGGCTCTGTGGTGTTTTCTGGACCTGCGGGAAACAGCATTGAAACCAAGGGGGAGTAAGTGTTAGGGGAATAGCCCCAGTATCTGCATCTACAGGGATACCTGTTCAGATGTTCCTAATCCTACTTCTTCCAAGGATACACTTCTGCTCTGCATCCCTGGGATGTCACAGTAGCCACCTAGATAAGCTAGCCGATTCTACTTTCAGTATTTTCTCCTACTATTTCCCTATGACCTGATGCATCTTACAGTTTTATTCAGAAAATATTTATCAAATGCACAACTACTTGCAGGGCCATTCTGTGGGAGGTAAGTCTGCCCTCCCAGAGTTTACAGTGTATTTAGAGAGACAGAATTTTAAAAGGTAAAGGAATTTGAGAAAAATTAATGCTAAACTGTTTAGCACTGATTTTTTCCTGTTCCTTACATTTTTCCAGACCTCCCCTCATCTCCAAGAGTCTTGAAGTCATTCAGAACTGTCATTCAAAAACTGTTTTATCTTCGAGGCGCTTCCCTTCTGTCCTTGCCTTCAGCTTCTAAAACTCCCTCACACTGCCTGAACTGGTTTTTGCCCTCATTGGGACCTCTAGGCTTCAACTTCTCGCAGATCTCCAGTCCTGAACCCAAGGATCAAAAATATCATTGCCTTTTTCATTAGCACCCAAAACTTCATGGTTCCCCTATCCTCTTACTAAGATTTTAAATGTACTAGCAATTTGGAAAAGGGAGGTATCCTTGTATATCTGAGTAGTTGGAGGAGTTGGACTTTGAACCAAGTCTTGAAGGTTGAGTTGGACTTAAATTTTTGTTTGAGTTTATGGTTCATGTCATGTTTTATTTGTGAGAAGTCCCAGCCCAACAATAAAAGTTACTTTTTTAAAATCAAATTTTATTTTTTAATGAACAGAAATCTATTTTCTCTTTCTCTCACCCCTCACCCCAACTGAAAAGAAGAAAAAGAAAAACAAATTCCTTGCAGCAATATGTGTAGTCAAGCAAAATTCAAGAAGAATTATTTTTTGATAAGAATTAATCCGGTGGTCTGGCAACTCCCCAACAGACAGAACTAGCTTTGGGCAGGTCCAGGAGTCATCTGGTCATGATGTTCCCACAGGCTGCTGAGCAGAGATTCCCCCTCAGGGGCACTGAAGGCTGTGCTTCGTAAGACTGGGAGTTCAAAGGCTGGGGAAGAGAAACAGTTCCTGGAGGCAAGTCTTAGCCCTGGTTCTGGCGTTTGGTTAATTACCACTGGGTGTGGTACCTTTAGGGCCTGGTGGCAGGACATGGCTTTATCTGTGGTTGGGTGGAGGGTTCTCCTTGAGGGCCAGAGTGAGGGAGCATCTAGTAGATAAGGCTTGTATCTGGAAGAGGTAGTCCTGGGGAACTTACTTTTTCATAGAAAATGACTAAGCCAGGTGCAAAAAAAAAAAACCCAAAAACTGGTACTCGTGCTTTTGGAGAAGAAAGTAGATGGAGGGGAACTAGCTGAGACTTTCACACTATCTTCACCTCAGGTTTGGGCAAAGAACTGTAAGCTGAAGAGCATCAACTTAACAGCGCTGGAGAAGCATGGGATTGTGTATGAGGATGGTGAGATTCTGTAACAGTGATAATACTGATAATCACTCACCATAATGTGCCCCTTTGTTGTTATAAATTGAAAGTCAGCCATATCCAGAGCCTGGAGAAGGGGCTGGAAGGCAGCTACCCGTAAGGGGAGGGATTGGGAATGACTGTATAACCCAGATCCAGGCATGATTTAGGCACTTTTGTTCTCCTTCCTAGATTGTTTTGGGTGCCTGTCCTGGTCACACTCAGAGAGCCACCTTCTCTATGTGGCTGAGAAGAAACGTCCCAAGACAGAATCTTTCTTCCAGACCAAAGCCTTGGAGCTCAGTGATGAAGAGACAGCCAAGTCAAAGAAGCAGGACGAAGCAATCAAGGTATAGACCGGTTTTTGCCCGAATGCTTTGTAATTACATCTCCTTGGCTTAAAGGGAGGCCTTCTTAGTCCATCTTTGCTGTAGCAGTAATCACCCTTCAGTATGATAACTCTAAGACAGTAGTTAAGAAGGGATCGATGGTCCCTCCACACTCAGGAGCCAACACGACTCGCGTTCGGACCCAGACAGTGAGGAACGCAGCTCGAGTCATCATCGAAAAGTACTACACCCGCCTGGGCAGTGACTTCCACACCAACAAGCGCGTGCGCAAGGAGATCACCATCATCCCCAGCAAGAAGCTCCACAACAAGATCGAGGGATATGTTACTCATATGATGAAGCAGATCCAGAGAGGCCCTGTGGGAGGTATCTCCATCAAACTGCAGGAAGAAGAAAGAGAAAGGAGGGATAACTATGTCCCAGAGGTCTCTGCCTTGGATCAGGAAATCATTGAAGTGGACCCTGACACCAAAGAAATGTTGAAACTGCTGGACTTTGGCAGTTTGTCCAACCTTCAAGTTACCCAGCCCACGGTTGGGATGAGCTTCAAAACACCAAGAGGAGCTGTTTAATATTTACTTTTGCCTTCTTTCCAATAAACCTGGGAATGCCCCCCCCACAAAAAAAGAAGGGATTGATGGCAGTTTGAGAGGTTCAGGGACCCCTCAAGGGCTAGAGTACAGGAGAGGGTCATCTGGAATGAACTCATGGACTCAAGCATTCTCTAAGGCAAGTTGGCAAAGGTTTATTGTAACATCAATATGGAGGGCATAGCTCCTTAAGGAACTTACAACCTAACAAGAATGATGCTAAAGCTTATATAGGAAAAGTAGTGGATTATGTGGCCAACATGCTAACATACAACCTCAGTCACAGGCATCATTCACTCCTGGAAACCAGGGGAAGGAGTTTCTAAGGGGTGTATTTTGGGTCTGTTGTGTCTGTAACAAGATAGCTTTGAGAGTTGATGTCTATAGCTTGACCTCTGGATTGTAAACGATAACTGGAAGTCAATACATGATACTTCTGTGGTTGCAAGATAGTCCTGTTTTAGAATTTCTTCAGAGGTCAGCTGGTTCTTGTACCAGGGAAAGATAGTTTGTTTACTGGGGCCCATTCATGAGTAATTGCTAGGCATAGTGTTCTTGGGCTGGGGAGAAAACTGTCAGGCATAGGGTTTTGAGGCTAGAGAGAAATATGATCTTAAAATTGAGGTCCAAGCACAAGCACCCCAACAGGATCACCCAGAAAATCTGAATGGGGTTGATGGTATGGAATATCTGGTCAAAATTAGTTTGAGAGTGTTTTTGGTGGTTTCTAGGTTTTGAGAGTGTTTGGTTTTTATTTTGTTTTTCAGGGGGATCAGTATATATTTCATGAAGACTGGGGAGAAAATTTAGCTTCCAAAAGCATTCCTGTCCTGTGTGTTCTGGACATTGAAAGTGGGAACATCTCAGTGCTAGAGGGAGTCCCAGAGAATGTCTCCCCTGGACAGGTCAGCACAGCTTTCTCCTATTCCTGAGCAGGACAAAGGAACAGTCCTTCTGAGGGTGGTCATCTGAGGGTTGAGAAACAGGATCCATTCAGTGATGAAAGCTTGGGGTTTTTCAGTGAATCCTGAATAGGACATTATCTTTAATGTCACCACTGAAGCAGGGGCTGCCCCCATACTTTGACTCAGTGTGGATGAGATGTAAAAGTGTGTGTGTGTGTGTGTGTGTGTGTGTGTGTGTGTGTTGACAGTGTGACAAGCCTCAGTGAATCCTGGCCCTTTGGGGACCTTCTAGTTCTGGCCACACCTCCCCTGCCCAATCTTGCGGTTGCTCTGAGTTTGGTTTTCTGTGTCACATAGGCATTCTGGTCTCCTGGTGACACTGGTGTGGTGTTTGTGGGCTGGTGGCATGAGCCTTTCCGACTAGGAATGCGTTTTTGTACCAACCGCAGGTGAGAAGAATGGGAACAGATTGATCGGGAAAGGCTGGTCTAACTCTCCCTGTGCTTCCTATGCTTGGCTTGACTACTTGGTCTGAACTAGAAGCTGGGGTCCTGGGTCTTTCTGTACTCTTGTGGTTGCCAGTCAGCTCTCCTCCAATGTATTGTTAAGGGGGTGAAGGAATAATGGGGATAGGAAGGCTCCAAGCTGGGGAATTTAGAATCTCTCTGCTGGTTCCAGGTCGGCTCTGTTCTATGTAGACCTCACTGGTGGCCAATGTGGTAAGTGACTTACTTCTTGTGTCCTACTTGTGCCCTAACTCTCTTAGGTCCTACCAGCAGAGATTGCTTTCTTTTCTTTTTTAAACTTGAACCCCTAAACAAAATGGGAAATACGAGTATTCAATATTAGAGACCTTTCACACGGTTCTTAAAAATGCAGGCATTATCAGTAACATGATTCAAAGACTAAATCATACACTTAAAACACACTGCTAACTTCAGTAGCAACAGATCGATATAAAAACAAGACATGTCACAGTTACCCAGCTGTCCCCATCTTTGAAATTTTGCTCAAGTGGTTGAAGGATTAGAGTCCAGTGTTGTGCTTTCTTTCCAGTGTGTAGGATGTGCCCTTTCTCACATCTTATTTCTTGTCATAGAGCTCCTCTCGGATGACTTCATGGCTGTATGTTCCCCCCGGCTGAGTCCAGACCAGTGTCGTATCATTTATTTGCGCTACACTAACCTCAGTCCCCATCAGCAGTGCAGCCAGTTGTGCTTGGTGAGTCTGGAGCAAGCCTGCCATTGAGTACTGCGGTTCTAGAATTGAGATGAGGGAGTTGGCTAATGCACTTGACAGGCCAGCCTCATCTCTCTATAGGCCACGTGAGCCTGTCTTGTATCTTGTTATCCCTATTGGTGAATGACCATTTGTTGTTGTTCAGCTAGAGGTAGTAGTGGGTCATTGAGTTCTGAAAAATCAGCTTCAGTCTTAGCAACTGAGTATAGACTGTAGTAGCTACAGACATTTGGTATTATTCTACATATATTAATATATGTACTTGTTTTTCCTTCTAGAATGTAAACTCCTCATGAGTAGGAATTGTTTCATTTATTATATTTGTATCTTGAGTGCCTACCGCATTGCCTGGGGGGTTGATTTGGAATATCCTAGAGCCTACCCATGCAGCTTCTCTTTGAATTGGAAGTACATCCCTAAGTAATGAGGAAAAACCACTTTAGAGCAAAGATTCTTACCTGCCTGGTTAGAGAGCTCTCTCTAAACTGCACTCTGCAGTTCAGGGTTCTGTCTTTTTATTTGGGTGATTAGAAAGTGATCTCATAATATGGGTCTACCTCCCTGAGAAGCACCTATAAGCCTGTGTTAACATCTTATCTGGGTACAGTAGCAAAGATCTGTCTAGACTGTGGCAGGTAGATGCTGTTAGAGACAGCCAGGATTCCTCCCTATCACTAACATTAACCCTGAGGCCTTTGTGAGCCAGGTTAAGAGTTGGACTCTGGTCTGTCATGGGACAGACTCTCTGAGGCCCAGGTGGAATTGGGCTGGTAGCCCATTTGGGTCGATATGGGAAACTCCATCAGCTGAGATGTGACCATTTTCACACTTTTCTTTCAGTATGACTGGTACACGAAGGTCACCTCGATTGTGGTGGACGTTGTGCCCCGACAGTTGGACGGTGAGATGCTGCTAACTTGTCATTACTTGTTTGAGGACTGTGGTTTGTGGGGCACAACTACTTGGCCCTCCCCTCTGCTGTAGTTTTGATGACCAGGCATGTTTAAAGATCCTGGGGTAGCTATTGCTCATAATTTCTATGTCCCATCTGTCAATCTTTAACAAATCCCTGTCAATCATTTACTTCCGTTGACCTAACTTTTGTCAGGAATTGGACAGAATTAAAGCTTTCCTACTCCCCTCTCATGATCCCTCAGGTGAGAAAAAACAAAGGCCGCAACAGTTGTATTATCACAACTGTTCCCAACAGAAGCACAGTCAACAAAAGTGCCATTTTCAAACTTGTTACTGCAACACAAATTGGTAGCTCTAAAACTTTGTAACTAGGCAGGTCCATCCCTCTTACAGATAAGAAACAGTCTCAGGGACAGGCAGGGATTTGCCCAAGGTCACACAAGTAGTAAAGAGCACAGCCAGTATGCAGACCTCAGATCTCTTGATTCCATTATACTATACTGACCTGAGATTTGGGGCAGAGCCCCCATGCCTTGTACAGCTCTGTTCAGCACAAGCTCTGTGCTAGGTTCTGGAGCTACAAAGACAAACTAAATGGCCCCTGCGCCAGCAAGCTTACATCCTCCTGGAGGGAGTATCCCCAGATAAATATCAAACAAGGTAACTTGAGAACGTCAAAAGCACTAACAGCTTTAGGGGCTCAGGGAAGTCTTCATGAGGGGCTGACGCTAGAGGAGTTTCCCAAAGGCTTTGCATTCCAGAGAGAAGGGAGAACTTGTGGGAAAGGAGAGTCAGGAGATGGCATATTCAGTGTGTGGAATAACAGTAATTCAGCGCAGCTAGAACAGAGAATGCCTGCAGGGGAGTAGTGAGACATCCGGCTGCAAAGCGGGGTTGGAGTCAGATCGGAGAGGCCCAGGCAGACTTGGCTCAGCTGGAATGAACAGCATTGGTGTGGCAGCCCCCACCTTGAGGTGCTGTGCTCCTCAAAATGAGACCCACTGAAGCAGAGCTAGTAGGCAGATGTGGGCTCTGGATGCCAAAGTCTCCCTCGTGTTAAGGAGGGTTCTTGAAACCTTTGTGTTTTAGGAAGCTTGGGAGGACGCTGGCAAGGTGATTGTTCTTACCAAGGGGGAGCTGGATAGAGCAGTGTTACAGGTCAGCTCCTGCCAGGCATGAACCCTGGGGGCTTGTTCTTTTCTGCAGCATTGCATGCTACTTGAGGAGGGGTTAGACTTTGAACCATTGGCTTTAGTCCCTCATCAAGTAGCTTTTTAAGGAATTCTCTTCTAATTGGGGTATTGTACTTTGGAAATTAGTCATGTTACAGCCCTCCAGTAGTGGTGGCCAGTAAGGTCTATTCACCTTCCATCTCCCTTTGGAAAGAGGTTGGCAGGGCCTTTGCCTCAATATTCTAGCAGCTGGTGTAGCTGCCTCAGGGGAGTCTTGTGTGTTATTGTCCTTGTAGAGGATCACTTCACCAGTTCATTGGGTAGGAGCCTGTTTATACTGTCAGCTCTGACCTTATGCTAGAACTTACCTGCCTGCCTGCCTGCCTGCCTGCCTTAGATTTCTATGTGGATTTGGCGAGTGTTCAGAGGCCACTGGCCTGGTAAAAAGAGCATTGCACTTGGACGGACCTGGGTTGCATCCTGGACACTTCCTACTTCTATGCCATAGTGCTTAACCTCTAAGCCTCGGTTTCCCTATTTGTAAAGTGAGAGATTGGTGTCTCCTCTTACCTCGCAAGGTTATTGTGAGGAATGTAATTGGCAAACATCAAAGTTCTATAGAAACATAGACTCCTGCCGTTGTTGTGTCTTCGCTTCAGGGGCAGCTCACGAGTAGCTGCCGCTGTGTGACACCGATTGAGGGTGGGGAATGTGCAGAGACTGCTCACCCCTCACAGCAGGACTGCATAGAGGACACTAACTGGCCACTGCTTAAACAGCCTTCCCTATTGAGGCTCTCACCTCCTGTTTCAAAATTGGAAGATCTGGCCTGGGGGGGTAGTTTTAGATCTAGACCTCAGCTGTAAAGAAAACCTTTTTGTGGCTTTATCAGTTCACCCTGTGTTGAGTTGCCCTTTCCTAGAAAAGTGTTGACTTGTTCTCTCCTACAAAAATGATTTGAAAGTCTGTAAGCAAGTAATAATCTCATTACCTAGAGGTAGCAGTAGGGTTAGTCAGGCCTAGACCCAGATAGGCCTGGGCAGCATAGTCCTGCCTCTGGGGTTAGAAAACATACACATTAGGATGAAGCTTTGCAGGGCTTGGGGCCTCGATACCCTTTAGATGAAAGATCGGCCTTGAGAGGCTCATTGGGTTGTGAAGTCCTCCTTTTTGGGACTGAGAGCAACTACGCATCTCTGTAATATGATCAGCCACTTGCTCTCTCTGCCCAGAGATCCCATGTGGTCAGTGGACAGCATTCAGCTTTCTTGGCATGATCCCAGAATTACCTGGGTGATATTGGGGGTGCCTTAAGTTTCTTCTGTGTGCAGATAAAGCCATTGACACTAGACCTAAATATATGTGCCCCACACACAGAGAGATAGAGACTGTACCTATGATGTCACAGGTGAGGGAGGAATAAGTATTTATTAAACACCCACCACGTGCCTAGCACTGTATTAAGTCCTTCATAAATATTATTTCATTTGATCCTCACAACAACCTTGTGCCGTAGTGCTATTCTTATCCCCACTTTATAGTTAAACACACTGAGGCAGGCATGGTTAGGTGATTTGCCAGGGTGAGACAGCCAGTATATCTCAGAGGCCAGATATGAAACTAGGACTTTCTAATTGAAGGGCCAGTGCTCTCGATCCATGACGCCACCTAGCTGCCTCTCTTGTGCACACGCGTATGTACATGGAATATGATTTTACATATAGAGTCAAGCCTTGTCATGTTTATGGCGCACGTGTTAGTGAGAAGGCTTTTAGTATTCCTGTGCATCTTAGACATCTGGAGGGTTAAGTGGTACCTGTGCTCTAGAGATCTCTGTGTCTCTGCTTTTTGTAATCTTGCTGAATAGCACAGGTCTAGCTCTCCAGAGAATCAGTGACAACAGCACCTACTCCTCGAATGCTTTAAGGCTTGCCAGAGGCTTTCTGCAGAAGTATTAGTATCCCCATTTTACAGATGAGGAAATAGATGTGCCCTCAGATACACTATTAGGTAGCATACAGAAACATTGGCAAATAATTGTGACTTAGCTTTTATGTTACAGGATGCCCATAGACATATATGTTTTTAGGCTCTATTTCATGCCCAGACTCCTATGCAGTTACTTCAGTAGTATTATTCTTAACTACCCTGGAATCTAGGTGTTTCTTAGTGCCAGTTTTACAGATGCGAAAACTGAAGCCCCAAGATTTTAAAGGGGTAAACCTATCAATTCAGGCCAACAGGAGGCTTCTTTCTCTAAGCAAACTCCAAAGCTGCCCACCCTCCTTTTATGTGGGATTCAGTGAAGATATTCCACTTAGATTTTTTTTTTCCCTTAAAACTCATATCCACTTTAGGGCCCTACTAGTTTCCAGTCAGATCTCTAAGAAACCTTTGAAGACTGCTTTTCTTTGTTCTTAATGGGCCCTCCTCCTTCTCACCCAGGGATTAATTCTAGCCCTAAACAGTATTTCTCTTTCTCTCCCTGGGTTAGCTTTTTAATCCTACAGGACACCTGTTTTCCACATTCACCTCCTCAGCCAGACTTGGTTCCAAAGTGGAAACAGAATTCATCTTCTTGTCATCTTGTCTTTCTCATTCCTTTCTGAGCTGTCTCCAAGTGACCCTTGTTCTCCACCTCTGAGTCTCAAGCTTCCTTCTCAGAGGCCTAAATTTTTATTCTTCCAGTAGTGAAAAGGCTGTTGTAAGTCATGTGTTTTCCAAGATTCTATTACAAATCTGATTGTTTTCCTCAGATCACTTTTCTGGAATCTTTTGTAACCTGTTGCCTTTGGGATGTTGGTCAGCTGATAGTCAGAGAGTCGTCTTTGATTCTGGCCTGCGGAGCCGACAGGTAAGGAGAATGGACATCTCTTGGCACAAGAATACATTTAATACTGGGCAACATTCTGTACTTGGAAATGGCATGCCTTGTCCTTCCTGGGGCCCTTGAAACTCTGGTTTACATCCCTGGCCAGTTAACACAAAACTTGAGGCTCCTCCCTTAGAAAATCAAGCCAGGCAGAACATGTCCTTCTGCCCTCCGTAGAGAAGGAGATGCCCCTCCAAGGGTTGGGTGTCTTATGGCATGTATATCAAAGGTGGCATATTTAGTTATTTTGAGTGGCATAGCCAGGGCAAAATAGTCCTTTGTCTCTGTTGTTCCTGTCTCTTTTTTCTCTCCTTGCAAAATTCACTTCTCCCCTTAAGTTGACTCAACTGATCCTTGTCCCAGTCTTGATTGACAGTTGAGCTATTAGCTAACACTTTTAAGTTATGATCTCTCTTAGAGAGATTTGGATTTTTGGAGGGAAAGAGAAAAGAGAAAGGAGTCCATCTCTAGCCCTCCCCTTCTCCTTGTCCCTGGGCTGCCAGTGTTAGGGCTTAGGAGGATGTTTTCCTAGCATGTCCCACATATCTCAGAAGGAGAGTGTACCCAGTGAGACAGCAGTCAGCCTCCAACACTTCCCATAGGCCATTAGGTAAATATCTCATTCCTCTCTGGGTTTTCTGCCACTAGACAGTGACAGTGATAATAGGATTCAGAAGGAGAGCTTGTAGTTTTTTTTTTCTGCCAGTCAGAGACCAAGAGAGCCAGAGGGAAGCAGAGGTTCTAGGGCTACTTAATATTTTACAGATGTTAAGAGGCCCAGAGGAGTGAAAGAGCTTGCCCCCGTGTCACACTGGTAGAAGGTACCAGAGCTGACACATAAACCGAGGCTTCCCGAGCCCAGATCCAGGATTCTTTCCATAAACACTGAGCTTTAACTCTTAGCTTTCAGCATCTAGGTACAAAGAGGCAATTGCCCACTTAAGGACAATGAAAGCTGTTGGTGTAAACCATGGAGATTGTATCCTTTTACACCACTAGGAAGCCGAGAAATGCAAAACCTCATTGTAAAAAAATACTCACTTGGTGCTGAGCTAATGCTCTAACATGGGACTGTCCTTCATTCCCCTTTCTCCTACAGGATCTGTTTGCTGTGAATATCCAAACAGGCAGTGTGACCTCCCTGACAGCTGGTATGGCATGGCGAGGGAATGTGTTAGCTCAGTGCCCTCCAAAAACTTGAGAGCTCAGAGTCACTGTGATCCCTTGGGGAACACATTCTGATTTACCACTGGGCAAAGGATATGAGCTGCTTCAGCAGGTGATGGCCTGTCTTTCATGTGCCCTGCAACAGCATTGCAAGCCCATCTTCCTTTGGGGCAAATCAGCCTTCATGTGTATCAGTTAGCATTTTCTAGAATTAACATTTTTATTTTTCAATTTACAAAAATCTCTTTTCTATCCACCTGCCATTGAAAAAAGAAAAACAAGTAGCATAGCCAAGCAAAACAAATTTCCCAAATGGCCATGTTCAGAAATAGCATTCATTGAACACCTGCGTATCCCCAACCCTGTGCTAGCCAATTGAATTGTTGAATACAAGTGTGGGATCTGGTCTGTGCCTTAATGCATTCAGTCTGTTTGGAAAAACGAGTGAATACAAGAAAAACAGCCAACAGGATCTGACAAAATAATTAAATACTAAATTATTTAATACAGACTCTGTGCCTGGGATTAAGATACTGATATGGTGTTGAGGGTTGGGAGAGTGTCAATGTCCCTAGAACTCAGCACATTTGAAGGGTCTGTTTAGTAGGACCTAACTTTGCTCAGCGGCTAGGGCAGTGGTGAGGCATTTGTGTCCAAAAGAGATCCTCAGAACCCTATCTGCTGCATTCTAGGATTGCCTTTGGGAAGCTGGAAGCTGCTCACAATTGACCAAGACCTCATGCTAGTTCAGTTTTCCACTCCCAACCAACCACCGAGCTTGGTAAGTACTTTACTTTAAATGCCTTTGAAACAGGGAAAAAAACAGGGCCACTTCCATCTCTCAATTTTCACCTCTTTTTGATTTCTCCGTTAAAAGTTGCAGGAAGTGCTAAGATAGGCCCAGTGGATTCTACTAAGACCCACCAAGTCTGTGGGTAGTGGTCTCTTACATGGAGAGAGCCATATAATTTTTATTTCAGACCAAAAAGAGATAAGAACAGTGTTTCTTGGTTGAAAAGGCTCAGCCTTGTACCCTCCCTACCCCTGAGGCAGGAATGAGAGAAGGTGGTGATGTGCCCATCATACCAGGTGTGGGCTTGGCGGAAGATGATGGCATGTACCTCCATGAACAAAAGCAGGAGGCATAGATCAGGATGTTGCAGATGTGGTCAGATGTGGTCAGTTTCACTTAACTGGAAGATGAGTTGTTTCACATGTATCGAGTCTGAGATGTCTCCAGGACATCGTTTTAACAATCTGGCTAGCAGCTTCTGTGGGGGTTCCAGATCCACCCACAGCCAGCACCCAGAAAGCTGCTGGACAGGCAGAAAGCCCAGGTTCTTTTAATCTGCCTTAGTGAGGAGAGCAAGGTTAAGGGGTTGGAAAGCTTACTTTAATTCAGCGCACAAATATCATTCACTTAGTTCAGGGGAAAAAGCCAGC
>CM053624.1:312153758-312186065 GCA_028646595.1 Phalanger gymnotis
GGGAGCTCAGAACAAGGGCTGGCCCAGAGTTACGCACGCCACCACTGCTGCGGCAAAGAGCTCCAAGGAAGAAGAGGCCAACCCCTGGCTTTTATATCTTTGTCAGCATCAGGGGTGAGTCACACATGCCACCCACCCACATGACCTAAAATCGTCACAAAGAGGCAACTTAAACCCACTTGGTCTAAGTCTCTGCTGTCCCAGACATGTAAACTCATCAATCCACACCCACATAGGTTCCACACCTAATAGGGGTTTGGGCCTGGGGCTTAGCATTACTCAAAGCAAACAAAAGCCAAACTCTTCAAGGGCACTTGTTGAACTAAGTGCTAAGGAGCCCATTTTGCTTAACAACACAGACATCCAGTTTAAAATGCCTAATAGGTAGTTGGTAATGTGGGACTGAAGTTCAAGAGAGAGAGAATGGGGCCGGATGGATAGAGAGAGGCCTCTGAGTCCTGTCAGGTCCCAGGTCTGCCCTCTAGTATATGTTTAAGTTTTTAGTCACACTCTGTATTTTGACCTTGAGGCTCAAACCAAGGCTTAATTGAAGAGGAAGGCATGCCTCTACAAGGTCCTTTGACCTTGTTATGAAATGTCTGTCACATGCTCACTGCCCATCCCCCACCAATTCATTTCAAACTTGAGAAGTCACAGATGAGTCATCAATTTGAATTTGGTGATCTGAGTGTGTACATTGTAAAGTTGAAGTTCTCCATTTTCCTCAGCATTGTCCTTACATTGAGGCACAGTAGACCACATTTTCCTTCGTGTTCCTCTGATCCAATGATAAATTTTAAGAGGTTTCAAAATGCATTTTTTTTAAAGAGGAAGAAAATGGGGTGAAGAAGCCAGTTAAAATCAGCAGGTTCTTCTCTAACAGGTTTTCTCTCCTTGGTAGAAAGTGGGATTCCTGCCTCCCTCAGGGAGGGAACAAGAGATCCTCTGGATAACCCTGGAAGAGGCAGAGTCCATCCCAGAAATCACTTGGGCTGTCCGTGTCCTGAAACCTCCTCCTGAGCAAGAGAACCCAAAGTACCGTGAGTCTGAGCAGGAGTCATCCAGGGAAGGGAGTCAGGGGACACCAGTACTGGGGATGGCCCCAGGGATGGGGCAGCATTCCAGTGGAGAAGAGTAGAAGCTCAGTCCTCCAGATTCCATGAAATGACAGGCCCTTCCACATGCTCTCTGTTCACATCCCCAAGGGCCTCCTTTGAGTGGATTCTGCTGTGCTGCTCTCGTATGCCACAGGCAAAAATCCCTGTGAGTGTTTAGAGTTTGCCACGTCAATGCAGCGTGACATTAGTAACTATCTTCTGCTGCATAATTTGTTACTTTTGTATGGCCATCATTGTGACAGTGTTGTTATCTCAGCCAGTTGTAACTTTACAAAGTTACCATTTGACTTGACGTGAGCTGATAGCAGTACTGCTTTAGACTTAGACTGTGGGCCATCACAGCTAAAAGGGATTGTAGAACACGGGATATCAGGGATCATTTAGTTGAACCTCCTCGTTTTCCAGGTAGGAAAACTGAAGGCTGGAGTGAGAAGTAACACAGATTTTCTTCTCTGTCCAAGGTATCAGGAGGGCTGCTCAGTTCTAACAATCACGGGCCCAAGTGTCAGGACCCAAATATTCAGGAAGCTGCAGGGCAGATAGGTGAGGCAGTTAGCATGTCAGAGTTCACAGAGTGTAGAATAGGGAAAGCAGCAAGATTCAATTTCTCATGACCTCCCTGATGACAGAGTCAGCTTCTGTGTGCAGTCAGGAGAGTGGCTGCAGCTGCTCCTGGCTCCAGCTGTGTCAGAGTTCTAGTTCTTGGGCTGGGGAGGGAGAGGAAGGGCCTGGCCCTTGATATCGTCACACCCACGCACTCAGGCTCCTGAGAAACAGTGGCTCAAAATCGGGACTAGAGATGTGGTCTCTGAAAGGAAGGTAATGGGGAAGGCCCCTACCTCATGTTTACCGAGGCTTGCACTGAGACCATTACCTTCATCCCTGTCTCTCTGGGAGAGCAGGCCCAGCTTCCAGCCGCCCCCCACCCCACCCCACCCCATGTGCATGTTGGCAGCCTTTGTCAGGCTTCTGCTCCCTGGGATTCTCTCCAGCAGAGGTCCTTCTGCAAGAATCCATAGCTTTCCCCTCAGAGGAAGCCTTTCTCTTGGCCAGGCAAACTCATGATTTCTAAGAAAATCCTTTGAAACACTGAGATTTCTCCAGCTGACTATCCTGGTTTTTTCCCTTGTAGCTGGCCTTGACTTTGAAGTGATCCTCCTTCAGCCCCACGGTACAGCTGAGAAGTCCAAGATCCCACTTGTGGTCATGCCTCATGGTAGGCTTCCTACTCTCCCAGTCTGACACTCCCCGCCCCCTCCTCCCCTTTGGAGCTCCTCCCAACCTAAATTCACCCTGTCTTGTAGGGGGACCCCATTCTTCCTTTGTAACAAGCTGGATGCTCTTCCCCGCCGTTCTCTGTAAAATGGGCTTCGCTGTCCTGCTAGGTGAGTGAAGGGGGAAGCATTGTCCGAGGGCACCTGCCTTCTGGCAGGTGGTGTGGTGGGGGGACACCCCAGAAAGGTGGTAGTGCAGCTTCTCTTGCTGGAACATCGCTGGCTCCTAGCAGAAATGGATCTTTTCCCACCTACCCTGGAAGCCACAGATTTGCCATTCATACCCATGTCCTCTGGCTCCAAACCCAGTGCTCTTTTTGCACTACACGGTGTCGTTGTCTGTCTGATTGTAAATTCTAAGCCGAACACTAAAGGGCGCTAACATTTACGAATCATAAGCAACACAAGGAACCTGAGGGGAAAAATAATACCCGCCCCCCAGATACGCAGACCCCTGGGGTATTGCCCTGATGACCTCTCTGCTCTCTCCATCTGTTTGCAGTGAACTATCGAGGTTCCACAGGTTTCGGGCAGGATAACATCTATTCCCTCCTTGGGAATGTGGGAGACCAAGATGTGAAAGATGTTCAGGTATGGGGTGAGCAGAGAGGTTCCTTTGTACAGCCACCACTGTAGGGAATGAAAAGCAGTTCCTTAGCCCTGAGATAACTACAGCTTGGGGCTTGTGGATTGGAGACTGTTTCCTTTCGCTGTGGCCAGGCCTAAAGCTACATGCCACTCTTGGGCAGAAAGCAAGGACATGCCTGACATTTCAGTGTCTGTGAGCCCTGGGGGTTGCCTCACAAATCCCACGCATAGTCCCAGCTATCCTGACCGGACACAGCAGAGGCCTGCTCCTTGGGGCCTCCCTAATTGCCTTTGACCCCTGGTTTATGGGGCCCACACAACAGAATCTCCTTGTGTTCATTCCTTACCCTCTTGACCAGCAGCGTCTGAGGCCTGCAGTCTGCCAGGCCTCTCTCAGAGCCCATCTGCTACGTCATCCACGTTCCCCACGCAGTCATTGGACTGTTGCCTAGCAGCCTGTTCCCTCTGCGGGGATGTGTCCCCTTTCCCTCCGTCCAAAGGGAATGGCAGGTTGTATCCTTTGGTTACTTGCTTGCCAGGGTCTAGCAGAAATGCCCTTGCCTTGATCCTTTCCCTGTGGGCTGCAGCCCTCCTCGTGGAAGGGGAGAAAGCCCAGGGAAGACCTGCCACAGCTCCTCCTTTTCTGCTCTTGCAGTTTGCAGTGGAGCAGGTGCTACAGGAGGAGGAGTTTGACAGGGGGCGAGTGGCACTCCTGGGTGGATCCCATGGGGGTTTCCTGTCTTGCCACCTGATTGGTCAGTATCCAGATACCTATGGTGCCTGTGTAGTTAGGAATCCTGTCATCAATGTGGCATCCATGTTCTGCTCCACTGACATTCCTGACTGGTGAGTGTGCCCTGCAACAGAGGTGGCTAGGGGAGAGCAAGGAACCCTAACCCCATGCCCTCCCCCATGTTTTTTGTGGATATCAGCTGTTTACCCCCTTCTCACTGTGCATCTGATGGGCCAGGGAAAACATGCCTGAGAGAGAGCTCCCATAGGCCTCAGACCAATCGCAATGGTGTCTGCTAGAGGGTTTCCAGATAGTGCTGGCCCCGTCTTACCCTTGGAGGAAAATTAGCCAAGGAGTGACTTCTCTGGACCATCCCCATGAAGTTAGTAAGGTTGAAGGAACAGACTAGTTGGCATCACTCTGTCTTTCTCTCTCTTTGCTCTGAGAGTGGGGTGAGTGCAGTACTCAGTCTGGCCTCTCCACAGGTGCATGGTAGAAGCAGGCTTTCCTTACACTACTGATTGCCTCCCTGACCCCACCACCTGGGCAGAGATGCTGAACAAATCGCCAATCAAGTATGCTTCTCAGGTGCGGTACCTCCTTCTGCCCTTCCACTGCCTCTTCACCAGGAGGGGAGCTGGACCACAAGTAAAAGCACTCTCCCTCATCTCCCCTCTAGGTTAAGACGCCTCTTCTCCTCATGCTTGGTCAAGAAGACAAGCGTGTTCCTTACAAACAGGGGATGGAGTATTATCGGGCTCTTGTAGCCAGGAAAGTCCCTGTGCGGTGAGTAGTAGCACCTGGGGACCAACTGCTCAAGAGAAAAGAGATTGGCCCAGCGGGGCTTGCATGTGGTGGGTTAGGGAAAGCTGACAATCAGGTCAGGAGCCTGGAGGGCACCAGGAGCCTGAAAGTCCTGAGTTAAGTTATAGGGGGCCTCGCTTGGCAATGCCATGGAGCCAGCATTCTGCCAAGAAGGGAGGAAGGATGGATCTGTGAGATATCCTGTATTCTCCAGATTCTTGCTGTATCCCAAGAGCAACCACTCACTCTCTGAGGTGGAAGTGGAGTCTGACAGCTTCATGAATTCCGTCCTGTGGCTGTGCACACACCTGGAATGCTGAGGAGTCAGGGCACCTGCGCATTTGTCCCTGATCTTTCTCTCTCACCCCATGCTGTGATAACACAATACTGACATTTCCATTCGCCACGCTGTCTTAACAAGGGATTCATAATGAGCTAAAGAGGAGGATCCTGAATGTAGCCCCCAGGCTATGTACAGTGTAGCCCTTGTGGGCCTACACCCCTTCACAAGCTAGAGGGAGATGAGAGAAGAACTCCCACATTCCCTATCTGGCCTTCTTAAAAGGAGAGCCAAGGAGTAGGCCAAGTCCTTCAGCAGAACCAGCAAGGAGCCATCTGTGCCTCCAGCACAGGATTAGGCTGTCCAGTCTGACTCTACCTTGGAGGGCAGTGGGGGCACAAAGGGGTACATCTTGATGTCCAGTCGCTAACCTGCAAAGTTGCTCTTTGGAGTTGAGTTTGGGCATTTTCTGCAGGCCGCTTCTGTATTGTCACAACCCAGCTGTCCCCAGAGCTGGGCTCAGCACTAAGCCCTTGTCTTGGTGCTTTGGGGGGTGGTTTTTTAAGAAGAGAAAAGCAAGATATAGAGAACAGAGCATTTGGCCCTGTTTAGCAGGCATCTGCTAAATGAGGGGTTGAACTAAATCTCCCAGAAGCCATCAAGCAAATTCCTGTGACCCATGACTGACTCTAGCTGGCCCTTGAAACTAGGTACTAGGCCCATTGTGGATCACAGATCCTGACAGTGCTCAGCAGAGGTCTGTGCTAATAAACATGACCCTGGTGAAAAGATGAGTTTCTTGGCTTCTTTTCTTGTGAGAGCAGCAGGAGCCCTCCTTCCTCAGAGGCCTTGGGGAAAGCTGAAGCTTGTCCCACTTTGAAATAGGCACACGTCCCACTGCCAGCACCAGGCTGGCTCAACCTTCCCCACAGAGCTGCAGGGGCTGACTATATACCACAGGGATTGGCTTGAGGCCCCCTGAAACGCAGTGACTAAGTACTCCAGTGCCACCAACAGGAAGGCTGTGTGCTTGTATGACAATGATGCCCTTTCTGCTCTTTGTCCCACCCCCACACCCTCCAGGCCTTGACAATGATGGCATTAGCAGGCTCTCAGCAAGCATTTATTGTTTCTTCTGTGACAGATGCTGTCCTAAGGCAGGAGATACAAAGTAAAAGCAAAAACTGTCCCTCCCCTCATGGACTTTACATTTGAATGAGGCAGACAACATATGTAAATCAGAACATAAATACAGAGTTGGTGGAAGATAACCTTAGAGGGGTTGGAATCCCCAGGAAAGACCTCCTGGAGAAGGTGGTGCCAGGGCTGCATCTTACAGGAAACCAGAAAACCTGGGTTGGGTAAGGACCATTAAGAGCCCAAGGTGGGGGTGGGAGGACACTGAAGAAACTCTCTTTCCTTTTCACCTCCATCAGCTCAGTTTTATGACTTTGTTTATCCAGTCAACATACACAGAAACCCGCAAAAAAATAGCTGGCCATCCAGGGCGGGCACAGACACGATTTGGGATGATGATTCCCTCTAAGACCCAACAGTCATGGGTATAGCACGCCAGTGGGCCTCCATGGTCCCCCTGGAAGGAGAAGGAATGGTACAAGTGAAGCCTTGAGGTTTGGGGGAATCCTAGAAAGGGGAAAATTGAGGTCTTCCCTACACAGTGAACACACTAGCTGTTAAGGGGACGAGAAGACCACAGCTTCTTTTCTGAGACATCATGGTGTTATGGATAGTGCCAAACTTGGAGTCGCTTCAAATTCCACTTTTGACACTGTGTAGGCTAGTCACAACCTCTCTGAACCTCACCTTCTATAAAATGAGGGAGCTGGACTAGGTAGCCTTCAGAGGTATTCCACAGTTCCAAATCTATGATCCTTGGATCCAAATGTGGGGAGCTTGAGTAGGGTGGAACTAACCACCTGATTACCATCCAATTTCATCCTTAGGATACAGGCATGACTTATAGGATGATATCCTTTGGATATACGGTCACTATCTCGGAGCTCAAGCTAACTGTTCTTCCCTCTTTTCATGCCTCAGGCGTGAACTCCACTGCCAATGGGACTTGACATTCCTCTGTCAACCTAAAGCCCAGGGAGTATGATATCTAAGCAAGGGAGTTCTGTAGGGCAGCTCCTTCTGCCTTCCCACCTCCTCCCTGCCCCCAATCCTCCACATTTCACCATACCTCACAGGCCCCTACTGGAACCATCGGGCTCATGGTACATAACTCGTAATTTTTCACCTTGCCCCGGTGCTTGATGTTACACTCTTCGTTGGCGATGACCCGAAGCTGGGCCACATTCAAGACTGTGTTGTTGCCAGTTCCTAGGGGAGAATGGGATGCTCTGGTACCTTCTCAGCACCATGTAGCCAATGAAAAGCCCCTTCCTCCCAGCTTCAGAATGAGCAGAAATAGAAGGGGAAAAGACCAGTTAGGCATTCTGAAAAAAGGCCAACAGCATCTATGCCCTTTTACTCGGCAAAACTGCTATTAGGCCTATTCTCCGAGGAGGTCAGTGAAGGAGGAAAAGGACCCATATATACAAAAATATTTACAGAAGCTCTTTGTGGTGGCAAAGCACTGGGAACTAAGGACATGCCCATCAATTAGGGAATGACTGAACAGACTATGGCATAGGAATGCAACAGAATACCATTGTATATGATGAAAGGGGCGGCTTCAGAGAAAACTGGGAAGACATATGAACTATTGCAGGTTGAAATGAGCACAACCAGAACAGTTTCTCCAGTAACAATATTGTAAAGACAACTTAGAAAGAATTAAGAACTCTGATCAACCATGATGCCAGAGAACAGATAACTCATTCCACCTACTTCTTGATAGAGGTGATAACTCGCTTCTGAGTGAGAAACATTTTTTGGACATGGCCAATGTGGGAATTTGTTTAGCTTGACTATGCATATCTGTTACATTTTCCCAATGAGGCAGGAGAAGTAGAAGAGAGAGAAAATAGTTTTTTTGTTCAATGAAAAAACAATTTAAAGAAAAAAAGAAAATGACCTCCAGCTCAGAGATTCAAGGCCATAGACTTGGCCTAACCGGGTAACCTGAGATGACCCATTTGTCCATTCTGTTTCCTTTTAGGAGTGATCCAGAGGTGATCTTTCCACTGAACCATCCTGCCTCCCAAATGTGGGAAGGATGAGGAACAAGGGATGGGTAGGACTTGGATAGGCAAGAAAAGGGAGAGATTCCATCTCCAGAGACCCTGTTAAGCAAAGGTGTGAAGGGAATAATGTAAGGCAAGTTTGGAGAGATAGATGAGAAGGGCCTGATCCTGCAGGACCCTGAATGCTAAGCTAGGCCAAGGAATTGGAAATTTTACCGATCACGAAAGAGGAGAGAGAAGGGCTTAGCTAAGATTTTTGAGCAGAGGATGGTTGTACCCAGAGAAGTATTTCAAGGTTTAATCTGAGATGGAGGTGGACGAGAGGACTGAAGCAGTGCCTTTCTCATAGTACACTCCTGATGAATGCTTGTTGAGTTGGATCAGAATCAATTAAGAGGATACTGTAGTAGGCCAGATACAAGGGGTGAGGCCCTGGCCTAAGGTGGTGACAGTGGAAATGGAATGGGTGGGAGAGAGACGAAGAAAATTATCAACCTTGCTAAGTGACCAGCTCTGGCTGGGAAAGGGAAAAGTTAAATCCTTTGAGAATGAGAGACAAGGAAATTGGGTATTATCGACAGAATCAGGGAAGGCAGCAGGAGAGGCTGATTTGGGGAAGAGATGAGTTGTGGGATAGGCACTTGTTGAGTTTGAGGTTCCATTGGGACATCTAGGTGGATCTGTAGGCAGTTGGATAATGAGCGGGAGCTCAGAAGAGGTTTGGAAGTCATCTACACACAGATGGTTATTGAAACCATTAGGATAGATGAGTGTGACAACATGCAGAAAGTAGAGGGAAGCAGGAGACCAAATAATGAGTCTTGGGCAATGCCAGTGTTTAGATAGCAGCAGGAGGAAGGTGATCCAATCAAGGAGGGGCCTCAGAAGAGGAACAGCAATGGAGGGAGATAAGGATTAATGGTACTCTCAGGGACTATTATGTTCCTTACCATTGGTCTCTCCCCATCCAGCGATCTCACACTGGGTTTGACCTGGCACCAAGTAGTTTTCAGGGGGAAGGCAAATAAGGGCCACACGGTTGTTGAGCACTGCAGGTCTGTAGGGACAGCACAAAAGGGAGAAAAGAAAGCTCAGGACCAACCAAAAGCCTGTGTTCCTGTGCCAATAAATAGCCCCAGTCCAGGGGCCTGGCTCAGAAAAATTCAATAATAGCATCTCTGCTCCTGCACAGAGTCTACAGGGGGAAAAACATGTCACGACTGCAGCTGGGAGAATGGATGAGAAGGTGAACCTGAGGATAGTGTCAGGACTTGGGAGTCAGGAAGATCTGGGTCTCGGTGCCATATTTGACACTCACTAGATAGCGGTGCAGCTTTGGGCAAGTCATTTACTTTTCTGAGCAAAGGTTTCCTCATCTGTGAAGTAGGAATGATAATAATGAGTACCCACCTCACAAGGTGGTTGGGAGGCTCAAATAACACTTTGTAAATGCCAGTTTTTAGGTTGGAGAGAGCCGATCTCTCCAGAGGTCCAGTCACACATCTCCAACTGCCTATTGGTTATTTCAAACTAGACATCCCACAGGTATCTCCAAATCATCTTTCCCCCAAACCACTGCTCTTCTGAACTTCCCTGTTTCTGTCAGGGCCACTACTGTCTTTCCACTTACCAAAGTCCAACACCTTATCCTCACTCTCCTTCACCCCTCAGAGTCAATTACCAAGTCTTGCTATTTCTGCCTCTGCACCTCTCACCTCTGGCCCCGTCTCTCTTCACAGCCACCTCCCTCCTTCAGTCCCTCATCATCTCTCACCTGGACTTTTCAATAGTCTCTTCCTTGGAGTCCTTCCTCCTTCCTTCCTCTTCTCTCTCTGCCTCAAGTCTCTGCTCCAAACCATTCTCCACAAGCTGCTAAGTGATTTTCCCAAAGTGCTGGTCTGACCAGTCCGTCCTTCCATACAGTAAACTCTAATGACTCCCCATTGCTTCTAGGATCAAATATAAACATCCTCTCTTTGGAATTTGAAGCCCTTTATGACCTGGCCCCACCTACCTTTCCAGGCCTATTCATTTCCTTATCATGCTCAGACCAACCAGTGGACTTACTATTCTTCATGCACATATTCCATCTCTAGTCTCCCTTCCTTTGCAATGGCCATTCCCCACACCTGGAGTATATTCCTTCCTCTGTGTCTTAGAACTTGAGTTTCAAAAACTTCCAAAACTCAGCACAAGTGCCATCTCCACAAAGCCTTTCCTGATTTCCCCAGCTTCTAGCGAGCTCCCTCTCCTATCCCCCCATTACCTTATATTTTTCCCATATATTCTGTATATACTTATATTTAAACATAAATACATATACATACACACACTTAAATATGGATGTATACATATGGTCTCTTGATGGATAGAATGAAAATAGACATTTAAACTAGTCTCCATGCCTGGCACAGTGGCTGGGCCATAGCAGGTGCTTAATCAGCGCTTGTTGACTGAATGAGAAGTGGCCCCACACATTGGATATCAGACTAACCTTGAAGCCTGGAAGACCCGAGTTCAAGTTCTCCCCTAACACATACAAACTGAACATGAACAAATCCCTTAATCTCTAAATGTTCCTGACAGCTCTCTAAGATTATGAATTACAGACAGGTTGACAGATCTTCAGTGTCAGAGATTCATGTCCAGTGGGTGGACACTGTCCACAACAAGAACAAGTGAAACCACAGGTCTGGACCGCCCTCCCCCAAATAACGATGACAATGGCCAGCACCTTCATAAGCAGCGTGTTCCTCACATACAACCCCAGCTCCAATTTCCCTGACTTCACGCTGGCAGTCCCCTGTGCCTGGTAGGCAGATTTCGATTAACCCTGAGGCAGTCTAGGTATCACTCTAAATTAGCCTTATTTTTAAGGTGATGGAAACACTGTACTTGTCTTGTATTTTCTTGGTTATCTCTTGGGAGAGGAAAAGTAGTGAACTAAGTGACTTCAGAGAAATATGGGCAGAGGACCCACAACTCACAGTGTTATCAGAGGGCTTCCCATTGGGATTCCTTTTGTGAGCCTGGGGTGATCGAGCAGACCAACAAAATCCATCTAGCTGAGCATATTCCAGAATTGATTTTGAAAAGTTCTAAATGGGAGATACCAGGATCAGGAGGATTTTAGACACTCCGACCTAGAGAGAATCAGGCCCATCCACACCGAGCCTGGGGCACAAAAGCCAGATAAAATACTGAGTCACCTAGGACTGGGCAAATCCGCACGCCCCCTTTTTTAAATTTCTCAAATTCTTTTGCCCTGCTGAATGGGCATATTCTCATTAACTTTGCAAATAAACTTGAGAAAACATTCTTGTAGTCTCAAGTGTTTAGTTAGCAACAGGAGGAAGAAAAAAGGAAGACTATTTGATGTTTAAGAGTAAAAGATAGGGCCAAAGGCCAATCTCCCATAGCCCAGCTTTAGCGAGATGAATTCTGAAACCTAAGGCCTGGAGCCCAGTTCTGCATCCTTCCCGTAGACCTAGCATGCTGTGGACATTCTACCCACATTCCTTTGTGGCCATCTTCCTTAGCTAACTGACTTAACTCTATCAAGGAAAAACAAAACAGATCCAGAGTTCCCACTGTTACCAGAATCTGACCAAGTACTTCAGCCCAATAACTAGGAGTGGCTGTGGGCCTGTGTCCACATTCCCTTCCATCTAAAGTCCTCCCAGCTAGCAGATCCTCTGTGCTTACCTGATGCAGGCCAATCTTCTTCTTAACATATCCCCACCCGCTCAAGTACCTTTCTAGTTTGATCATGACGAGCTGGGAGCCAGGAGGACCACACACCATTTGTATCAGGGGAATCTTTTGTAGTCCAGGATCGCTGGGCTGAGGGTCCTTAAAAAGTGTGCCCAGCCAGGCCTCGTAGCCTGTGAGGGGGCCGCGACTGGAGGAAAGGAATTGGGGTCCTCACTGAATTCTCTGGAGCCAAAGTAGATATATCCCTCTTCCCCCACCCTTGTCCTAGGGAGCTTCCAAGCCTGCTGAGGGGGATGAGAGAGAAACACAAGGAGTCAAGGGAAATAGGTCATTGTAAAGGGGTGAAAATGTGTTCAGGAGAAAACAATTGGGCAATTAGCCTAAAAAATGGGTCAAAGCGACCCAGGAAGGTCAAAACTGGAATCAGTTTTACATTTGGCACATAAAAGAGGACTTATGAATCAGGTGGGTTGGTCTAAAAGTGCACAAGGTAGTTGGGGCAGGGCCCTAAACCAAGTACCTTGTGATTCCTTGAAAAGCTGACAAGGCCTCTTACCAGGATGAGAAGCATTGGAGAGCTGAGACTACCCACTGGTCCTTCACCAGCGACCCACCACAGAAGTGTTGGCCTTGCCTAGGATACAATAAGGTGGGGTGGGATGGGGTAGGGCCAATGATACAAGTGACAGAGCAAACCTCCCCCCTTGGATCATTTCCCCAAGAGCTCTCCCAAAGGACTTGTGTCTATAGTCTTCTACAAGGATCAGATGCATCGGAATAACAGGGGTCAAATCTCATCCTGCCTTTTTCACAAAGTCAACATGATATAATAAAGAACCACTCCTGAAAATATAGTGCCTAGCACATAGTAGGCACTTAATAAATGCTTATTGACTTGACTCAAAAGCAGAAAGGCCTAGGTCCCACCTTGGCCACATATGACTCTGAGCAACCTCTTAATGCCCTAAGCAGCTCTCAGCTTGTAAGTTACAGAGAAAGTGCCAAAGTACATTATTGGTGCTAGATAATAACAGACTCTAGCACGTTCAGGAGGACTCACCGGTTCCTCAAGCTGACTGTCCAGGGTGAGTTGCCAGGCCGGCCCCCTACAACCCGTAACATCCTTGACCTCCGTTCCTCTCTCTTGCCACACTCCTCAAACAGCACTGAGTCTGGGAGCAGAGAGGGAAAGAGAAAAGGTCTGGGGAGCTGGGAATAGGGGAGGAGAGGGGAGTCCTGTGTGCCCTGAGTTAAGGAGGCAAAAAGGGATTAGGGGCTAGGGAAGAGGCAAGTATGAGGAACACAAGGGATGGGTTCTGGAGCCATAAAAAGTGGGGGGAGTTGGAAGGGGATAGGAATGGGACCTATCTGCAGGATGGGGGGGCCAGGACCCTTCTCAGGAGGTAAAGCAAAGGTGTCCCCTCTGCCTGTCCTTGGTACTGAGAGCCCTCTTGCCCTCACAACTCTCAGTAGACAGACAAGTGGGCAGGCCCTGAGTCACCTGAGGTCTCCAGGTTGGATGTCTTTGGGTCACTTCCTGAAAGAATAAAGGTAAGACAAGAAGTCACTGTAGCAAGGTGGGTCCCAAAGGCAGTAGCTAGGTCAAATTCTACTCTCAAGGCAGTGAGAAACTCAAGTCCGCCTGGTTTGAGGGGGAAGATACAGTCAATTCAGTAAAACCTTCCCCCATCTCATCCCACTCTGTCCCCCAATAGCCATCGTGATCTCTTCCTCTGAAGTGATCTCCCATCCTTGGGAAAGAACTCAGCCCTTGAAAGACAGTTTGGAACAGTGGAGAGGGCCAGATTTAATCAGAGGATCTGGGTCTGAATCCTAGTTCAGTCTTCTCACCTATCAAACAAAAATGTTACCCTCAAGGATCTCTTCCAGATATAAACCCTATGGTCCTATTACTACCTTATCTTGTCTCCAGTAAGGAGTCTTTATTTTCCCTGCTGGATTATAAGCTTTGTGAGGACAGGAACCAGATTTTAGACATGTTTCTTGGGTACAAAGCTCTGCTCAGTAAAATGCCTACTGGTTGATTCGTGTGTAAAAACCCTAGTCCTTGCAAAGTGGGATGGGCTGTATGAGGACAGGATGCAGTACAGGGGACTCACTGCAGGGCTTGAGGGCACAGTAGTCGAATGGAGTTCCCGGGTCTGTAGTGTAGCACCAAGGGCCATATTTATCTCCATCCGGGTTCCGACAGAAATTCTCTTCCAGCCATGGATGAGTGGTAGGTGTGAACCTTGAGATAGGGATGGTAGAAATGTTGAAATGCAGACAGTTCCAAATTATCCTCCCAGCCCCACCCCCAATTTGCCTCCAGAATTCTCTTGACCTGGGAGACCTTCACCACCATCTCTGACCCTTCAATCTCCAATAGGGCCATGGGCAGGGGTCAGGAAGGAATGGACAGTGGGTCCCAAGCTAGGGAACAAGGTTAAGCAGGGTAGGTTTGAAGTGCAGAGGAGGCATCACTAGTTTGGAGGAAGCCAGGAATGACCTCCTTCCTTCCCTTTGCCCCAGGAACCCAAGACTCACTGAGGCTTGTGAGGAGTCTTCTGGGACCAGTGCTGACAGACAATCCCTTTCCGGGTCTTACTAACAGAGCCCCGGTACTGCTCTCCATTTCCAAAGTAACAATCTGTGGAACCAAGATGAAGCAGAGAGGGTCACTTCCACCATTGTGGAAGGGGCTTAAGGGGAGGGATAGGAACAAGGGGCACAAGCCCTGCCTACTCCCCCACTCCCCACCCTCACCTTCTACCTTGATGTCATCAGTACAGCGCTTGATTTGGAAACAGAAGGCCACACGCATGCCAGGCCGAGAAGTGAAGCACCAGGGAGCCTCTGAGCCATCTGGATTCCGACAGTAATTTTCCCGTAAGTCCCTGAGGATGGAACCACAAATAATCAGTAATTCTTGAACCCAGGGAAAGAGGCATGGAAGGCATCTTCAAATCACCTTTTTAAGACAATTCTTGTGGAGGGGATAAAGATAAAGAGAGTTCAGAGCTCAGAATACAGGACCCCTTATACAGGGGAAGGAAGAGAGGAAAGAGATCAGGAAATACTAAGAGGCATTACTGAAAGGCCACTGTTGGGGAGGGGGCAAGGCAGAGCTGGGCCAGGGAAGGAAGTAGGCCATTTCGTCACTTCCTACCTGATTATTCTTGCTCTCTGCAATTCATTTGTTTCTACCTGCTGAAGAAAGTACAAGTACTACCAGCATCCCTTAAATTTTTGAGCCCTGAGTCAAATTCCCAGTTACCCACCACAGTTACAACTTGGGTAGGGTAGAGTGAGAGAGATCTCAAAGTTCATTCCAGGTAGCAAGGAATGATCTTATCCAGAAAGACTTCTTTACCTCTTCTCTTCACATCCCAGGTACTTAATAAATGCTTGGCTGAAGTCAGTGAAGGGGAGGACGTAGTTTAGGAGTATGAAAAGATACAGGGAAGGGGTTTTTAGGATGAACGGGGAAAATGTGAGCACATTTGTAATTAGTAGAGCAAGAACCAATAGAGGAGAGAAAGAGGAGCTGATGGATGAGGCAAGACCCAAGAGAAAATGGGCAGGAATGGAATCGGGGACACTTCTAGAGGCACGGAGGAGGACTACATCTTCCTTTGAGACTGAGGGACAGAAAAAGTCATCCAGTACACGGAGAGACTAGAGAGACACTGAGGAGTGGAGGAGAAGTGATGAGGGCACCCCCATAAGCAGAATGGAGCGGCAAGAGGGCTGGGTTCGGATCCAAGCTTACGGCCACTTACCATCCAGGTGATTGGGGGAATGCCCTGCTCCCTCTCTCTGGTCTTCAATTTCCTTACCCATAAAATGATAGGAATGGATTTGTTCTCCCTAAGGTCCTTGCCAGCTCTAACTCCTGTATTGCCATGACGGAGAGCCTTACCATTCTCAGTAAATATGGAGGAAGGTCATCAATAGAGAGATGCCATTTTGGAGCAGATTTGAGGGCTCAAGGAAAAGGTTTAGGACATGCTTGCATGGAATATAATGAGTGGGGAGTAACAAAAGATGAATGAAAAGATTACTACAAAGCATTGAGGGTCCTGTTGAAGTAGAATCTGGTGTCTGGGCTGCTTATCACTTCCTATTCCAAGTATGTGGGCATGAGTGAACACACACACACACACACACTCAATCTCTCTCTCTCTCCATCTTTCTCTGTTTCTCCTTCTGTCTCTCCATCTCTTTGTCTTTCTCTGTCTCTGTTGTTCTCTGTCTCTGTGTCTCTTTCTCTGTCTCTATCCCTCTGATTCTGTCTCTCTCTTTCTCTTTCTGTTTCTCTCTCTTTTTTTTTTTTCCAGAACTCACTTGCATTCATAGTTCTCAGGTAAGAAGTGGTGCTGGTGAGGGGTCTGGGCATCCCAGCGCTGGCATGGAATCCCCGTAGCTGTAGTGTTGGCTGTTCCTCGATAGTTTTCCCCCTTCCCCTTGAAGCAATTGTGGGTGGTATGTTTGGGTGGCAGCTGCTGCTGCCTTGTTGATGCTGAACAGACACAAGAATTTAGAGTGAGACCTGGATCTGATCCCCATCCCAAGGTCACAGGCCTCTGTGGACCCTCATTGACTCTCCTTTGAATAATCACAATAGCCTTCTAGTTCCTCTTAGCCTCCCATCTTCCTTTTCCCTTAATCTAGGGTCGGGCCTCCTGAGGATAGGCCCAGGAGAAGGCACGGCCTTGCCTTAGTGATGACCCGCCCTCTCTCTCCCCCTGACTCTGCCTGGTGGGAAGCCTCACAGAGCAGACAATTCAGAGCATAGTGGAAAACACTGTGAAATTTAAATCAGGAAATTTCCATTCCTGTTCCCTGCCACTTACTACTGGGTGGTCTCTATGGAGTTCTTTCCTCTCTCTGGGTCTCAGTTTCCTCCTAGATGAATTCTAAGTCACCCTCCAACTCTAAATCCTCTGACTCTATACTGTTAAAGTTCCAAGCTCCACCCACCATTTTAACCCCTAGGCTCTAAGGAGCCTGGTGAAGTCTAGACACACTGTATGCTCCTAAAGGGGAGGTGGAGGGAGATATGGGCCAATCCCCAACAGCCTAGCCTTCCCCACAGTGAGCTCCCCCCCCATACACACCACCCACTCACGGCATCTGGGGATGCTGCAGAACTCTCGCTCCTGCAGTGGGTTAGTGGTGTAACACCAGGGGCGCTCTGAATTGTCTGGGTTTCGACAATAATTGTCATCCAGGTTTTTATCTGGATACCTGGGGTGGGAGGAGGCAGGAGAGCAGAGAGTGAATGGGCCCTTTGAATTCTGCCATCCTCTCCTGTCTTCCAGTAGAGATTAGGGGGAAGGAGAGAGAGAAAGGGGAAGCCTGCTGATGGTGTCAATGACCCTGAGCTTCCCCCCTGGCCTCCAGCAGCTCCCCCACATACATACACACCGAGGAGCCCTGGGTACTGGTCCCTGCTTCCTGCCCCTGTACTGCCCAAGAAGTGCCAGGTGGTGCTCCCTGCCCCCTCCCAGCCCAGAATCATACTTGTTGGGTTTGTAGGGATGCTTGTGAGGATGCTGGAGGTCCCACCGCTGACACTCTAGGCCTGACTCTGTGTAATCTAGAGAACCTTGGTAATCCTCCCCATTACAGGTGAAGCAGGTAGCTGTTGGGACAGGATCACATAATTAGAATGACTCCTAGGATTCTAGGGGGTTTTCATATCAGCCACTTAGAGAGGCAGATAGTGCCAGGACTGGACCATCAGGGCCTCTGGGTTTGTTAGCAAACTCCACGTAAGGAAACTCCCCTCCCCCTGCTTGCAATTTGGAATCTTAAAGGACTGCTGGAGTGCCCAGAGCTAAATGACCTTCTCAAGGTCACACAGCTACTAAATGCTGAGACAGGATTTGAACCCAGATCTTCTGACTCTAAGTCTGTACCACACTGTTTGTCCATGAGGGATTCTGAATCTCTAGAGACATCTGCTTTCTCAGAGTGTGCCTCAGGTTTTCCCAGGGCTATGGGGGAGAAGTCATTGCTTGTACCTTAATGATGCCACCCTCCTCCATCCTGTCCTGGAAGCAATAGGATGAATGCTCTGAGGGAATCTATTACATCTAGTGGGGAGGAAAGGGAGGAGGGAGTAGCATTGGTGGGAGCCCCCCCCCACCCCACCCAGATGCTCTGGCCTGGCATGGGGGAGCAGGAGGAAGGAAAGTACCTGGGACTCACCCTCCTGACAAGTCTTGATACCACATGTCTGATATCGGATCTCGGGGTTGGTGGTGTAACACCAGGGGCCCTGCTGGTCACTGTCAGGGTTACGACAATAGTTCTTCTCCAGGCCATTTCGGGAATCTGGAGTGTACCTGAGGAGAGGAGAGAAGGAACTGGATCACTTTCTTCAAGTGTTTGAAGAAATCTTATGGCGAAGAAAGTCTAACATGCTCTGCTCAGTCCCAAAGACCCTCCTAGGAGCAGGAAGTGGAACGCTCAAGGAGTCAGATTTGACTTCAACATGAGGAAAAACTGGATTAGGTGGCTGCCTCGGGATGTAGTAAGCTCCTCACCACTGGAGGCTGGCTGATCTCTTGGTAGGGATGCTGGGAAGGTAACTACTGTACAGGACTAAGTGTTCTCTGAGGTCCTTTCAGCCCTGACTTTCTCTGGTCAGTTCCCCTCCCCATGGGAAGGACAGCTTAGGGGGCACCAAGTCACCCCCTTCTGTGACTAGTCATGCCAAAGGTGGAAAGAAGAAGGGATTGAGGAGCAGGGCTCTAGCTCTGGGCACTCCAGCAGCTCTTTAAGATTCTAAATTGCAGAGCAGGGGGAGGGGAGTTTCCTTACGTGGAGTTTGCTAACAAACCCAGAGGCCCTGATGGTCCAGTCCTGGCACTATCTGCCTCTCAGAGTGGCTGATATGAAAATCCTCTAGAAACCTAGGGGTCATTCTAATTATGTGATCCTGTCTCCACAGCTACCTGCTTCACCTGTAATGGGGAGGGTTACCAAGGTTCTCTAGATTACACAGAGTCAGGCATTTATAGTGAATATGAGTGTGTCTCCCAGGATCCTCTGAAAAAGGAAGTGGTTTGTAGAGACCCTGGGGCCAGAGCAGCATGGACACAGCCCAGGCATAGGGGCATCACCCATAGGGGTAGGAAGGATTTCCTTCTGGGGACTCTTTTGTACCTACCAGATTTCCTAACTTCTCCAAAGTCCTGGCTTTATCCTTTCCGTCTAATCAGCGAATATATATGGATGCCCTTTCTCCAGGGATGGGGCATACACAGCTTTGCTCCTGAATTCTGTGCCCTGGGGTCTGGCCTTTTAGGGGAGTGGGGAAATAGAGTCTCTTGCCTTCACCCCCTCCTTCTCCCTTTCCCCCAACCCAAAGCCCAGAATAGCTCAAACTTGTGGTCTGTTGGGAACTTGTGGTTCCAGTGTTGACAGGTGATGCCTCCAGCTGTGACTGCAACAGTGCCCCGGTAATTGAGCCCGTTGTTCACAATGCAGTCCCGCACGTAATCTGTGGAAGATAGCCCATCACCCCAGGACCAAATACTTAGGTGTCTGGCCCTAGCAGGCTGGGTCTGACCTACAATTCAACAAAATCGAGTATCTTCAATTGGAATAGCTGCCTAAAGCATTCTCCGCCCTCCTCCTAACCCTGACACAACCCACCCTGTATAGGCTTTCCAAGTCAACTTTGGTTTGCATCCTTCTGGCTACATCACAGCTGAAAGACCTTCAGGACACTGTTCCCAATTGCCTAACAGAGTCCAAATTCTTGCTTTTGACAAGGACAAGGTCCTTGGCAGTCAGGCTCCAAGCTACCTGTTGAGCCTGGCCATACTGTTCCCCTTTACTCCCTCAAGTCAAAATGGACCATTCACAGTGCTACCCCATTATTCTCAACTCTCCCATTTTACAAATGAGGACTCGAGAGTCTAAGTGATTTGTCCAAGATCGCCTGCGTAGTAAGTGACCAAGGTGAGATTTGAACCTAGGTCCTCTTACTCAAAATCCAGGGCTTTTCCACTCTTTTCACCTCTTATGTCAGGTTCTCTTCTCTCCACCAACCCCATTAGGCTATAAACTCTTAACGTATAAGGACAATGCCTTTTAAAAACATTTTTGTGACCCCAGCACCAAGGACAGCTCCTCAAAAATAGCTGACATCTTAAAATGCTTTATAAATTCAATTAAAAGCCCTGTGGTTCATAGCAAAATACAAAGATATGTAACACAGCTCTCTGGGGAAAGAAGTATGGGGTGGGGCATCCAACAGCACCTAGAAGTAGGGAATAAATGGGAGGAATCATTGTCCACCAAAAACAACTGATCTTCTGTCTAGTTGAACCCTGTTCCCAGCAACTGGCCCCAAGACCACTGCCCTCTGATGGACTTTAATATTTCTCCTTGACTTCTAGGAAGTTAGGCGGTCTGAGAGAGAGGGCCCAGGGTTCTGGCTGCATCTCCCCTGCTTCCAAACTGCCAATGCCTTCCTTTAGTTCTGTCCCCAAACTAGACTTACCTTTCTTCTGGTAAAGGTCATACAGCACATTCTTTTGGAGCTGGGCCTGTGCAGAGTGTTGGGTCCAAGACAACAGCTGGCATCCCTGGTTCCTTGGAATGTAGTGGAAAGCACTGGGGGGTATGGCCACAAGTCAGCTAAGGGAGGCCTGGGAATCTTTGTCTCCCTCCCCGGATATGTGGAACTAGGAGCCTGGGGACAGATTCCTGGAGCTTCTATTTATAGTCCAGCCAATGGACTGGAGGCAAAAGACCCTCTAGGAGAGGGAAAAAGCCACAACCCTGTACTAAGTTCCTGTATCCTAATACTGGGTCCTGGGGAAGGAGGCTGTCTCTTTAAGCTTTTCTCATACCTCATTGGACTGGTGTCTGAATCTAGGGCTGCCTTCTTTCATTTTACCTATTTTGGAAGTTACTTCATCTAGTTTTTCTGGTTCTAACTCTAAATCCAGAGATAGGCTACAGTGAGGGGTATGGCTAGTATGGCAATGGGTTATGTATGTGGGTTGAGTGGGAGGAAGGAATTAGGAGCTCTGAGAAGGGGCTTTTAAATTGTGAGGCTGAATTCCTTTAGAGTATTCAGTGGCTGAACTCAGAGCAGTCTGAAGTGCCTTTAGCCATAGGACAAGAGCTAGTATCAAAAGGAGATCTCTCTTGTGAACTTTGGGGGTTAATTGGTTGTTGTATCAAATGACATTTGTGTGATAAAACTTTATTAGCTATTAAACTTGGGTAAGTAGGCAGCTAGGTGGCCCAGTAGATAGAGTGTTGGTCTGGGAGGCACGAAGACACAAATTTGAATCCTGACACAGACACTTAGCATCTCTGTCACCCAGTATCCTCTAACCTGTAGGTAGTTAGGTACCACTGGATAGCATGCTGGTCCTGGAGGTAGGAAAACCTGAGTCCAAATCCAGCTTCAGACACTTACTGGCTGTGTGACCCTGGGTAAATCACTAACCTCTTCCATTTGAGTTTACTTATCTATAAAATGGGAATAATGACACATGCACTACCTACCTCAGGGTGGCTATGAGTAAAGTGCTGGGTGTACCTTAGGGTGGTACAGAACTGGGAGTTATTATGACTATCACCAACAACCAGTCTGTGATGGGGTCATTTTCTTCCATAGTCATTTGGGATGACTTTCCTCTAGTGTATGAATGTATATATTCTCTCTGGCCTTGTAAGTAAATCCTAGAAAGCCCCACCCCAGTGGTGTGGAGTAGATGGCTATAGGCTAGAACAGAAGGAGGGAACAGAAGCCAGAGTTAGATGTCCAAGAATGGAGGCAGGGGCAGGAGAAAAGGAAAAAGAATTCAAAAGCAAGAGTAGCCTATGGGGAACCCACCGGGAAAGGTAGCTTGGACGAGTAAATAGAGCACTAGACTTTGAGTCAGACAGACCCTGCGCAATCGCTTAATCTCTATGGGCCTCAGTTTCCCTATCTGTAAAATAAAGAAAGTCAATAGTCTCTAATGTCCTTCTAGTTCTAAATTTATGATCTTATGATCCTTGGGGTTGGATACCTGGTTCAGGGCAATGTGAATTGGGGAGTTCAGAAATTATCAAAGGAGAAAGCCCTGAGGCCAAAGGCAAAACATCCTCTGGATCAGTTCAAGAGAGAGGGAGGCACCCCAGAAAACTAGACATGCTCTCTAAGGCCTTAGGTCCAGGGCCAGATTCATTTCAGAGCTAGAATGGAGAGAGGAGGGCATCTGGGAACAAGGACCAGAAGATCTTCCCGGGAAGGGCACAGGGACCTGAGGAGGGGGACAGGAGCCCTTCTGGTCCCTTCTCCCCTCCTTTCTTTTTCCATCCCTTCTCACCGGCAGTCCAGGAGCTGGTTACAGAGCTGGGCACACTCTTCCACATCCGTCGGCCTCTCCTGATTGTCCGGTTGGTAGGATGGGTGTCGCAGCTCCGTGGCAGTCAAGGACTGGAAGTCGTTGAGTGGGGACCTTCCTGGAGGCCATGGAGAGGGATGGTTAACCTTGGTCAGGCAGGCCCCCATTTCCTTTGTCAGTCTACAATGTATGCCTATGTTCACAGGAATGTCTGTATGTATGTGTGTTTGAATGTGTGACTGAATCTGCATGAAAAGCCATGCGAGGCAGGGTAACTAAAACTTTTTCTCAGGGTTGGGGAATTTCCAAAGAGCAGGACAATTTCCCCAGGGGAGAGAAGTTAAAGGGATAACTGACTTAGAATTCTTCTAAAGGAGTGGGGGCCAGGCAGAGGACCTGCTACTGGTGTGAGGAATATGACTGTTGATAGGCGAAGCCAGGGGCAGGACAGTGAGAGGGAAGGAGGGGGGGGAGCAATCTGATTGTCTTGTGGGGCTCCTGGGATACTGTCTGAACCTGTCAGAACTCAGGCTCCCCCAAGACCCCAGTTCAGGAAACCAGCAAACATGTCGTCGGGGCTGATTTACATCAGACTATAAGCTTCTTGAGAGGAGGGAATGTCTTTTGACTTTCTTTGAACTCCCAGGGCTTAACATGGTGCCTGGTTATGTAGCAGGTGCTTCATAAAGGCTATTTGACTGACCGATAGATATATCAGCTCTTCAGAGGCCTTTTGGCAAACTGTCATGACGCCCAGGAAAAGGGGGCAACCTCTGAGACCAGCATCAGGCTGGGAAGCATTCTACCTCCCTTCCTTCCCTCCTTTCCGTGACTGGACTTTAGAGAAGAGACCCTTCGATCTGAGGGCCAAAGCGGCAGAAATAAAATAGCGCCTCCCTTCTCGCTAAGGGATCCGCTCCTCTGATCCTGGGCAACTACCTTGTTCCACCGCGTTTGCCCTCCCAGGCTTATCAAATGATCTCAAGTTCTGGAACCAAGGGAACAGGAGAATCAGGCTGAAAGTATGGCAAGTTCCCCTGTGATGATACAGCGGGAGCTCCTGTAGGTCTGTTCAGGGTGAGGAAATGCTTCCTGAAGCCTAGGAGTTCTCAGCATGGTCTGTGATATGGACATGGGGGCTCTGCTTCTAGGTCAGCTGAGGAGCCCAGAGCTGGAGGACCAAGCTTTCCTGGAAATACCTCTGTCTCCCCTAGCCCCAAGGTTATTTTTTCCCTCAAAGGTTTGTGCCCCCCCCCAAAGCTACTAAAACTCCCTTGGAGCAGAACTGGGGTTATAGGGGTTGGTAGAGGATTAACTTGGGGCCAGCATTTTCGTGGGAGGACCGAAGCTTCACTTCCTGTTTAGTTGCTTGTCCTGAGCCATGAGAACAGAGCCTCCTGGTATGCAAGATCAACAGTCTCTGGGCCCTTCAGCTCCCAGGAGAGGCAAAACAAATTCTGTAATGGTTGGAGAATTGGTTGCTCATCCGAGTTCTGACACTAATTCTAGTTTCTTCTCTTCCGCCTCTTTAAAATGGGAACGTTGACCAGCGTGGTTTCTAAGGTCTCTTGTGTCTTTTGATAATCTATGAATCTGAGAGTTGGGGTCCACCTCAGCTCAGATTCAATTTCAGTAAGAGTACTGAGTCACTGACCTTCTCTAGAACCTCAGTTTCCTCTGATGCAAAGCTAAAGCTCACAGGATCATAGATTTCAAGTTGGAAGGAAACTTAGATGTTATTTAGACTAACCTTGTCATGTTACAAAGAAGGAAAACAAGACCTTTTACAAACAGGAGAAATTGAGTTACTCTCTATAAGTTCCTTTGCTGTGCTAACATGACTCTTGGAGTTTTTGTTGATTTGGGTTTGGGGGGCAATAGGGGGTCTTAGAAAAACATTCAACTGTTTGCTATAAAGTTTTGCCCCCAACCTAGGCTCCCAGGACATCCAGGATGAAGAAATCACTGACCTTAGCTCCTAGTTGTCAGGAATTAGGTTAAACAGGATGTCACCAAATTTGAGGTAGAGTGGGATGGTCAGCCTCACCAACTGAGGCCTGGTGGTGTCCTAGACTCCCTGTTTCCGGCTGCCCCCCATTGGATGGCACCTTTTGTGGCCAGAACCCTAACAAAGGAATGTTTGTGGTGCTTGTAAAAGGTCACAAAATTTCCTAAAGTTTTTCTAGTTAAGCAGTATCCGTAACTGTGACTGTGTGTGTGTGTGGGTGTGTAGGTGTGTCTGTTAGCTTAGGTGGATTAGTGAGAATCACCCCATCCTAGGACCAATGGTGATGGTATTGGGCTGGTCCTATGGGGATGGGTAAGAGGGGAGCCAATTGCATTGCTGATGGGTACCGTAGAGGAGAGGAAGTACATTGTACATGCATGCATGTCTGCGCATATGATTTGCTGCAGGCAGGAACAGAAAAGGGGAAGGGACAGAGGCAGGGGCAGAAAATGAAGTACCAGAGGGAGCAGAGGGCAGTGGTATTTGAATCATGGACTTCCCTTCCTCCCTTTGCCCCAGGCCTGAGGAATGAAGGGAAAGGGACTCACCTGGGGTGCTGGCACATAGGATTGAAGGCAGGAAGACCATGAAGGGCCACATCCTCCTTGTTCTAGGATTTTCAGATTAAGATGAACCTGGGCACCCTTCTGCCTCTCCCACCCCTCCTCAATTCTGGAGAGGTTGCATCTAAGTCCACACAATCTCTCCTCCTCAGCCCACACTGTTCAATCTCAAAACACATTTGCCTCTGATCACGTGCCTGGGCCCAGGGAAGGGGAGGGACTAGGGGGGAGCCTCTGGGGAAAAGATCCAGTAGGGCTGGGCTAGTGGGAAGAGATCCTGGGAGCCCTTCCCAATCTATCCACCTATAGGAGCTGCTCTTGATAACTTGGCCTCTGCCCTCACTCCATAAACAATTCCCCAAAGGTGCTTAACCCACCCCTTACTCCGGGAAGCAAAATTGTGAAATTTGTCTTTGTGGGAATCTCTCATCAGGGTAATAAGCGACAAGATTTAGGAAAGGTCCAAAACCCAGGAACTGCCCCGCTAAACTCCTCCCTCTGTCCCTTTCTCCAAATGGAGTGTGAACTTGAACAGTGTCAGCCCTCAAAATAGTTATTGAAATTACTGTTTGTGGGGCAGGAATGTACGGGAAAGGTCCACATCTGGAGAGGGAGGAGAGGCTAAGGTTGTTAAATCTCCCTCAGGCTTGTCAAAATTTCCAAGTCATCTGTAAAACCTGGGAAAATTAGCCTCCAGGGGCATGATGGGAATTGAGAGGAATGCATTTATCCTGATCAGAGGGAGCCCAGAATCTTCCAGTTGAGGGGAGGGAGAAGCTTGGCAGTGAGGTTGAGAAAGCTTTGACAGTTCTCTGAAGGATGCGTGTGAGGATGTACTAACCAGCCCTCAGCCATGCTGATTGGGGCAGTCCAACAAAAGAAGGAGAAAGCTTCCTTCACCGAAGACAGTCCTGCAGTAGATGACCTCTCTAGCTGATGGCAATATCAGCTTTGCTGAGAAATGGAATCATGGGATCATAGTGAAGTTCTTTGTGAGGTGACACTAGGAGTGTGGTTTGCCTATCAGTTCCCGTTAATGTGAGAATGGGGACAAAGAATGATTCCTAATTGATTTTTCCCATCGTTATTTACATTGTTCGTTCAATCCTTCCAGGTGAGTCTAGCTCTTTGTGACCCCATTTGAGGTTTTCTTGGCAGAGATATTGGAATTGTTTGCCATCTCCTTCTCCAGCTCATTTGACAGATAAAGAAGTTGAGGCAAACAGGGTTAAGTGATTTGCCCAGGGTAACCCAGCTAGTAAGTGTCCCAGGCCAAATTTGAACTCAGGTCTTTCTGACTCCAGGCTCGGCACTCTACCCTTTGCGCCACCTAGCTGCCCTAGAACTCACTGGCTATTGAGGCAGTCCATTCCAGAACAATCTTGTTAGGATTGTTTTCCTTACACTGACACAGTCTGTCTCCCTGCAACTTCTACCCTATTCCTCCCCTCTAGCACAACAGATGGCAGGTAGCATGGAAGGTGGAAAGTATTCTGTGTTTGGAGTCAGAGGTTCTGGCTACAAATCTTTGCTCTGCTACTTACTACCTGTGTGGCTTTGGGTAAGTCACCATACCTCTCTGAGCTTGTTCTCTTTATCTGTAAAATAAGGAAGCTGGGCTAGATTTTCTAATGGCCCTTGCAGATCTAAATCAATGAGCCTGATTTATCTTTCACTTAAAATCCCTACAAATACTTGAAAATAACTATTATGTCTCACCAACCCCAACTCCCCCAAGTCTTCTCTTTTCCAAGGTAAACATCCCCATCTTCTTCAATTCTTCCCCCTGCTTCCTCCAAAGAGGTAAATGTAGCCTGACAGAACACCATAGAATTAGGAGTCTGGAGTTCTGAGTCCCAGCAACCTTAGGCAAGTTGCTAAAAGTCTCCGGATTTAATTTCCTCCCTCTTCTCCCCGCCCCCCCCCATTTTATTTATTTATTTGTTTATTTCTGTCCTTTTTTTCTAACTCTTCTATTCCTTTTTCATTTAAAAAATTATCTATTTATTTTTCGTTTTCAATATTCACTTTTGTAAGATTTTGAGCTCTAAAATTTTTCTCCTTTCCCTTCCTCCCTCAAGACAGCATGCAATCTGATATAGGCTATACATGTACAATCATATTAAACACATTTCCACATTAGTCATGTTGTGAAAGAAGAATCAGAACAAAAGGGAAAAACCATGAGAAAGAAAAAACGACAAAGAGGAAAGAATATGCTTTGATCTGCATTCAGACTCCATAGTTCTTTGGACGTTGATAGCATTTTCCATCATGAGTCTTTTGGACTTGTCTTAGATCCTTGAGTTGCTGAGAAGAGCTAAGTCTATCAAAGTTGGTCATTGTACAGTGTTGCTATTGTGTACAATGTTCTCTTGGTTCTGCTCACTTCACTCAGCATCAGTTCATATAAGTCTGTCCAGGTTTTTCTGAAGTCCACCTGCTCATCATTTCTTATGGAACAATAGTATTCTATTATATTCATATACCACAACTTGTTCAGCCATTCCCCAATTGATATTTCCTCCCTCTTCTTCAGAAAATTGCAGTTAAGCGAACGTTTTCACCTTACAGGAAAAATGGGAGCATAAAATGGGGCAGAATTAAGAGCCTGAAGAACCTCGAAGGCTGTTCTTCCAGCTATTCTGTATAGATCTTGTATCTACCTAGTCTCCCCCATTAGACTGTGAGCTCCTTGAGGATAGGGATCCTATTTTTGCCCTTCTTTATACCCCTAGCATTTAGCAAAGTGCCTGGCACATAGTAGGCATTTTATAAATGCTTGTTGATTTACCTAGTCTTACCTACTGGGTATCCCTCCTGCCTCAGCTGTGTCAGCTAACTATTCTATTTCTGCAGTCTTATCAGCTGCCAGATGGTGGCTAGGTTGGTCCCACAAAGGAATAAAGGGCCTTCTTCTTTCATCCCCACCATACATGCTCAGACTCTCCACCGATCTGAGCTCAACAAGGGATGAGTGACTGTCTCCTCCCTGCCTTCCCTCTAATTCTTTTCAATGTGATTCAATCTAATAAACATTTATTAAGCACCTGTCTTAGGCAGGAGCCTATTTTGGGGGAGGGGGGAAACAAAGACAGATAAAATACAGATCCCGCTATTAAGGAGTTTACAATCTAATGGGGGGAATAAATATTAGAATGTAAATAGCTTTACATGAGAGTGAACTGTGCAGAAGAGATTTTCAGGCAAAATGGGATAAGAAATGAGTCCAGAAAGATACCTCTGGGGGTGGAGGAAGAAGGTGAGGGAAGCAGGAAATGGAAGAAGCAGATTGGTGCAATTGGAAGTTCCCTGAATTTGGAGTCAGAAGACCTGGATTAACTACTTTTCATCTGTGTGCCCTTAAGCTAATCACCCCTCCCCACCCTCCTCTGGGCTTTTCTCCTCATCTGTAAAATGAGAATGGTGATCTAGAAGACCTCTGAGGTCCCTTTAAGGTCTACATCCTAAGAGACTATGATTGTTTGTTCTGTGTCACAAAATGACTCCAGATTCTGACATTCTATGCTTCTGTAAATGGAGCTGCTCATCCAGACCTGATCTCTGGCCCTGGCCCTCAGTGTTCTAGAAAGCCTTCTAAGAGGCTTTACAAATAAGTCCTTGGAAAGTTGCCTCAGGTTAAAGGCACACTGAGGATGAGCAACCATCCAAAATCGTACTTTACAAGCCCCCAGTGATGTGTTTACATTTACTAGGTAATCAGAGTCTAGAATATCAGTTTTAGAACAAAAGACAAACAACCTAGTAAATAAAATGATGGGAAAACATCCTTTTCTCTATGCACACAGGGTATACTCCCCCACAGGTAAGGGAAGCCAAGCACACAGAGAGCATAGCAGGAGGGGAAAGGACACACACAGAGAACACCTGCAGCTAAGGAGCATCCATAGAAGGCTCCCACTTTGGATCATATGTGGTCACAGTCCAAATGTGGCAACTCACATCTCTAAAACTATAGAGCTTTTCATATTGACTAACTAATCAATCAAGAAGCATTAAAAATTTCCTACTGTTGTCAGTAGGTGCTGAGGATAAAAGGATAAAGAATGAAATTCAATAATTATTAAGTGCCTACTATGTGCCAGGTACTGTAATAAGCACTGGGGATACAACTAAGAAGAAGAAAGACAATCCCTGCCCTCAAGGAGCTTATAATCTAATGGAGAAAACAACAAATACATACATAAATATATACAACAGAAACATAAAGTGAATAAATACAAAGTAGTTGCATATAAGGTAGTTTGGGAGAGGGGTTCTAGCAATTAGGAGGATCAGGAAAAGTGTAAATAGAAGATTGTGCTTGAGATATATCTAAAAGAGAGAGACTAGGAAGCTGAGATAAGGAGAAAGGGCATTCCAGGAATGCAGGACAGCTAGTACAAATGCACAGAAAAGAGGTGGAGGGCACTAAGACTTTTGGGACACCCTGTGTGCATACAATATGTGTATACATTCATATATACATGTAGGTGTATATCTGTAAGTGATCTGATAGTCAAATACAGGGGAACTGATGAGGTTATCAAGATAGAGCATAGAGAGAAAAGGCCCAAGATAGAGTCTTGGAGATCGCCAAAGAGGCACAATGATGAGCTAGTCGAGGAGACTGAGGTCAGACAGGTAGAAGGAAAACCAGGAGAAAACAATGGCACAAAATCCTAGATATTAGAAATTATTCCACGGGAGAGAGGTGGTCAACAGTGTCTAATGTAGCAAACAGGTTGAAAAGAATGGGAACTGAGCAAAAAAAAACCCCATCAGATCTGGCAATTAAATACATTTGGAGGGCAGTTTCAACTGAGTGATGAAGTTGGAAACCAGATTGCAAAGGGTTGAAGAGTGACAAAGAATGGACATAATGAATGTAGACTTTTTTCCAAGAGTTTGTTTGAAAAGTGAGGAGAGACATAGTAGCTTGGGGGGATGACAGGGACTAGCCATTTTTTGAAGCATTGGGGAAACTATGCATATTTAAAGGTAGAAGCTGAAGATGCAAGAGAAGAGGTAATGATTGAGGATAAAATCTGCTGGAGATGATGGGAGGGGATGGGATTAAGGGGATCCACAAAAGAGTTAGCCTTGGCAAGGAGAAGGGTTACCTCTTTGTCAGAGACTTAGGGAAAGGAAAGACAGTGGGAAAGAATGGTAGAAGGGTGATCTATTGGAGAGGGTTCTGATCGTGGAAATTCAAAGACCTGAGTTCAAGTCCTGCTTCAGCCACTTGCAAGTTGTGAGACTTTGGGCAAGTCGCCATCTCTCTGTGCCCCACTTTCCTCATGCATTAAAAAAAATGGGCATTAAAAATGGCACCTACCTCGCCTTGTCGTGAGGATCAAATGTGACAATTTATGTAAAGTGCTTTGCCAAACCATAAAGCACTATAGAAATACTAGCTATTATTATTGAGATGAAGAGAACAGAAGCAGTTCACATCTAATGGTCTTAGTTTTCTCAAAAAAGAGCCAATATCCTTATGTGGCATGATAGCGTGGATGATAAGGTGTGGGAGGCTTGAAGAGGGAAGGGAAGACTTGCAATAACTTCTGTGAGGAGTGAGATTGAGAATAAATGAAGGGGGAACAAAAGGTCTGCCTTATAAGGGCCCAGTTGGAGTTGGATAACATGAATTATAATATATCCAGTCAACATGGTTGTGGGACATCCTCCAACTGCATTACTTTGTGAGTAGGAGAAGAGGAAGGGGATAGTTTGAATAGTCCAGGGCTGAGAAGTGGAAAGAAATGAGCAGCAACAGGACATTGGGAGCAAGGGATTGGAAAGCAGTCCATCCTACTGTCTGGGTACCTAATCTTGGCTACTTAACCTCTTCAGGATCAGCGTGTCTGTTACCATCTTCTCAAATGGAATGTTTCGTTGTTATTTTTTAAAGTTTTTATTTTTAATATTAATAAGTTAGAATGCTTCTTTTTGGCTGTGGGACATGCAGGGTTATGAGTCACCATATCCATCCAGCCAACCAGCAAAAGCTAGCAGAATATCCCAGGCTAATATATTCTTCTGTCCTATTTTCTCCTGGTGCTAAAGAGCCTAAATCCCAGAAAACTATCTGAATCGAAAGTCACTTTAGTGGCTGAAGGGAGGATGGATTTGAATGGGTAGAGAGACTCGAGGGAGGTGGACCCCACCAGCAGGCTATTGTAATACTCCAGGTGGGAGTGTCAAAGACAGAATTGTGCACGTATGACAACTTGGCTGTGAGCCTGAGGGACTGGGAGGTTGGCGTTGCCCTCTTCGATAATGAGAAGGTAGGAGGGGGAAGGTTTAGGGGAAACAATTAGTTGTTTTGGACGTGTTGAGTTTCAGCTATCTCCTAGACATCCGGTCTGAGATGTCTGAAAGGCAGTTGGAGATGTGAAATTAGGGGTCAGCAGGGAGACTGGGGCAGGAAAGGTAGATTTGAGAATTGTCAGTATAGAGATTAAATCCAGGGGAGTCGATGAGATCACCAAAGAAGTAGTATAGAGGGAGAAGAGAACAGGGGCCCAGGACAGAGCCCTGAGGTTCACTTATGGTCAGGGGGTGAAATCTGGGGGAGGATCCAGCAAAGGGGCAATCAGATCCGTAGGAGGAAAACCATCACCACTGCGCTACTAATTACCTCCAATTTATTTATTCTGTATATATCTTGTTGTACGTAGTTGTTTGCACGTAGACTGAGCTCCTTGAGAGCAGGTACTGTCTTTTGTCTTTCTTTGTATCACCAGCGCCCAGCACGGTGCACTTGGCACATAGCGGGCGCTTAATAAATATTTCTTGACTGACTGACTGCTAAGCCTGAAGGGAATGCGCATCTATCTCAGCTCTCCAGGGCTAGGGCGTGGGGCTCATCTTCTTTCTCTGGAAATGAAAGGGGCCGGGCACACAGAGAGCTCCAGTCTAAAAAAGCGGGGAGGGAGGAGATGGGTAGGATGGGCGGGACGAAGGCGTGGCTTAGGGAGAGGAGGGCGGGGGAAGGAGAAGGGGCGGAATAGAGACTTGGGCTCCAGACCAAGGGAGGAAGGGGGCGTGGCTTTTTGCATAGGTCGGAGACCGGAACGGGCGGGGACTTGATTGGGAGGCGTGGTTAACGAAACGGAGGGCGGGGGAAAGGGGGGCTGGGACGAGGAAGGCGTGGCGGGAGGCAGGCGAGAGATGGAAGGCGTGGCTCCGGGAGCGCGCGGCTCAACACTTGCTTCGCTTGTGGCCGCGGTTTGGCCTGAGCCGGGAGCCGTAGCCCAAGCGGCCGGGCGGATGTTGTGTGAGGCGCCGAGGCGAAGGGTGAGTGTGGCGGCCGGGACGGGCGCGGGGACCCGGGGAGGCCCCGGAGCCGGGGAGGCGGGGTCTGCAAGCTCCCGAGGCCGGCCAGGCTACCGTAGTCCATCGACTGGAGGACGAGGGGGTGGTGTCGACCCCTCCCTCGCCTCCACTCGGGTTGTCCCCCTCACCGCGTCCCTCTCCCCTCCTCGCTCTTGTGCCCTGGGCGGAGTGGGGGCGGCGGCCCTCCCCTCCCCGCTCCCAGCATCCCCTCGGCGGGACCTCCCTGCCCTGGGTCTCCTTCACCATGACCTCCCCCTAGCCGCTCCGTGCCCCCTCGCGGTAACCTCTCACCCCAGCCTCCCCAAGTACAATCCCCTCCTTGTCACCCTCCTCTCTGGGAACCTGCTCCTCGCTGCCTATCCCCG
>CM053624.1:312186565-312214746 GCA_028646595.1 Phalanger gymnotis
TGGCCCCCCCCCCCCCATCTTCACTGTCCTCTCCAGGGTCTCATCCCTTTCACACATTCACACATGCAATGAAGTGTGAGAGAGGGGTGATGAGGGCCGTGGGGGTCACCTCATCATCCCTCTTACACTCACCTCACTGTGACTCCTCTGTCCCTTACAAATGACCTCTCCCCAGAGTTCTGCTCTTCTCACTGTGATGACCCCAAAGCCATTTCTGTCTGTCCTAACCCTTCACTGTAACAGTTTTGTGCCCCTTCACTTTCTTTATATTCCCTTACTCTGTCTCATTTGTATCCCCTCAACCCTCATGGCACTATTGTGACTGCTCCCAAATATTCTTTTTGATGTTCAGTTGCCTCAGTCTTGTCTGACTCTTCCTGACCCCTTTTGGAGTTTTCATAGCAAAGATATAAAGTGGTTTGCCATTTTCTTCTCCAGCTCATTTTACAGATGAGGAAACTGAGGCAAACAGGGTTAAGTGACTTGCCCAGAGTCACCCAGCTAGTATGTTTCAGAGGTCATATTTGAACTCAAGACTTCCTGAATCCAGACCTGGCCCTCTATCCACTACACCACCTAGCTGCCCAAATTACTCTAATCCCTTGCAATTCCCTCCTTCAGTGTGGTCTCCCATTCCCAAAGTGATCTCTCATTGCCTGTATTAGTGGTGTCAAACTCATACAGAAACTAGGGTTAGAAATCTATACATAAGGATTCCTGTAGGCTGCATGTTTATTTAGTTTTAAAATGTAATGTTATTTATGTTTTATTGTATTTTTATTTTGTTAAATGTTATGCAATTACATTTTTATCTGGTTCCACTGACACTCAAGAATGTTGCCCAAGGGCTTGATAACTCTGGTTTACATTGTAACTCCATTCCCCAAACTTCTATAACTTTTCCTGGGATCCTGCCTCTATTTTCTTCATTCCTTGGGTTCTTTCTCCTCTATTTCTTCTTGCTTCTTTCTCTGCTCTTTCCTTGGAAGCCACCTTCCAAACATTCTGATCGTGATATTCCATCTCTCTTCCCCCGTTGCTCAGTGCCCAATCCTGAACTTTGTTCCAACAGGTTCAGTCTTTGGAAGGCAGTGGGTTTCTGGTGTGTCTGGGCTTCTGACTTGTTTGGTTAATAAGCATAGACAATGATAGATCCAAATAAAAACTAAGGTAGCATGGGGGCCTTAGTTGAGCCACTGGGTTCTACCAGGGCTAGGTGTCCTGTGCCTTCTGGGGAATGAGGATTGGTAATAGGGATTCCATGAGCTTTGAGAAGGTCCCTGGGCCAAAGGCTCTTTCCAGAGGAGTTAGTAGTCAAATTCTGCACCGACTTTCAAATTCCTGCTGTGTTGAGGCAGCATAAACATACACCTCCAGTGCTTGTCACCATTCATTCTCTGCCTTCGGGTGGAGTTCGCCTTTTGCTCCATGCTGTCAGATGTAATGTTTAAGACACACCTGGTTCTGGAGAGAAGTAGGTGGGAAAGCCTAGGGCCTGAACTTGCCTAACACCACTCAGGCTTCATTAAGCTAAACTCTGCCAACACAGGTATTTTCTTTCCTCACTGTTGTGCCTGGAACTCCTAGGGTGGTGGTTGGATTGGTAGGTAGGGAGGTTGTAAAATTAACACAGTGAAACTCTTAGGAAATATCCTGATGTAAAATGGGCAGGCCCAGGACATCTGTGTATACCCAGAAGAAGGGACTGTGAAGAGACAATATTTTATTCTTTCTGTTTGGCTAAAGTTAATGTAAATACTTTAAAAAAAACCAGATAGTTTGTAGATAGTCTTGTAAGTTAGTATGGTTTAGTTTTTTCATTGATTATTGGATATTAGTTTTTGGTGGTTATTAAGTTTATAATAATAAATTACTTGAAAAAATTGTGTAGAGTCCACTGGGTTCTGAAACCTCCTGTCCAAAGGATTTCCCACCTGCAGGGGACTGAGAGGTTTCTCAGTATTACATCTGAAAAGGGAGTCAGAGACGTTAGTCTGTAGCTGATCTTTGGAGAAGGTCCAGAGAAGAGGACTGGTTAAAGAGATTAGAGCTGTTAGGAGAGAAGCTTCAGAATCAGCTCCACTGTCTTGGTTCTTCCTATCCTAGGGAGACCACATAGGAGGAAATAGTCTTAAATTAAAACAGGAGAAATTTGAGATGGACATAAGAAAGGATTGTGGGACTATGGCAGTGAGTGGACATCTGAGGAATTATGTAGTAATTCACCATCCATGCCTGACTGACCTGAGTCTGGAGCAGTGAGGGGGCCAGAAGTGCTCTTGAGGTCCTTCCATTTCTAGGCTCCTGTAAAAGGGTGCAAAAGGTAATGGTTTGCTTGGTGTGTTTGTATGTGCATAGGTTCTGCCTTACTGGTGGGGTTCTAGACCACCTTTTTCAATGGTGTCCACCCACAGCTTGCTGTTGTGAGGGACCTGACGTCTGTGTTTCCTTCCCTCTCTCAATTTAACAACCACAAGCATTTGTTGAGCTCCTACTGTTTGCAGTGTCTCAGGGGCTGGAGATACAGAGATGAAAAGAATGACTTCCATCTCTTTACTCTTGGCAGGTTTACAAAGCACTCTTCTCATAACCACCCTGTGAGGTGGATAGTTGCATATAGTATTATTATCTCCTTTTTATGTACAAGGAAACAGCCTGCGAGATTAAGTCATTTGTGCAGTCACACAGGTAGGAAGTTTTAGAGGTGGGATTTGAACTCAAGTCTTTGGACTCCAAGTTTAGTGTCATTTTTAGTATACTGTATTAAAAGTGTTGGGGGTGAGTGGGCATGTCAATAAGAGTTTATTAAGTGCTTATTATGTCAGGCACTGTGTTAGGTGTTGGGGATACAAGGAAAGGAAAAAAATAATCTCTACTCTTGAGCTCATATTCTAATGGAGGAGAAGACATGTAAATAACTTTGTATGCATGAAGTATATACAATGTGAATGTAAGTAGCAGTGGGGAGGGCTGGAAGAGATTACAGGTGAGATTTGAGCAGACTTTTGAAGGAGACCAGGAAAGGCAGGAAGGGAAGGAAAAGGCACCAAAGACTGCTGAGTACAAATAGGTGAGTATGGAGGGGGAGTAAGGTGTAAGAAAACTAGAAAGGCAGGAAGGAGCCAGGTTATAGCTTTAGATACTAAACAGAGGACTTTTAATTGACCCTTCAGGCAAAAAGGAGCCACCAGAATTTATTGAGTAGAAAAGGGTGACTTAGACCTAGGCTTTGGCAGCTTAGTAGACAATTGATTAGGGTAGGGAGAGATCTGTAGAATGAAGACCAACCAGAAGCTTATTGTGGTAGTCCAAGTACAAGATGACAAAGGCCTGCATCAGAGTGATGGCTGTATGTGTGGAGAGAAGAGGATGTAGATTAGAGCTGTTTTGAAGGTAGAATCTACTTGAAGAAAGACTTGATTGGATAGGCGGATGAGTGAGGAGTTGAGTGTCTTTGCCAGTAATAGGAAAATTGGGAAGAAGGGGAGGGCTTTGGGGGAAAGGTAATGAGTACTGTGTTGGACATGTTGAGTTTGAGAGAGTTGTATTAATTTAGTAGTCATTCCTTTCCTCACTGCCTCTAGCATTTGGGAATTCTCAATGGCTGTTCATTGGTAGCAGGCACTGATGTGTTATTTTGAAACTTATAGCAGGCTGAGCACTGCTGCTATTGCCCATACTTCCCAAGCAGATTGGAGTCAACAAGTATTTATCAAATACCTACAGTGTGCACTTGGGGGAGATAGAAATTGAAGATAGTTTCTATTTGAGGAGACAGGATAAGAGTAGGAGAAACAACTTGGGGATATAAACAGGTCATGATCAGCTGGGGAATTCTTGTTTCTAGCCAATCTTATCTAGAACAGACTGTGAGCAGATCTTTATGCTCTCCTTGTCTAGGTGATGACCTGTTCTTTTTTCCTCTACTAGAAAGTAGGACCCTCAACACCCCTGCCCCTTGGCACTAATGCTTTCCTTTGCTTCTCTAAGCAGCTACTGTACTAAGGGCATCTGGGGATAAGATAGAGGGTTTTCAGGTGACTTGGAACAGAAAATGAGTTCCTTAATAATTTCTCTTGAGCTCAGGACACTTATGTTGGAATGTAGCGCACATCAGTATCTGGACTTTTCCTACTAGGAATCCTCTCTTGTATCTGTCAAGACTTCTCTGCTTATTGATGTCTCCCCTTCTAGTTGACTCAATGGATGAATTTCCACAGGAGTTCCAGGACCTTCCTGACTTCTTATCCTGACAAATATATGTTATATTTCCTATTGGATTACCAAGAATGATAGTTCTTAGCCTGTGTGTGTGTGATAGACTCCTTTGGCAATTTGGTGAAGTCTTTGGACCTCTTCTCAGAATCATGTTTTAAAAATGCATAAAACAAAATACAGACTATTGCTAAGGAAATCAATTATGTTGAAACAAAATTATCAAACTGCTTTCAAAAACCCAAACAAACAAGTTCTTGGTCCCTAGGTGAAGAACTCTTGTCTTAGCCTATTTCTTTTGCCCAGTCAGGGAATTGCAATGCATAGTTACTATTTTTGCATTGCTGAGAAGTGTGTGGAAATGGAAGGAGGATTTGAATTATGAGGACTCGGGTTCAAATGTCTATTCTGCTTGCCCAAGGTCACCTGTGTAGCCTTGAGCAAGTTAATGTCTCTGGTCCCCCAGTTTCCTCATCTTTAAAATGAATTTAGATCAAAATGTGATCTCCGAGGTTTTTTTCAGCTCCAAATCCTATGATTACATCTTGAATGAAAGCAATGATCTTTATTTTTCTTTAAATCTCTGTGTCGTTCGTAAAAAACAAAAATTTTGTTCATGTATCTAACTGCCATTTCTTTCATCTCGCAATTTGAAGAAAAGTCAGGGTGAGATGGTTTTGGGAAAGAGACTCAGCATGATGTAGTGGAAATGGCACTGGATCTGACTCTGTATCTCCAAGTTTTGGGGTTTTTGGACTGTCTTGTCTCCCCCAGAATACAATACAATAAAGTAAACATTTTTTAAGTGCCTTCGCTGTGCTAGGGACTGGGCCAAGCACTGGAGATACAAATAAGAAAAGGACAATCTGTGCCCCCAAGGAGCTTACACTCTTATGGGGAAAGACCATACAAAAGGAAGCAAAAAAGTTGGGAGGGGAGAGAAGGTACCTGACTTGGGCATAATAATGCTAGAATAGAATCTAGAGAGTACAGTTGATGGGAAATGAAGAAAGTGCCTTGTTGCAGAACATTGCATGATGAGATGGATGGTCAAGAAATGGGCTGCAGTGGGGCAGCTAGGTGGTGCAGTGAGTAGAGCACTAGCCCTGGAGTCAGGAGGACCTGAGTTCAAATTGGGCCTCAGACACTCAACACACTTACTAGCTGTGTGACCTTGGGCAAGTCACTTAACCTCAATTGCCCTGCCTTCCCCCCCTCCAAAAAAAAATGTGCTGCAAGGAGAAGAGGTAGACCAGAATGGTCAACAATCTTTTCTTGGATATGCTAATCAAAAGAAGAAAAGAATGAAGACAGTGTAATGTACCATATAGCAACTAGTTGAAAATGTAGAACAAACACATAGTAACTTCTCAGCTGCGCAGTCTAAGAAAGAAGTCATAAATGAAATACTATATGGGAGAATAGAAAACCTTGGACCAGGCAGGTATACAAGTGAAGACTCTCAAATATGTAAAGAACAATTAGTACTTATGCTATAAAAATTATTCTGAGTAATTGAAAAATAAGGTTCTCTATAAAACTTTTATGAGACAAATATGTCCTTAATACTCAAACCAAAGAGGGATAAAGCAGAGAAAAAGAATATAAGTCAATGTCAGTAATGAATATTAATATAAAATTTTAAAATAATTCTAACAAAAAGACTATAGCAATTTATCCAAAAATTATTCACCTTGGCCAAGATAGAATGGTTTAACAATGAGAAAAATTAGCACAATTAATCATGTTAACCAAAAAACAAAACAAAACAACCCACAGGATAAAGGCTTTGGCAAAATTCAATATTCATTTCTACCTTAAACCCTAAAAAACAAAGGTGTGGAAAGGCCCTTTAAAAATACTATTTTTAAAAAAGTATTTCTGAAACCAAAAGTATTATTTGCAATGGAGAAGTAAAAGAAACTCTCCTAATGAGCACAAGAGTAAAGTAAGGACACCTTTCTACTACCATTATTATTATTATTTTAAAATTAATGTTGGGGTTTTTTTTTGGCAGATGGTAGGGAAATTCCTACTCTTAGAAACACTTTATTGAGACCTTATTGCTTATGCAGTTAAGGAGACACTGATTGAGCTATAGAAAAATCCCACATGCTCTAGTCTTAAGTTACTCCTGTAAAGGACTCTCCCTCTTACTGGGAACTTAAGGGTATATCCCAGGAAAGGTGGCCAGATTGAGGGTCTAAGAACAGAATACTTCCTGGCAGGAGCAGGGTGCAGGAGTGTAAAGCAACAGAGCCCTTGCGAGCCCTCCAGACTGCAACAAAAGGTAGGGGCCATAAGAGAGGGCAAGTAGCATAAAATTGTTATTTTTCAATCAACAAAAATCTGCCTTCCTTTCCTCCCCTTTCCTCCGTTGAGAAACAAAGGGAACAAAATCCCTGTTACAAACCTGCATAATTAATTCTCACACTGGCCATATTCCCCTCAAAAAGTCTCAATTTGTATTCTAAGTCTGTTACGTCTCTATCAGGAGGTGGGTAGCATGTTTCACCATGAGTCCTCTGGAATCATTGCATGCATCAGGGTTCCTGAGTCTTTCAAAGTTATTTGTCTTTACAACATTGTTGTTATTATATAAACTGTTCTCTTGATTCTGCTCACTTCACATAGGTCTTCCCAGGTTTCTCTGAAATGTCCCCTTCATCATGTCTTACAGCACAATAGTATTACATCACATTCATATACCATAATGTGTTCAGCCATTCTTCAGTTGATGGGCACCTACTCAGTATTTAATTCTTTTCCACCACAAAAAAACCTTACTATATATTTTTAATAAATTTGTTTCTTTGATGTCTTTTGGGTATAGACCTAGAAGTGGGATTATTGGGTCAAAGAATATGCACAGTTTAACATTTTCCACACTGACAGTTTTAGAATTACTAGTGAAATAAGACTAGAAATTAAAAGCATAAACATCAGCAAAGTGGAGAAAAAGTTACTCCTATCTTTAGACATGATACTTAGAATACTACAGAGCATGGGGAAGCTTATTATTAGTAGCTTCAGTAAAATAGGATACAAAGAAAATCCACAAATATCATTTCTGTATAGCAGTAACAAAAACTAGTAGGGAATGAGAGAAATCCCACTTAGAAAAACTATAAAAGGCACGAAATATCTATGTGTCAACCTAACAAGATACACTGAAATATAGAAAAATACGGAATATTTTTTACAGAAAAAAAAAATTAAGTAGAGGGATATTCATTGTCTCTTTGTGTTATACTAGTAAAATATAAATGCTCAATTTATAGATTTAGTGTTATGCTAATCAACTTGACAATTGTCTTACTTTATAGAATAGAACAACTAATGACAAAATTCATTTAAAAGATAGAGGTATAGAATCCTAAGGAAAATAACTAAATTAGGAATGAAGGATATCACTCTCAATCATCAAAGTATTTCATGATGCATAAGCTGTCAAAACTGTTTACTAGTCAAAAAATAGATCAGTGAGACAGACTTGGTGAGCAAGAATCAGAAACAATGGAACATAGTATCCCAGTATCTCAGTATTTAGACCAAAATTTTATTAAATGTGCCACAATAATTTTCAGATGAACACATGACCTAAAATAAAAGGTCATAGCATGATAAAAATTATGTTTACCTTATGATTTGAAGAACTTTTAATCAAACAAGGGGATAATAAAAAAGAAAATAGAAATCCACATAAAATTGTAAAGCTTTTGCATAAGACAGAATCATTGTATCCAGAATGAGAAGAAAGTTGATCAGTGGAAAAAAATCTTTGCATCAAATTTTTTTGATATTCAAGACATATAGATATGATATATATGATATATAGATAGATAAATATAAATATTTAAAAACCAAGAACACATTCAGATGGTTAAAAGACCTAAGTTTTCAAAAGAAGAGAACAAACTATCAACTACATATAAAAATTGTTTCAAATCACTAATAATAAGAGAAATGCAAATTAAAACAATCCTGAGGTTTACCTCACCCAGTAAATTGTTAAGAGGTGACAAAAGACAAAAATAATCCATGTTGGAGAGGCAGTGGGAAGACAGATACACTAATACATTGTTGGTAGAGTGTAAATTGGTTTGGCCATTCTGGAAATTAATTTGTAATTAGGCAATACAAATCACTAAGCTGTTTATACTCTTTGACTAGAAATTCTGCTGCTGAGCATATATACACAAGGAGGTTAGAGATAGAAAAGAAGACTCCCATGATGACCAAAATGTTCATAGTAATAATACTGTTGTTGCAGTTAATTATCAAGCATTTGTTTCAGGCACTCTGCAGAAATAAAAATGAAATAGTCTCTACCCTCAAGTAGTTTTGCATTCTTTTTGAAGGAGATTACATGTACATACACATGTGTGATTTTAAAACTTTTGCAGAAAACATTTGAATATATATATATACATATATATGTGTGTGTGTGTATATATATATATATTTGTGTATGTGTATACACACACACATACAAACTAAATACAAGGCAATATTTCATGGAAATGAAATAGTAGCAGCTGGGAAATTAGGAAAGGCCTCAGGTAGAAGGTAGCTCTTAAGCTGAGCTTTGAGGAAAACTAAGAATTTTAAGAGGTAGAGGTGAGATGGGGGAGTACATTCCAGGTGTGGGGGCCAGCTAGTTGGTGGACATCCCCTGCAAGAAATTGTAGTTTCAGAGAGTGGCTCCAATAGGGCAGCTGGCACTGACTGAGGAACCCAGGAATTCCTGACCTCCCAAGGTAGTCGCTAGGCTTGAAAAGTCTGTCTCTGTCCATCACAGTTTAGTCCATTGTGCTTAGGGGAGAACACACAAAGCAGAAAGGTGGTTAGGGCCGTGAGAGTCAGTCTCATGTATATGTGGTCAGCACATACTCTTGCTGCCATTTGTAAGCGGCCTCTACTATTTAAAAAAAAAATATATATATATATATATATATATATATATATATACTTATTATGAACCTGACAGGCATCAACATGAGCATTTCCATAGACAAAGCACAGAAAAAGAGGACTGTATAGAAAACCATAAATCTATTATGAGCAGCTTAGTGTTTGAAAGTATACCTTCATTGTGACGTGGTAATGCCAGCACTACCCTGCTTGTCTTCATCCCTTTCTGACCTTCCTTCTGCTCTGATCTGTGTATTTTTAAAATGTTGCTTTGATACTTTTCTGTCTTTTTTTTTACAACCCTCCTACAACACTTCCACCCTTTCTTTCCCCTCCCTCTCCATTTCCCCCACCCTGATCCGAAAATTCTCCTTTGTAGCAGATAAGTATAGTCAAGCAAAACAAATTTAAGTTGTATTAATTGTGAAAAATCTACGTGTTGTGTTCCCACTTCCAGGATCACTGACTGTTCACTGAGAAATGAAGAATGACGTCAAAAGGGGCAGGCACATCTTTCTCCCAAAAGAGTTATAGACTGACCTCTGATTCTGAGAAGCCCAAAGTCACAGGTGAGAGTCCTGGGCAAGGAAGGGGTGGGGGAGGCCATGGAGAAGAAAACTGTAGAGTACTTGTTGACCACATTGCCAGCAGTTATTAAAAATTCAGTCATTTAGGCCAAAAAAATGTTTTGAGGAGGAGAGGCAAAAGGCCCAAAAAAGCATAAATTAGCCCACCAACCCCTGAACTGTCCATTGACAATGTTTTCCTTTGTCTCCAATAGCAGTGGATTGTATAACTTGCAGAAATTCTTACTCCATCCTGCCAGACGTGCCTTCCTTTCCTCAGTATTTCCTTAGTTCAGCTGGGGAGTGACTAGCCCAAATACTGTGTAATTGACTTAGCACCTTGTTAACTGTAATGACTTCCATTCCCTTGTTTTTTCCCCATTTGGCTTCACGTGTTTACAGGTATTGTTAATGAAAAGTTACTAAATGACTACCTACAGCGTATCTTTCCCAGTGCAGACCAGATCCCCTCCTCCACTGCTACCAGGTATAGTGGATGTCTTCTGTCTGTCAAGTATGGGGCTGTTTTGGGGTGGGAGCTGCTGCTACTCTTGGGACCCATCCTTTTGGAGGTAGGGTTAGCAGGTGTTCTGTCATTAATAAATGATGAATAAATATTCATCACCATCTATGTGCAGAGCTTTATAGCAGGCACTCTCAGGAATACAGAAAAGGTTCTTTATTGATGTGAATATAGGTCATTGATGAGTATGGGTTGCACCTCTAAAATGAGGTCTTTCTGAAACAAAAAGCAATATATAGGTAGATACAGAAAAAGAACACCATTTTAGGCTGGCACTTATGTTTTCTAACAGGCAGATGGAGGGGTGGCGGGGGGTAAAGGCTGGCTTTTATTTTATCTGGCTGATATGATATACAACACATTCCCTTTTTCTTCTAAGTTTCCAGTCTGTATAGGACAATCAGGCATTCCTGCTGTGAAAAGACAAATAATTCAGGACAGTGCAGTCTAAGTAAGCGTTCAGTGAATGGGATAGCCAGCAAGTGTGTTAGGAGCTCAGCAGAAAGATCCTTCTAGGCTGGGAGGGTCAGGGCAGGTTTTCCCAAGAGGCTGAGCCCTAGAGATAGCATAGCACCTGAGGCTTCTGGTGTGGTCAGAATAACAGCCAGGACCCCAGGGGGCCTTTTGTCCTCCAGCAGGGTCAAGCCTCGTATGAGTGGATAGCCATCTTAGTAGGGATTCACTGATAAGGTGCTATTATCATTATCATTACCGTACATTTGTAAAATGACTTGTGCTTTATAAAGTACTTACTGTACCCAAGTGTCATTTTCTTCATTGAGGCAGATACTTTAGAGGTGGTGTTATTCCCATTTTACAGCTGTGGAAGCTGAGGCTCAGAGAAGGAAATAATAATCTGCTCAAGCTGAAAGGGATGGAGTATTGCCAGAGCCAGGCCTCCATCCTGATTCCCCTGACTTGAAATCCAATTCTGTTTCTCCTGCGGCATGCTACTATTTAAAAACGTCCTGTGGTGAATTTTTTGGGAAAGTGAAGAATCTTTTTTAATTCAGTAGCCATTTTTAAGTACCTGCTGTGCATTTAGTGCTGGAGATCCAAGATCTCTTGGGGGTTAAGGTGGATAAGGTACATGTTCACAGGTAAATATGATGCAAGAGAGAAGGTTATAGGGACAAAGGATACAGCTAGAGTACTCTAGTTAAGTTTGAGGAAGGAGAGATTATTTTTAGCTGGAGGAATTGTTTTGGAAAGTGAATTTCTTATGCATGAAGAGCCTAAACCTCTCAGTATTGGGTTTATTTATTTTGGTTTGGTTTTTTTTTTTGAGGGGAGAAGGGTTGTGACTTGCCCAAGGTCACATAGCTAGTAAGTGTGTCAAGTGTCTGAGGAGAGATTTGAACTCAGGTCCTTCTGACTCCAGGGCTGGTCCTCTATTCACTGTGCCACATAGCTGCCCCCATTGGGTTTATTTAAAGTGAGCTACCTCTTACATCTCACAAGTGGGTAGGTGAGTGGCAGTCCTAGCTAGTAATCACTGTTCCGCCCCACTGCCAGCATCAGGGTGGGCTCTGATAGCTCAGGAGCCTGAGAGCCATGGCACCAGGGAAGTTAGGGAGACATCACACCCATCTTCCTCCTGCAGCTTACTTACTTCCTGGGTAATTGAAGTAAGATACAGGAGGAAGTCCTAAACTGCTGAGTCCAAGGCCTCTCTGCTGCCTTGTTGTGGGAATGATATAGAGAAGGAGAGAACCCTCTCACAACCCTCCTTTTGCATTAGCAATAAAAGGGTAATTGGATGAGAACTGTGTGGTAGGAAAGGACCTCCTGAGAGTGTGCTGCAGGCAGGTTTTCCTGTTTGGTGAGGCCAGGATAGATAATTGGAGTAGGAGAAAAACTGCAGACAAGTATCTGTCATTGCTGGGCTGTCAGTAAGTCTGAGTGACTGGTACCTTTTGCTACTGGTGGTCAGGCCCTGGGGCCCTGTGGGTAATTGTTTGGGGGAAGGATGCCCAGGAATACATTGCCTAAGCCCTGCTAAGGTTACATTCCTTCCTCTATTCTTAGATGCTGAGCTCATGTCAGAGCAGCCAGGGAAGCTAAGAATAACACCAAGACGTTTTTACTATTGGGAAATGAGTTAAGGTTACAGTGGACAGGGGGGAAAGCAGAGGTTACCTTTGTCCTGGGATGAGGGACTGTTGATAACATTGTGCATGCCTGCCTTTAATATTTGGGGATTCACACATGCAGTTAGGATGGTGCATGGTAGCTGAGGGCTAGGGGGACATTTTTAAAAATCACCCCAGTTATATTTCTGTCTTTTATTTCTTCTGGGATTGAGTCAAAGAAGAGTGGGGCAAGTGGTAGGGAGAGATGTTTATAGTTCCTCTACCATCTTCTACACATCTATCCAAAATTAAGGAATGATATGACATTTACACTTGTGTTTAGATCATATCAGTGTTTCTCAGAAACAAAGGAATGGGGTTTAACTTACAGTCAGGAGAAATGTAGCTTATATATGTAAAAAGGATTTTCTGACTTTAGATATAGGACTGAGTGACCTAGTAAGAATCTAGCCTCCTGTTCTTCTTAATCAGCCTTTTGCAAGTAGTCCAGACATTTGTTTGTGTGGGATAGATTAAATCTACCTACTACTCTAATTCAGCTTAGTTTTTGTGTTGACATTGGCCTTGGAGCTTCTCAAGTTAGTGTTCTTAGCATTGGTACTTTCTTAGCCACAGAGGATAAGACTAAGAGGGGAAAGTACTAGGGAGCTTGGCTTAGATGATCCAAGTGGTTCAGTGGAGAAATGTTGAGCCTTAGGAGGTGGCAGGTTCACTGTCCATCACTAGTTGTCTTCAAGCAAAGGCTAATTGACCACTTGTTGGGGATTCCTCTTTGGAGATCCTAGTGTCTCAGAGTGAGTAGATCCCACAGAAGCTACATCTGGCCCAGCCTGTATCTAAGCAAGAATGTCTCCCACAACATTCTCGACAAGTAGACATCAGCTCTTTCGCTTTATTTATTTTTTTAGAGATCTCCTGGAAGGGGGAACTCGCTACCTCCCAAGGAGTCTTACTTACTCCACTGTTGAACAACTCTAATTGTCAGGAATTTTTTCATCCATCAAACTTAAATGTATGAGTTGCATTGTATGACCTTTGAGATCTCTTCTGACTGATATTTTGAGATTCTGTTTGTATCTCTCTGGGACTTAATTGCTTATCTGTCTTAATCTATCCACTTACAGTGCCAGCTCCCCAGGGCCACATCCTGCAGCACCAGGACATGCAGCTTCATTAGAGGGGGATAACAATGGTTTACTTGACCGTCATTGGTATTTTGTGGCTTCTTCAGGGTTAGGGAAATATGGCTCTGCTGCCTAAACCCTTGCAGCTCAATAAACCCCTGTCAGCTAGAATAAATGAAGTAAGTCTCCTCTTACCCTCTTTTCCCAGAAAACCTCTGACTTTTCAGAACCTTCAGGAACATCTGGACCAACTGCTGAAGGAGGAGGATGAGGCTGAAGAGAGTGAAGGTAGAGATTCCTAAGGTGGCAGGAAGCCATTCTGTCTTGGAGGTGATGACTGAGAACCAGTTTTTTGCACTAGGTTCATAGGCAGAAAGATAAACAAGGAATTTTAGAATGGAGCAAAACCGGGGCACTGGGATCTCTTGTAAGCAAAATGCTCATGTGGCCACCCTGTTCCCCTAGAATGGGACCCCAGGAGGATTGTGCATTTATGAAATGGCTAGTGCTTGCTTGCCTCTTGAAACTTTCCCATTCCCCACAAAGGCCCTTCAAAACAGACCTGGATCTCTCTCATCCTCTTCTAGCTTCTTTCTTATTTAGCAGACCTCAGGACTTGCTTTGGTCTTCTCAGAGGGGTCTTTTAAACAGAGGAAGTTCTTACAGAAGCTTTGACTATCCTTAGATTTAGGGAGAAAGCCCAGGCTGAGAATATTGCTGTAATCTAAATAGGTGACTCCATCATATATTGACTTCCTTGTGAAAAGCTGAGCCTTTGAAACTTGTCCTAAGAATTTCGGTCTGATTTTAACCCATCAAGTGAGGTGGTTTGTAACTGACCACAAGAGAGAGCCTTCTCACTGGTAGCACAGCTCAGCCTTCTGCTTGTTTGGGTCTTTGGTTTTGCTCCAGATGATTTCAGCTGACTGTCCCATCTCTTCTCTATTTCAGAACAGACTGTAGAAGGGCGGCTTGGGCCATCTACTGTGGTTCTGGATCACACAAGTGGCTTTGAGGGACTGCTCCTGGTGGATGATGACCTTCTTGGTGTGAGTTTGGTGGGGACTAAGAAGTGGAGAGCAGGTGACCTCTGTCAACATTAGGGTGGTGGGGCCTCACAGTTGGGGAAATCTTTAGGTGATGGCTGTTCTAATTTGTGCCATGCTGAAACTTGCTGCTTAGATTTTGATACTCATAGCTTGAGTCTCTGATTCATCTGGTCAAAGTGCATGTAACCTTATGGTTTGTGCATAAGAAACTGAGTTAAGCTTTCCAAGTTTAGTGGTGAATCAAAGACAAGTTACACAGTAATGCTAATCCTCCTTAACCTTGAGGGGCCTGGCTGTGTCTCTCTGCTATTCTTGAGCATAATGATTAGGGGAAGGAATAACATGAGGACTTTGACCAAATCTCATTGAGATGATATCTTAGTATCCTTTCCCTTGTCCAAGAGAGACTTTTTGTTTCTCTTATTTAAAAGTTCCAAAGGGGAACAATTATTTTTTATTGCAAAAAGGAGCATAGCTAAGGGTTTATCCTGAGCACCCAAATCCCTTTTCTTCTTTGGTTTAGGTTATTGGACACAGTAACTTTGGCTCTATTCGGGCCACTACCTGTGTTTATAAAGGTAAGTACCTTCAGCTGGTTGGGGGCAATGTGATAGGGGCAGGGAACTTTCATGGAGTCTCCTTTCATAGAGAAAGGTAAAGATTGTCTCATCCTGCATGCTAATTTTTCTGGGACCTTTAAGGTTTTAGGTGATATGTACTAGTCTGGGTTATTGAATGCTAGACTAAGCAGATCTCAGTGGGAAGGAGGCAGGACCTGGAGGCATCCTGCGGCCTCTGTGGAGTGAGGCCTGCCAAGAAAAAATGAAGTCTTTCTTTTAGTGTGGTGTTTACCATGAGTATAGTAGCTCCTCATTAGTGAATCAACTTGTGTTTGACTTCTTTCTAGGGAAATGGATCTATGAGGTGCTCATCTCCTCCCAGGGGCTCATGCAAATCGGCTGGTGCACCCTTAATTGCCGATTCAACCAGGAGGTATGTTAGCCTGGAGTGCTTGTACTCAGCCTTTCACCCTCTCCTATAGTACCTCACTAGAGCTTATCAGAGAACAGAGGCTTGTGTATAGATTCCATACTTCAGGAATTCCTCTTGCTTTGGGAGTGCTCTCAGGAGTAAGGCCTTTCTGTCTGAGAAAAGCCAAGTTGAAGTTACAGCAATAAGTCCCCTACATTCCCCTCATAGAACAAAGTCTGTCTTTATCCTTCCTCACTCTGCTCTCTCTCTTGCCAGAGTTGGAGCCGTCTGTGAGAATATAGTCCCAGACAATATAATATTGTATAATAAGCATTTATTAAGTGTGTAATGGGGGCAAATCTGTGTTGGTTTCCGTGGGAGATAGAAAACTTAGTGGAGATAAAACCTATTCCCTCTTCTCATGGAATTTCCAGGATATGGTACATACATAAATAACTCTTTTTTAGTCATTTCAGTCATGTTCAATTCTTGGTGACCCCATTTGGAGTTTTCTTGGCAGAGATAGTGAAGTGGTTTTCCATTTCCTTCTCCAGCTTATTTTACAGATGAAGAAACTGAGGCAAACAAGGTTAAGTTACTTGGCCAGGGTCACACTGCTAGTAAGTGTCTGAGGGGAGATTTGAACTCAGGAAGATAGTCTTTCTGACTCTAGGCCAACCACTATATCCACTGCATCACCTAGCTGCCTCATAAATAGTCGTAATATATGATAAATAAGAAAAAAGTCCTCTTCTAATGTCTCATCTTACTTTGGAGTTGACTTCAAAGGATTTTCAGAGGTTTTGGCAATGGAGCTCCAGCAGGTTCTACTAATCTGGAAAAAGTATAGTCACAGTAGCAGAGACTCTGTCTGCTGTAGGAGAACCAGCCTAGCTAATACAGAGAGGGCCCTCACCGGTAGATTGACTATTGGGTGGTGAATTCTTTGGCCATGGCAGCTCACAAAACAAACAAAAAAATACAAAATGTTCCATGGTTTTGTGAAGCCCCCTTCCGCTGTGATAGTAGCAGAGTGGCCAAAAAAGAGGCACAGGGTTCTCAAAGTCAGTTTTTAGACAGTCTACAAACATTAAATCTTAATTCTTGGTATTCTGAGGATGGGATCCTTGTCCATGGCCAGCGAGTCAGTGTATCGCTGGAGGAACTGGGCCACATCAGTATTGACTTTCTTACTGTAAACAAAACCAGACGACACAAGAAGCTCGCAGCTAAATGGAAGGGTGGCTTGCAGGTTCTCCTAGGAGAGACAGAGGAGTTGGCAGCGTTGAGTTCATTGTGTACCCAGAGGCACGTCATTGAGACACCTGCATCTTACCTTTCAGTGCTGCCTTTGATGGACTTTAGCAAAGAGCACTATGAAGATAAGCTAGGAAAAAGTCAAAAATGTTTTCCAAAAAGAGGCCAATGTATACATTAATACTTAGAGACTTCTTCACGAAGGTGGGCAGAGGGGAGAATGGTGAAAATATCATTGGAATATAATCCAATCCATATAATCCAAAATGAATATATGATTAAGAAACAAAAAAGCCAGAGGCCTTCTGCATCTGTATTATGCATATTTATCTATAGAATGGAGATAGTAATAGCCCCTGTCTCCCAGAGTCATTGTGAGGATCAAATAAGATAAGAATTGTAAAGTGCTTAGGGTGGTGCATATAGTAAGTGCTATACAAACCCTAGCTAGTATTATTATCATTATTGTGGTTATGACGTTCTTTCAAATAAGAGTTGGAGGATGTTGAACGCGGCAAACACTAAGCCACAGTACCAAAAATGAGTAATCTTAATAGGTAGGAAATGGCTAGTTATTAGTATGAAAGGCATTTCTGAGTCATCTGTATGCAATTAGTTTGTTAATTAGTTAGAGCAAAGATTAGAATTTACACCAAACCAGAAGAAATTGTTGGCAATTGTAACAGTTCTCTTCCTATTTAAAAAAAAAACCCATCAATTTAGTGTTTTAGAATTTGCCCAAATTCTATACCTTCTATACATTATTTTATTTCCATGTCACCCCATGAGGAAGATGCTTTAGGTATTATTGTCCCTATTTTACAGATGAGAAAACAGGATCTGAGAGTCAAGTGCTTGTTCATGGTCACAAAGAGCTGGAAAGTGTCAGAAACAGGGTTTTCTTCTTGACTCCAAGTCCAGCTCTCTTTCTACCATCCTATGTCACTTCTCTTCAGCCAGCTGTAAACACTCAAAAATTAAAACTAGGTAAAGGAAAAGATATTGATGATGACAATTGCTTTTGCCCATAGTGAGTACAGTGAGGAGGCCTTAAACCCCTTCAGCCAGCAGACACTTGATTTTCTGACTAAGAGGAGGGATGTGGCAGCTGTGAACAACCTAGTTTAGAATGTAAACATTTATAGAATGTTATAGAGGAGAATGCTTGTGAATGCCACCTGATAAAATAGGAAGGTGCAGTAGAAGGAAAAAATGAGTCTGTGAAAAGCCAGATCATCCCAAAAGCATTTATAGATGAAACTGACAGAACAATAAATCATCCAGAAAACGCAGCAAATCTGCCAATGTTTCTGTAGTGACTTCTTTTTGTCATCTAAGACAGTGAGTCCATGATCTTTTGACTCAACACCTTGGTTTCTGATATGCTATGAGGAAGTGGAAATATCACTTAAAAATGAAGTTGTGAGTAAAGAAGGCAGAGAGAAAAGAACAAGATGTTCAGTGACTACAACAATGCAGATGAAAACAGTGAACACAGGTCAAATATAATGGATAATGTTGATACCAGATTATTAAAGTTAAAGCTTATACCTTTCTATGACAGTCAACTACAAAATTATCAGTCACAACCACGTTTTGGCATTTTTGCTTAGCTATTTTGGGGAATATACTTTGAGGGGAGGTTTTTAGGATGATAGCTTCTGTATCAAAACAAACTGTATCAAACTAAGAACAAAGAAAATAAAGTTGAGAATAGCCCCTGGAGCAAACCAAATATAGAATAGAGAAGAAAACTATTGGAGGTAATAGTTTTGAAAGTATTAAAGGACTGGTTTTTCAAGATATTCGAAAGAATGGAAGATGCTCGACAATTGGGGGGGGGTGTGAAATCACAGACAATATTATTAGCAAAAAAGAAGTGATCAGGGGGATATAAATAACTATCAACCCATACGCCTGTGCTCTCATAGCTCTAAAATCTTGATGACATCACTGGCGAGAGTGGCACCGTCTTTTCACAGTTACGCACTTGATTAATAGGCATTCCACTTTGCTCATTATAAAAAAAGCGCTTGATTTAATGGAGCAAAATGTTGCCATAAAGGTTATCTCCTCCAACGTGATATTTTTCATGCATATATTCCCATCATAGAAAGTTTGTTGGTAGATGCAATCGCAGAGAGAACATGGTTGAACCGTATTCTAACCACTAATGACAAATGAAACAAATGGGAACATGTATGCTTGCCAAAGGTATTTGATTCCATCATGGAAGATATCTGCACAGAGTCCAAATGAAAGGAGGATTTCTTAAAGCTAATGAGGAGTCTTCTAATCTCATCAATATTGTGTTAAGTGCATCAAGCCCTCAAATACTATAGGACCTCCTCAATGAAATCTATGATGACTCAAAATAGATTAGCTTACCAGTCCACACAGAAAGAACTAGATAGATAAGGAATATCTATTGCACAGATTGTGCATTCAGCTGGACCAACAGTCCAATGAATTAGTATATTGGTACATATGTTTTTGACAGTCATTACAGATGGACATTGAACTGGGCCAAGAGCTGAATAGAAGAAATTCGGTGGATTGAATTACATTTGGGAAATTGTGTAGTGTATTCAGTGACCTCAGGCTGTTGCTTGACACAAAAACCCATTGTTTTAACAACGTTATTTTTCTGGTGATGCTGTATGCCTATGAATTATGAAACTCCTTACTTTGAGGATAATCAAAATTACAAGTGATGCAAAGGGCAGAGGAGAGAAACGATAGGTTTAATTGGTCTATAGCATTTTACAAGTGATGAATCATGTAAGAAGTGGCATAGAAGATATTCAGGAAAAAGAAAACTGGGCATATATTGAGAGCAAAGAGATTAAGCACCTTCCAGGTTTGGGGCATCACATTAGATGTTGGGGATGATAGAAGGCTGGTCTGAGTGCTATACTGGTACTCACAGAATGTAAAAAGACCTAGAGTACTTGGTTAGATTCTTTATAGAGTACTTACAGGATCTGGGCCAGAATCCCAGAGGAGGAGAATACATTGATGTATTGGCAGTTCTCTCATTGGAAGGAATAAGTACACTGAAAAGATCACACATCCACTTAAATTTTAGTTAAGTTCCTGAATACTAGAGGTACAAAACAAAGTGCTCCATGGGCCCGAGGGAAATTTCATTACCACAAGGAAGGTAGCTTTTGATTTAGGCTGTAAGCATGGGTAGGAATTCAACAAAGAAGGGAAGTGGGGGCATCCCAGGCATTGGGATTTCTGTCTTCAAGTATCTGAAGGACTTTGACTATGCAGGATAATGCCTAAAAGATTGGCCTTGTCCTTTATGGGCAAAGTTGCAAAGAGACAAATGTATACTTGACAAGAAGGAAGAATTTTCTAATAATCAGAGCTGTTCCAAAGTGGAGTGGCTTCCTCAAAGGGCCCTGAAATCACAGAGTTTTAGAGTTTGAAGAAAGAGAGACCTGAGTACCCATCAGGTCTAACCTGTACTTGAAAAAACTATCTTTGCCACAACATACTCAATAGGTAGCCATCCAGCCTTTCCTTTCAGTGAGGGAGAACCACATACCTACCTCCATCTCCCACTTTATCTTCCATTCAGTCTTGGCTCTAATAGGAAGTTTTCCCTAGTATCAAGCTTCAGTTTGCCTCTTTGTAACTATTACCAGTTGTTTCTGATTCTGTCTTCTGGGGCCAAACTAAGTGAGTTCAATCCTTCTTTTATATGAAAAATCTTTTGATATTTGAATGTAGGTACCACGTTCCCCTTGAGTCTTCTCTGCTCCAGGCTAAGCATCCCCAGTTCTTTCACTCCATCCTTCTATGGTATGGACTCAATGCCCTTTACCATCCTGGTTATCCTCTTCTGAATGATTTCCAGTTTATCAATGTCCTTTTCCGAATTGGCATCCTGGATGAGACTTGTTACTCCAGATGGTGTCTGACCAGGATAGAATACAATGAGGCTGTCATTTCTTTATTTCTCCTGATGAAATACAAGATTTAGCTTTTTTGACTGCCATATATATCACAATGCTAACTCATATCAAGCTTAGATTTTTTTGCACACAAACTGCAATTCAACCATTCCTCCTTGTCTTGTACTTGTGAAGTCTGTTTTCACATTTGTTCCTTTTATATTTTGTGCCTCTAGTGTATTGAGTCTTGGGATACTGATTCTTTCACATAACCTGTTAGTTATGCCTTCCAGCTTTATGTCATCTTCAAATTTGAAAAGCATAACTCTATCTAAGTCATCAATAAAAAGGTTTCAATAGCATGAGGCCAAGCACATATTCCTGGAGAATTCTACTATAAGCCTCTTTCCATATTGATATTGACTCAGTCATAATTATAGTTTGGTTTGGCCTCTTAACTAGCCTGACTGTTCTGTTGTCTAGTATCCATCTATGGTATCCACGAAGAATGGTATGAGAGGTTTTGTCAAATGCTTTGCTTAAGTCTAGGCATTTGTAGCATTCTTTTCATCTGTCAGTCTAGTAATCTTGTCATCAGAGGAAATGATTTTAGTCAGATATGACTTCCAAAAAATCCTCTTTTTTGATGACTTCTGTTTATTATACTACAATTCCTTTTAACACTAGAAAATAATTAAGAAAAACTGCTTCTGATATTATATGCAACACTGTTCCTATCACTCTTCTGAGAGGAGGGGAGTATGTTTTATCATCTACTCTCTGGGACCAAGACTAGTCATTGTCTTTAGTCTGAATGCATCTGCCTTTTAATGTTGCCTTCTTTACAGTATGTTAGTCATGGTATCTGTAGTACTCTTGGTTCTGCTTATTTCATGTGTATTTCTGTGTTTCTCTGAATTCCTCATATTTATTGTTTCTTAGGCTACAATAATCCACTATAATTTACGTGCTACTATTATTTAGCTTCCTATCAGCGGGCACCCACTTTGTTTCTAGTTTTTTGCTACCATAAGAAGTGCCGTTATGAATTCTTTGTACCAATGAGGCCTCTCTTTTTGTCTTTGACTTCCTTGGGGTATATTTCTGGCAGTGGAATTGCTGGGACAAAGAATGCGAACTGTTTATTGGCTTTTCTTGCATAATTCCAAATTTTTTTTCCAGAATAATTGGATCAATATGCAGTTCCACTAACAGTGTATTAGTGTGCTTGTCTTCCCACAACCCAACAACTGTTATTATTGCCACTTGCATGGATGTGAGGTGAAGCCTCAGACTTGTTCTGATTTGCCTTTCTCTTCTTATTAGTGATTTGGTTTTTAATAGTTGGCAGTTTTTGTTTTGAAAACTGTATCCTTTGAACCCTTGTCTATTAAAGAGTGACTCTTGGTCTTATTTTTTTCTAATTAATTTTCTATCTAGCTTGGATATTAGATTTTTATCAGAAATATTTAATGCAAAAAAAGTTTCTTTATTTTAGCTACATTGATTTTGTTTGTACAAAATTGTACAAAAGCTTTAAAAATTTTACGTACTCAGAATTTTTTGTAATTGCTACCATTTTTTGAGACTCCTTTTAGGAAAAAAAAAGTCCTCCCAGACAAAAACAAAACAAAACACTGAAAGGCATCCAAATTGATTAATTGTAATGACTAGTCTCATCCCTGGAGAATAGATGTGGAAACATACCTTATTTCTTTTGGTAGAGAGGCTGGGCTACAGGAATGAAATGTTCCTTAAGTTGTCAGCCAGGGTTGCATGTTAGCTGGTTTTGCCTAGCTCTTTTTCTTTGTTATAAGGAAGGGTTTAATGGTAGGGATATATTGGGAAATGACTGTGGTATTAAAAACAAAAAACATCAATAACAAATTTTTGAAAGAATAATTCTCCCCCTAAACATATACTAAAAAGCCGTCTCCTTCTATTCTCCTTAAAAAAAAGATGTAACCTCTTATATTTATACTGTATACCTAATTGTTATTTATTGTGTTTATGATACAGGATTCTATTCTTAACTTATTTTCTGCCAAACTGCTTCCTAGTTTTCTCAGCAGTTCCTATCAAACAAGTCCATTCTCTAGGAATTTATGTTCTGGGATTTATTGAACATTGGGTAACTATTCAGTTGCTCAGATGAAGCCGTGCTAGCACTTTATGACCCCTGCTTCCTTTAAGCTTTTAAATTTTTTTTTAAAAAATTTGCTTCTTTATTATGAACTTTATAATAAATGACAAACATTGGTAATACACAAAGAACACAAAAGAGGATTGTATATAAAATTGTAAACTTTTGTTATGTGCAGTTTGAAAAAAAGTATATTAAATTTAGCAAGATGGTAACAATATTGCCCTGTTTATGTGACTTTTTGTCTTCTACTGGGTATTTTTAATGCCTTATTCTCTTTTCCCCACATCTCTATCACTACCTACTAATTCATCCTCATCCCCACAACTCTCTCTTATAAAAAATAGGTATAGATAAGCAATACACATCATATGTGTATTCAGACCATGTCTGAAAATATATCTCATTCTGCCCTTCTAATCCATCCCCCAGGAAGCATGCTTCATCATCAGTCTTTTAATATCATGAAAGGTGACTTTATGGATCAGAGTTCTGAAGTCTTTCAGAGTCCTTTCCTTTACAGAGTGATAGTTGTATAAATTGTTCTTTTTCTCCTCACTTCATTCTGACCAGTTCGTTCAAGTCTTACCAAACTTCTCTGAATCTGTCATTTTCTCATTTCTTATAGTTTAGTAATATCTTTTATGTCAATATACCACAATTTATTCAGCCAGTTCCTGAGTGATGGATACCTGTTTTCTTTCCAGTTCTTTGCTGCACCAAAATGTGCTACTATAAACATTTTTGGACATGTGGGTCTTCTCCCTTTGGCTTTGGGTAATTCTAACAATGTTAATTTTGCTTGTGCAAAACTTAATCAATTTAATGTCATTGAAATTGTCCATTTTGTCTTCTGTGATCAACTCTTGCTCTTGTTTAATTAAGAATTCTTGCCGTAGTCATAGTTGTGAAAGGTATTTTCTTTCCCTCTCTAATTAAAATAAAAATGACCATTTATATTTAGTTCATGAATCCATTTGGCAGTTATTGTGATATGTGGCGTAAGATGTTTGTATAAACCTTATTTCTGCCAAGTGCCTTTTCAGTTTTTCTGGCAGTTATTATTGAATCAGAGAGTCCTTATCTCTAATAATTCATTTTCTTGGATTTGTTAAACACTACTGGGCTATTATGTTCAGTTGCTTTGGGGTCTTGTTTACCTAATCTAATCCATTGATCATCTTTCCCATCTTTTAACCAGTACCAAATGATTTTAATGATTATTGCTTTTATGGTATTCACCAACTACCTCTTAGAATTTTGCCAGGAATCAAAAAAAAGCTCTGTGACCTTTAATTTGTAGTCTTTAGCTCCCTTCTCTTTAAAAAAAAATTGTGTCAACCTTTGCTCTTTTAAAGTTATATAGCACTTCTCCCATTCTCCTTGATCTTTCAGAGATCGCTGATACTGGTTTAACATTCACATCTTACTGGTTTTTTTTTCTTTTTTTTCCCCAGTGCCTTGGGATATTGTTCTTCTGGGCCTAGTGACTCGAACTAATCCATGGCAACCATAGATGCTCTATTACTGTCTCCCTCCTTATCCTGAGCTTTATCTCTATTAGCCATTTTTGTTTGTCCATTTCCAATGCCATGATTATTCTCTATGGTAGAGTGAAGAGTTGGAGAATAAAAGTTATTAGTTCTGCCTTCTTAATGTTGTCCAGTATCATCTTGTCCCCAACCCTGAACAAAAGTTCTTTCGTACTCTCTTTTTTTTCCTCATTAAAACTAAGAAATGCCCCCTTTTTATTGTCTGTGAGCTTTCCTGATTAGATTCAGGTCATGATGAGCTTTAAGGCTCCTGACTGCTTTTACAGGACCATGCTACATCTTTGTATTCCTTCTCTGTTAAATACTCTTCCAAACCTTCTTCTCCTGTCTTTAAAAAACATAAGGTGATTGGCAAGTTCCTTGTGCATCTACATTGGTCTCTGTAGGAATTATTTTTCTTTGTGTCTTCAGATTTTCAGTTTTGAGAGCTTCCCATTCTGCCTGGGCAGGCTTTCTCTGTAAGATCTTAATTCACAGGATTTTACCCATCCTTTTTCTGAAGCCTTTGAAATGTCCTCTTCCACAATCTAAGATGTGTGTCAGACTAATTCAGACATTCATAGGAACATCAGTTTAGAGTGGGAAGGAATTTAAAAGGTTATCTAGTTCACTCATTTTGTAAACGAGGGAAGGTTAAAAGGTTAAGTGACTTCCCCAAGGTCACCCAGGCAGGAAATAGCAGAGACAGGATTCGAATTCAGGCCCTGCATCTCTGCATTCAGCACTCCAAGTTCATTGCTGCATTCTGCCTCCCCTTAGAGATTTAGATCTGGAAGAGATCTTAGAGTTCATCCAGTCCCATCCCTCCTCTTACAGATGAGTACACGGAGGTCTGGTGTGGTTGTGTGACTGGTCTTACAGATGAGGACACTTACATTCTGCTTAGGGGATATAATTCATAAGTAAATATAAAAGCTATGCAAAGGAAACACAAAGTAATTTTTGGGGGTGTTGGTAAAGAGCAGTAACAACGGAGGGAATTGGAAAGGACTTAGTGAGAAGGCGCATTTTCTAAAATAGAGACACAAGAAGGGTAGAGAACTCGAGGCAGGAGATGGACTGTTGTTTGTGGGCTTGGCTAGCCCAGAGAGTGTGTGAAGGGCATAGTGGGGTGGGGGTGGGTAAAGGAAATAAATATTGATATAGCACCTACTATGCACCAGGCGCTGTGCACTTTACAAATATTTTCTCATTTGATCCTCACAACAGCCTTGCAAAGTAGGTGCTGTTTTTCCCTATTTTGCAGTTGAGGAAATGAAGGCAAAGTGCCTTGGCCAGAGTCATACAGCCAGGAAATATCTGAGGTCAGATTTAAACTCAGGTCTTCCAGACTCTGAGCCCAGCACTCTACCTACCTACACCTGGCTTCCTCAGGGGAGTTGTGTGGAAATAATTATGAAAAGGCAGGTGGGAGTCCGATTTTGAAGGGGAGGAGTTTGTGTTTATCCTAGAGGTAAGAGGAAATCCCCAAACCTCTTGAGAAGATCAGTAAGATGGCGTGACTTGCGCTTTGAGTACCTAAGTTTGGAAGCTGTGTGGAGGATAGACAGGAGAGGGAAGAAACTTGGCAACAATACAAATAAGGTGCTGGGCTGCATGGTCAAGAGGTGATGAGGGTGCCAAGGAGGGCAGCGGCAGCCATGTGAGTATAGAGAAGGGGACGAAGGGGAGAGATGATGTTGAGAATCCACATGAGCTGGCAGCTGATTGGATTTGGGGGTTAAGAGAGAGGGAAGAGTCAATAATTACTTTCTTGTGAACGTGTGTGGCTGGAGCAGGTCAGTCCTGCCCAGCTGTGTCATAGGCCTGCTTTCTTGGAGGTGCTGAATCCCTAGTGTGATAGCTTCTATGTCCTTGAGCTGCAGAGCTGATGGCTGTAGACCCTGGGACTGCTGCGTCTTGGTGCTATGTATTTCCCTTGCTCAGGACTTTATTTTGTAACTCTCTAATGCACTTATCCTGTAATATTGTGTAGTAGAGCCATGTTGATGTTTTATCCCCATTTCTAATCTAATGCGCTCTTGGAAAGCAGATCTCTTGTGTCTTATATAAACCACAGCTCCCCCAGTATCCAGGATAGTGCCCTGCACACAGAAAGCACTTAAGAAATGTTTGTTATGTTCAGAGTGGGGGAAGGAACTCTTATGTCTTCATTGTTTTTTCCTATGCAGGAGGGAGTTGGAGACACACCTGACTCTTATGCTTATGATGGTAATAGAGTGCGTAAGTGGAATGTGACCACAACTAATTATGGCAAAGTGAGTATCCTGCTGGGAGATGTGGGTACTGTAGTCAGATTATGGATCTATAAGGCCTTTCTGGAGGAGAAGTATTCTACCTTGGCTTCTGCTCACAAACAAATGGCTTTAGTTCCCACTCTGCTCCCCAGCTGGGGCCATGTGCTTCCTCTGACCTCTATCTAGTGTTTATGAACCAGCCACTCACTCATTCTACTGTATCCTTCCTCCTCCTTGCCTCCCCATGGCTCCCCATCTGTCCTGTCCTAAAGCCTTTGCTTTCAGTGCATCCCATAGGAGAGTAGTTGGGACAGTTGGTGCACTGCTTCTCATGGGCTCCAGACAGTAGAGAATTGATTATAGGGAAGGAAGTAGGTCTTATTTACAGATGGTGGGAGTTCCTCTAGTTCCTTGCCTCTGTATCAGTCTTTCTTTGGACTCAGGAATTGTTTATTGATAATGCTTATCCTGAACATAGGCCTAGAAAGTATCAGAATTCTTCCCTGTTATGGAACCTAGTGCTTCAATATGAGATTGGGAAAAACAGTTTCAGATAGGATATATCTTTGTGAACCTCTGAAATGTGTCTTTCTAACCAATGACCTTTTCCTACTCTGGACAGTCATGGGCAGCTGGAGACATTGTGAGCTGTCTGATTGACCTGGATGAGGGAACCATTGCCTTTTGTCTGTAAGTCTTTCTGCATCTTAAACTTTTGGCTCATAGACCTCTCTACCTGAAGCTGAGATTCCTGCCCGAATAGAGGTGGGAGAGATACAGGGCTTTCCTGCCATCGACAGACTGTTGATCTATGCTTCTAGTGGTTTGGAGGTTCCTTCTGACTGTGAAGCTTTAATGATTTTTATTATTTTAATAGCCTTGATGGTGTTTATGATCCTATGCTTGGGCCTTCCCATAGAGATGGGACAAGGGCCCCTAGGCCTGAAAATCTATAGACTTTCATTTTCCTTTGGGGCATAGGACCACTGGATTTTGCTTGTAAGACTTCTGATTGATCACAGCCTGGTCAAAGTCAGTGGGGTTTTAACTCAGCTATAATGGGTATATAGGAGTCTCTCAGAACTCCTTCTTAGTTATTCCAAGGAATTGGGAGGCACCGTTGAGCCATAGGTCGGATTATCTTACTGGTCATTCCTTGGCCTGAAATTAAGAGTGGTTGGCCAGTTGGTTCCATGTACCCCTATCCTTACTCTTAGGAAAAGCCTGAGGAAACTTGAAAGGAGCAGAGCAAGACGGCCCTAGACCCTAGAGAAAAGAGGATAATTAGCCTAAACTGGGTGTATGGAAATTTGGCCTCTGCTCTTGATAACACAGTTGTCTGGGGGCATTGTTGTTGCTGCCCTGACCTTTTGGCTCATGAGTACCTAACATCTTGCACTCTTGATGTACTGAGAGATATCTGTCCACTAATATCCCCCAAGCCCATGACACATGTCTTTTTTGTGTTGTTCATTCATCCATGCATACATCCGTTCATTCATTTATTCATTCATTAGACAGGCATTTCTAGGGCACTTAACATGGACAAGGCTCAGTGCCAGCTGCTGATAATAATAGCTTATAAGTCTATAGCATGTTAAGGTTTATAAACCTCTTCACAACAGTCCCA
>CM053624.1:312214846-312233303 GCA_028646595.1 Phalanger gymnotis
ATATTTACTGGCCTCAAGTCCTTGCTCGTACTCCTGGGTCTACACTCGGGTCAGCTCTGCTTCCGCAGCTTCCACTGTAGTTGTCTCTTGGCTCGCCTTTCCTCGAAGCCGAGCCTCTGGCGTTCTCAAGCCCCGCCTCAAGGACCAGAGACCATTGGCTCCCTAGTTGGCCCCTCTTAAGTCATTAATCTACACCCACACAGGTTTCACACCTGATAGGGCTTTGGGCCTGGGGCTTAGCACTTAACAGCTGAAAGTACTTTCACTCAAAGTAAACAAAAACCAAACTCCTGATGTGCTAAGGAGCCCATTTTGCCTTACTGACACAGTACTGTAAATTTGTAAAATGAGGAAACTGAGTCTCAGAAAGTTTAAATGTCAGATCCAGAGCTAGAGCTCAGGTCTTACAACTCTTAAGTCAAGTGTTCTTTCCCTCCATACCACACTCCCTTTCTGTAGCTCATAAGCTTCAAAGAAATGTTTGCTCAACATGAGAGAGATTATATCATGTTCTGTAGATAGCCAAAGAGCTATCCATGTAACATCCATTTTTCCCCCATGAATGATTTAGTCTGAGATTCTCAGGTGTAATCCTAGGCTTTTCAGTGACCCTAGTGCTAGTGTGATTATCTCCCTTTGCTCAGCCTTCCACCTTTTTCCCTTTCTGCTCTCTTCTAAATGAGCACAGTCTGCCCAGTGGGGCTGTCCATTTTAGTCCCTGTTTCTTCCCTGCCATTGCCTGTGTTCTCCAAGATTATTGTGGATAGGAACTGTGTTTTAGTTAAACTTTGTATCTCTCCTAATAACTAATCTAATGCTCCAAATACAGTAGGTACTTAATAAATGCTTGTTTTCATTGTTCCACCCCAGGAATGGTGTCTCTCTGGGAACTGCTTTTGACAACATCACCAGGGGCTCTGGAATGGCCTATTTTCCAGCTATCAGCCTCTCTTTCAAAGAGTCTGTTGCATTCAACTTTGGCAGCCGGCCACTGCGATATCCTTTAAAAAACACACCTACAAAAAAAAAAGTAAACAAAAAACCCATAGCAGCAAGCTGGGGGCCCACAGCCACAACCTTGAGGAGCTTATTGTTGCAAAAGGTTTGAAGCTCTTAGATTATCTGCTGAACATCTGGACCCAAGACTCCTGAGCCCTAGTATTCATTTGCTGGCTTGGCTAGCAGGAGGGTTTGGGGTCCTCATCTCTCAACCTTGTGTATAGAGTGGTGTTTCTTACTTAACTCCCTGCTACATATCCGATGGAGGGTTATCGACCCCTACAAGATGCCCCTACGACTGACCTGGTCAAGGCTCATAAGCTTCTTGGTTACCTGAAGAATGTCCTGCAGTTGGGGTTGGAACCAGTGGTGAGCCTTTGGACTAGGGGTTGGTATGGTCATTCTGAAGCATGTAGCTTGAGAAAGCCGGCTTTATCTCAAAATAAGGAATTAGACCAAAAAGGGGTAAAAGGATGATGGCTAAGTGGCCACTCCCTTGGCCCCCACCTTATGACTTGCCCTCCTTACAGGAAGGGAAGCTGGTGGAGAGGGAAAGTTCGACATGGCAGCTTCGGGGAGAACCCACAGTGCTGATCACCATGGCACACATCTTCAACCACTTTGCACCACTCATGGTGAGTGCCACAGGCTTTCAGTCCTTTCCCTCCTTTGCTGATGGTCCCATCTTCCTGAGCTTGGCCTTGCTGACCCTAGGATGCAGACTCAGTTTGAGATAGACTGGGGATCTGAAGGGGTGAGAAGAGGTGAGAAGCTCTCCCGTTTCTTCTTAGGAAGTATTGAAAGCTCCTTCTACCTCATTTTCATCCCTTAGAATATAAGCTTCCTGAGGGCTGGGACTGTTCTGTTTTGTCTTGGCCTCCTTGGGGCCTAGCATGGTGTCTTGCCTGTCAGAGGTGTTGTTTAAGAAACTTTGACTTGAATTATAGACAGGTTATCTTCCTTCCTTTTCGTAGGAGAAATGGTGTGCTTAGTGCTTCAGTTTTTTGTTGGATTATAGGGTCATAGATGGTAGGACCATAGATCTAGAGCTGGAAGGGACTTCAGTGGCTGTAGAGGCCAACCCTTTTGTTTACAGCTGAGATGGGGAAGTGACTTCCCCAGAGTCACCCAGGTCATAAGCATCAGAGGCCTATCCTCTGACCCCAGTCAGTGCTGTCTCCACTTGGCCAGGCTTCATTCGCTGGGGCTCAGAGTTGTTTGTGTCACCAACAACTGGTAATGAGGCTGTGATCAGGTCTGTGCGTGGTGCTCTGCACAGCTGCTAGAATGATTTCCTAAAGCACAAGCATGACTATGTTACTCCCTTGCTCAGGAACCTCTAGTGATTCCTTATTGCCCCAGGATAAGATGTCAGTTCCTCTGGCTTTGCCAGCCCAGAACAGCTGGTCCTGGCCTTTTGTTCCAGGCTTGTTGTACCTTGCCTCTTCACTGCAAAGTCTAGCCAAACCAGGCTTCTTGCCGTTCCTCGTACACCACGTTCTCGATTTCGTCTCCTTGCCCTTTCACAAAGTGTCGCTCATGCTGGGAATGTGTTCTTTCTTCATTTCTGCCTCTGAGAATCCTTAGTTTCCTTCAAAGCTCCCTCTCCATGAAGCCTCTGCTGATTCCCCCGATTCCCCTTTAATTTTATGTGTCCTTAAGTGTGTGCACATTATCTCTCTGACGCTGTCAGGCATCACAGTAAACGTCTGATAAGTGCTTGTTGATTGATTTACTTTCAACAAAACTTGTCAATGTAGATTAGCTGTCTAATAATGTATGCAACATTCCACCAGCACGGTCCTCCACCTCTGCAAAGAAGGTTCAGGCCGGCTTAGAGACAAGTTTGGTCATTATAATTACATGGCACCAAGTTTCATATTTATTCTTCTTTCCATTTACATTGTTATAATTATTGTATATATTGTTTTCTTGATTCTGCTTATTTCACCATCCACCAGTTCACATTAACAAATATTTATTAAGATACTTTGCCTCAGAGATACAGAAATGACAATCTTTGCCCCCATAGTCTCATCTACTTTATCTACCAAAGTCGTACCCTATCATGGCATGGAAGTGACTCCAGGTTCACAAAGGTTATGCCAGACTGATGAGTCCTGCCAAACTATAAGGGCTTCATATTTTGGGTGGGGTGAGAGGAGGCTACAGTAACTTGTAAAACCATCTGTTGAATTGTGGAGGGTTGTGCTTTGTGTCAATGGAGTAGTATTTGCATCAATGAAATCACGAATCTTTTGAAATGTGAATGAGATGAACTCAACCATGAAGTGGAAAGAGATAGCAGAATGGATTAGAAACCAAAATCCAGCAAACTCTTGTTTACAAGAGAGAGAAAGAGACGCACAATTAAAATAAGGGGCTGGAGCAGAATCTGTTATGTTTCAGCTAAAGTTAAAAAGGTAGGGATAGCAATCACAGTCTCAGACAAAGCAAAAGCAAAAATAGGCTTAATTAAAAGAGATAATCAGGGAAACCACATTATACTAAAAGGTACCGTAGACAATAAATAATATAAAAAATTTTTGCAGCAAATTTCTTTGATAATGGCTTTATTTCTCAATTGTATAGGCAACTGAGTCAAATTTATAAAAATAAAAGCCATTTCCCAACTGATATATGGTCAAAGGATATGAACAGGCAGTTTTCAGGTGAAGAAATCGAAGCTCTCTATAGTCATAAGAAAATATTCTCTAAATCACTACTGATTAAAACAACTCTGAGGTACTGCCTCAGACCTATCAGATTGGCTAATATGACAGAAAAGAAAAATGACAAATGTTGGAAGGAATGTGGAAAAATTGAGATACTGTTACACTATTGGTGTAGTTGTGAACTGATCCAACCATTCCGGAGAGCAATTTAGAACTATACTCAAATTGCTATAAAACTGTGCATAATAACCTTTCAACCAGTAGATACCACTACTAGGTCTGTATCCCAAAGAGAACAAAGGAAAAGGACCACATGTATAAAAATATCTACAGCAGCTTTTTTTTGTGATGATAAAGAATTGGTAATCGAGGGTGTGCCCTTCAATTGGGGAATGGGCAAACAAGTCGTGTTATGTGGTTGTGATGGAATACTATTGTTCTGTAAGAAATGATGAGGGGGATGGTTTCAGAAAAACATTGTAAAGACCCGTATGAACTGATGTAGTGAAAGAAGTAGGAGAACATTGTACACATAATGGCAATGCTGTAGGGATGATCAGTTGTGGAAGACTTAGCTACTCTTATCAAGACAATGATCTGATGCAATTCCAAAGGACTCATGATAAAAAATTTCCTCAAGAAAAAGAACTGATGAATTCTTGACTATAAACTGAAGTATAATTTTTTTACTTTATTTTTCTGGGGATTTTTTTGTATGTATAACATGGCTAATATGGAAATGTTTTGCATGATATCACATGTAAGGTTGATAGCATATTGTTTGTCTTCTCAGTGGGTGGGGGAGGGGCCAGAGAGAGAGAATTTGGAATCCAAAAGAAAGACTATGTAAATAAATAATTTTAAAAAAAAGAGGGAGAGAGAAAAAATGGCTATGGAAAGACTAAATTATATTTGCTGGCAAAAGAACTTTTAAAATAACTTTTAATATTTTTGTTGTTTTTCTAGTTAGAGTTTTAAATTTCTAGAGGTCAGAGATCATTTCTTATGTTTCTTTGTGTCCTCTTGAGCACCAGATACAAGGTTGAGCACGTAGTAGGCACTTCAATAAACATCTGACTCTGAGGCAAATAAAAGCCCATTACTCAGAAGTACAAAAAGCCAGTCTCCTGAAGCATAAGTGCTGCTGGAATCTAGGTGTTCAGTTTGTATTAATTTCTCTTCTTTTGTTCTATGTAGTGCAAAGTATACCTAGTAGAAGATGTTCTCATGAAATTTCTCCTGAGCATCCTGGACAGAGATGGGTCAGTGGAGTCTTACCCCCTCATCCAGCAGCTCCTGGATCTTATGTGGCTCCTCATGGAGGTGAGTTACAAAATTATAGAATGTTTGAGCTAGAAAGGGATTGGCAGGCTCTGGATCATCCCTTGAGTTCCTCTATGCCTCCCTGAGCTCCACCTGGGTTTTTTTTTCTCCCCTCAGGATTATGAGGTACAGGACTGCCTCAAGCAGCTGATGATGTCCCTACTCCGTGCTTACAGATTTTCCCCCATCATCCCAGACCTGAGCTTACAGGTGAGTGGGCACAGAAGCAGGCCCTGAGGCCCAATGAGAAGGATTTTCTGATATTTCCTTGGAGTGGACCAGGTTTGTGGCTAGGCTGGTGCCAGGCTGATGGAAATGCAGAGACGGATGACATTGAATATTAATGTCTATAGCGTGGGCTGTATTCTGGGCTATTAGTCCCTCCTGAATATCTTTCCTTGCTGTCCTCTACTGCCTTTTTCTTGCCTTGCTAGCCAGACCCCTTTCAATTTAATGATGATCATTTACAATTATTACATCATTTGATCCTCACAATAACCATGGGAGATAGGAGCTATTATTACCCTGATTTTACGGTTGAGGGGACTGAGGCCAACAGAGGTTAAGTGGCTTGCCCACTGTCACACAGCCAATAAGTGTCTGAAGCCAGATTTCCCCTTAGGTCTTTCTGACTGCAGGGCAGGTTCTCTATCCTCTGCACCACGTAGCTGCCTCTAATTTTATTTCTCTCTTCATTTCTAGATGCACTACCTTCGTCTTACCATTGCTATCTTGAAGCATGAGAAGTCCAGGAAGTTTCTGCTTAACAATGTCCTGTATCCTTGGTTTTTTACTCACTCTCACTCTATTCCCTGTGCAAGAGCAGTAGGGATCACCTGCGTTAGAGTCCCTGAGCCACAAACTGGGTTCATGCCATCAGGGAGAAGCCTGCTTTTCTAGGTGCAGGGTTGGAGACTTGTGTTTGGCTGGAAAGGAGGAAGCATAAGATTAGGCTGTGCTCTTGATTGTTTTCCAAGCATCTGGCACTATCCTTAAAAGAGGAGAGAATGAGGAGTCACAGAATAACACAGTTAAGACTAGAACAGACCTTAGGACCTAAGTCAGAGAATGTCAGAGCTAAAAAGGACCCAGATGTCATCTAGTCCAGCTTTTCATCTTGCTGTGTGTTGGGTGGGGTGGTGGCAGATGGGATTTGAAGACTGACTAGTTTCATTTTAGAATTTGAAGAATTATACTTTATATCCTTTCTGAGTTTTTTTCTATTGTGCATTTAGGTTACACGCTGTCTCATTTAGCATTGTTTAGGGATGTGCATGCGTGAGTGTTTTCTTGCCAAATAAGCAAAGTTAAAATAACATGCTACTCAACCGCTTTGTTCCATGAAATGTCTCAGTCATTTCTAGAGAAAAGAAATACAGAGGAACGCAGAGTATTAAACTGCTCTAAGTGCTATATGAGATAGTCATTTCTCTAAAGGTGCCATGGAGTGTGGTGGTGGGGCAACCACAGGCAGACAACTTCCCAAACCTGTGCCCTTTGTCCCTGTTCAAAAAATGGGTGAACTGACTCTCAGAATCAGTCTTAATGGTTCTCAAATCAAGTGTGGATTGTTTTACTGGAACCCATTGTGAAAAGATAGAGGAGGAAAGTATGTTATTTATCCTTTGTTTCCCTGTTTTGCTTCTGAGTATTTGCATTTTCTTGTGTTTAGTTTAGGCGGGAGAAGGAAATGCCTGGGAAATTGAGGCCCTTTCTCCTGCCTTCCCCTGTCAATCATAGCAAGGATCCCATCTGTTGTGGCTCTGATGACAGGGACTCAGCTGGAGTTTTCTGATGTCAGTATACATATGTGCAATCTTTTGTTCATTCAGCAAAGATTTATGAAGCCCTCATTGTGGCTAGAGGACTCTGATGGGTGCTGGGGGAAAGGATAAGTTTAGATGAGACATGGCCCTTGCCCTCATGGAGTTTATAGCCACATACAGAGATAAGACACAAATACAATGTACAATGCTACATGATAACGTCATTAGAAAAATGCAGAATAAAGTGTTCCCAGAAGTCAGGCCCGCTCCCCATCCGACGCAGCTGCCTGGCAAGCTCTGGATCTCAGCCAGGCCAGCGGGGCTCTCAAGAATGGGCCCATACTTGGTTGGTCTGTGTCTCTTGTCTCTCTTTGGTCTCTCTTTTCTGCTTAGCCTCTTTTCTGGCCTCCATCACCCTCTAGCAAAGCACAGGAAAATGCAAGCCCCAAAGAAAAACCCAAGGAAGCAGAACAAGCTTAAGATGACATCTCTCTTTTTGATTGTTTTGCTTTTAAAGAGTAGATTAGCTCAAAGGGCTACTGCAGAAGAGAGAACATTAACATCATTGGAGTACTGACTTTGGGTTGTACTCTTCTGAATGTCTTTGTTCCTTTCCATTCTCCTAAGCTCTGCTCAGAGAGCTATAATGGCTGGTTTCATTGGTACCTTGGGAAGAGTTTAAGGCTAGAAGAGATGGGCTTTGGTAGATTGGCAGAGCAGGAGAGGGTGGCAGGATATGAAGGGAAAAAATCAGGAGATGAAGGTTGAAGTCAGATCTGTTTACATTCTAAAACTTGCTTTAGAAAAGCATTATTTGAATGTGAGTTTACTATTATTTGGGCAAGTCTCTAACATGTAGAGTACTAACAATGAAATTAATGTTTCTACAGACTGCAAAATGACTGAGCACCTCTGGCTCCCTTTTCTCCTGCTCTGACAGTGTTGCTGCAGAATGGTGTAGCATAGGCCTGAGGGCCATTTTGTATTTTTCTTTGTTCCTTGGGTTGCTAGTTCTCATGCTGATGGCTTGCCTGCTGGTGATGACCAGACACAATCTGTCCTGGTAGTCCTTTTCTTTCCAGTTTAGTAGAACTTGCCTTGTCTTGGAAACCCCTGTGGACATAGCATCTAGGAATCCAAGGGGCCTCTGATGCCATATGGAGGCCTCAGAGGATGACCTTCACACTGCTTCTGAGGCTGAGCTTCTTCATTTATGGAATGGAGCTGATTAATACCTGCCCTTCCAGTTTCCTAGGATTACCTTGAAGATGATCAGGGAGATATTATGGCTGTGAAAACTTGTACAACTGTGAGGGAAGTCTTCTTTGGGGGGATGAGGAGAGTTAAGGGTCCTATTTGGGAAATAGGAGCCCAGACCCCTGTGTAAACAAATTAGAAATTTATCTTTGATACCCTCCTGGGCAACAAGGCTTTGCTTTCAGCCAGGTATCCTGTCTGCAGAGTTTCTGATTATCTTACTAAACTATATTGCCTGTTCAGACTTAAAGTGGCACCCTTCTCAAGTATTTGAATATTCACTTGAAATCTGGATAACCTCTTAAAACCCAAAAGAATAAAGCTGTAGTGGAGAGAGTTCAGACATTGTGACAAGCCAGCAGAGAAAATTTGTTTTTTAATTTAGGGTGGTTTTCTGTGTCTCTTGAGTTCACATGATATTCTGCCTACTCAGACCAATTGTGGGTGGGATGGAAGCGATGGGAGGAGCCAGCGCCACCAGAGCTGACCTCTGGGAGCTGCTGTATGCTACACACTCAGGTTGCATCAGACTCTGGCCTAACCCCTTAGCCATCCTCCCTACAGCTTTGATGTGCTTCGTTCTGTGGTTTTTTTCTACATCAAGAGTCCATTGCGAGTGGAGGAGGCTGGCCTTCAGGAACTCATCCCCACTACGTGGTGGCCCAATCGCTTCAATAAAGAGGTAGACAGCTGCCCTCCCACTCCTGCCTGGCCAGAGTGAGGGGTGCTCCTGGCAGGACAAAAAGGCCTTCTGTCTCTCTAGGCTTCTGATAAGGAAAGCGAAATGGGGATCTTCTGAGATGATGTCACATAAATAGCTTCAGAGAGAATCCTGGCCCCCACCACCCTCTGAGCCAGCCAGAGAATCTAGGGTCTAAACCTCTTCCATCTCCTCCTACTTGGCAAGTGGAAAAGTTTAAAAAGTGACAGTTCCTCCCCTCCCCCCGCCCCAAACGCCCAGACCACTATGGGGGAGAGGTGGTGCAGGGAGGAGTCCATTGCTTTAGAAGGTGGGAAAAGAAGCCCTGTCCTGCCCCATCCTTCTGTCAAGAGGACTGCAATGGCTTTAGGTTGCACTACCTTCAGTAATTGGGGAATGGGCAGGGGTGACCAATGTGAAGGACCACTTTCAGCCTTCTATCTCCTGTCCTAATTTCAGAGATTCCCCTAACCAAGAGAGAGAAGGAAAGTGTGCTGCTCTGTCAGCAAGGGTTCCAACACTCAGTTTTTTGTTGTTGTGTGTAGAACATTAAACAGATCGTATTTTTGACTAAGTCCAGACTGCCTTTTTAGGAGACTTTTTGCTGATCAAGACTAAGGTGTCACATATTCTCTGTATATACACAGAAGAAGGGTGTCTCAGGCTGGGATATTTATAGGACAGACACCCTAGTGGATACCATGATGCCTATGGGAATCTTGCTGGGTCTGAGCCAAGCTCTCTGACCAATCAAATATAGAACTTCAGAGCTTTGACCTGAATGAGGTCTCCATGTGTGCTTTCCCCAGCTAGTTCTGTGGATGCTGTGCCCAACACAGGTACCAGGATCCTGCTGCCCTGCTGGGTTGGAGGTTCCTGGCAAGGCTGATTCCCTACGTTGGTTGTGTTTTGAGAAAGAAGAGACAGTCTGCTCACGGCACCTTTAGGGCTCCATTACAGTGGGTGTATGAAATCATCTGGGTTCCCTGCCTTGGGCTGGAGGAATTTTGTTCTGAGGCTACCTCCTTATCTGCCCTTATTCAGTCATGTTTATGGGGGCCCTCTCATTCCTTACTTCAGGGCAAGGAGACTAAGGAGGTGAAGGACGAGAGTGCTGAGGAGCGGCTGAGACGGCGGGCATATGAGAGAGGTTGCCAGAGACTCAAGAAACGAATTGAAGGTCGGACTACTACCTCATCTTTCTCTCCTTATGGCAGGTGCCAGAGGAGCGCCAGGGGCCACTACCTCTGCTGAGGAAGGACTTTTTACCTCTTCCGTTATCTTCTTTTCCCCCATCTACATAGTCCTATCCCTACCCAAGGGAATCTGGGAGTTGGGGAGTATTTCCTGATCTGTGCCCGGAAGGGCTAGCTTGACTCATGGTTGAGGATGACTGTGTCTCCTAGGAGGACTGGTGGCTCCTGTTTCACTGTAGGAGGGGTGGTAGCCTTTGCTGCTAGTGCTCTCTGTCCTCCCTAGGGCTAGACTTTGGCCATCTGGACTGATGGTCTGCTTCTCCCTTTCAGTGGTTGAAGATCTTCAGGTTCAGATCCTGAAGTTGCTGTTGAATAATCAAGATCATAATGGGGTAAGTGGGCTTGCATGAGGGAGAATAGTAGTGCTGGAAGGTTCCTTGGGGCATATAAAGCAAAATATCAGGGACTTTAGTACTCAGGATGAGGAGACCAACGCCTAAGAGAGGGAAGAGGACAAGTTCATACATCTGGGAGTTGCTCTGGGAGCAACCTAGCTGAGCCTTGTGTGGGGTGTGCATTTGGGCCCATTTTGTAGGAGAGAATACCTCATATGCTTCTGTGGTTGATGGGTAAGTGGGTGGAAGGCTGGAGAACATCGATTCCCCTTCCCTGGCTGCTTCTTGCTGCCAGTCCAGCTTTCCTTCTCTCCCAGGGTGAAGCTTCCAGATACATTTTCCTCAACAAGTTTCGAAAGTTCCTGCAGGAGAATGCCAGCAGCCGAGGGGTGAGTGGTTTGTTCAGGCTAGTGGGGTACCTGCCCAAGGGCCTTAGGGGTGGGGTGGGGACCCTCCCCCTTTTAGGCCTAGGCCTGGGAACCAACCAAAGGACATTTTGGGCAGCTCTGACAAGGCTGTTGCTTGGGCCCCGAAGAGATATGCCTGGCACAGAGCTGGTTCTCTGGAGACAGTGAAGAGATCAGAGGGTGGTAATTTCCAGAATTTGACTCTGCTGTTAAATGTAACCAGCAGAGGCTTCATGATAAATCACACTTCTCGTACACTGAGATTTACAAAGTATTTTCCTCACAACTCTGCGAGGTGGGCAGTACAAGTATTATTATCTCCTTTATAAATGAGGATGGTCTGACTGAGGGTCAGGGAGTCTGGAATGAGTTGCTCAAAGTTACGTAGCTAGTAAGAGGTAAAGTTGTGATTCAAATACAGGTCCTCCCCTGACTCCAGGACCAGTTCTGTTTCCACTGCACCATGCTATAGGCTTGAGAGCTAGGTAACTGCCCTCCATTTCCATTCTCTTCCTTCTCCTCTTCCCCTCTGTCCTTCCTTCCTCTGCCATATTCATGGTGGTTCTCTGCAATCACTACCCTCCTTAGGAGTCTTGTCATCAGAAGAGAAGGGGGTTCATGGATTACCCCAGACCTAGAGCAAGATGGGCTTTATTTGGATTTGAATTTTTAAAATTTGGAAATTAACACTAAATAAAATGAACATTTATTTCCCTGTATGAAGTGGAAAAGTAAAAGAGAATTGTACGTAACACTGTGAATCTCTATGATGTAGAGTCTGCTTCTCCTTTAAGTATATAATAAATTCAACATGTAACTTTCAAAGCTGTTGTGCTTGTCTGTGTTTCCTTCTGGCCTGGAAGGGACCTCAGAGGCCATCTAGTCCAATCCCCACATTTTACGAATGAGAAAACGGTGTCCCTGAGTCCCCCAGGTAGTTAGGGGCAGAGGTCTTCTGACATCAGAGCTCGCGCACTCCCCACTACCTCATGCCGTTTCTCGTTGCAGAGCAGAGTTGAGTTCTCAGGGGAAAGGCCTTCGGCGAGCAGGCCTCCTTCTTCCCAAGAACCTCGTGGACGCGGCTGCCAGATGAGGTCTCGGGCACATGCCCCTAGGCAGGAGCTCGGTCGTAGGGGGATGATAAGATTCTAGATTTAGAACTGGAAGACATAGTCTAGTGCAACCTCATCATCTCACAGATGGGGAAACTGAGGTCCAGAGATTTGCCTGTCTCACAGAGACGACGGAGCAGCATGGTTTAGTGGAGAGAGAGCCAGCCTTGGAGCCAGGATGGCCTGGGTTCAAGTCCTGACTCAGATACACACTGACTGAGTTAGTCATATACCCTTCAGTGCTCTAGGCAACTCTTAAAGACTATAAGTTGGAGGGAAGGTGGCCAGATGTGTCAGTAGAGAGACTTCTCTCACCAGAGAGGTTCCTGTACCAGAGCAATCAGAGGGCTAGTCCCTCTTTCTGTCCCCAATAAGTGGCACAGCTGATATTCAGGCCCACGTTGAGATCCATTCCAGAGGCTGCTCATTCTGACATTCCATGCTGCTGGGCACTGCTGGTTTTTAGCATGGTTTTGGTAGCCTATCATGCAAATTAGGGATGAGTCCAGAGGGACCTGAGTTTGAATTCTGCCCTCAAAACTTACATAGCTGTGCAATCATGGTTAAATTTCTGAGCCTCTATAAACCTGTTCTTCTTCTGTACAGTGGGAATAATACCTATAAGAGCCTTTGCAGGGTTATTGAGAGGATCAAAGGAAATAGTTCAGGTCAAGTGCTTTGTAAACATCAAAGTACTATATAAAAGTCAGCTATTATTATCCTAAATTAGGGTGAAGTCATGCCCTCTGTTCTAGGACAAGTTCCTATAGGCCTGGCCCTCTTGATGACCTTAGGAGCTCCTATTTAGGCCCTAGTGTGTGTGGCACTGGTGGAAAAGGCCAGGTAGGAACCGACTTTTTGTTTGCCATCCAATCCTGCCCCACAAAGGCTTCATTCTTCCTTTGGAACCTAGTTGGGTTTCACTGAAGTTCTGGGTACAGAGTTAGGGTGTCTTTGAATTTAAGGTAATAGGAACTCTCCCATGCACCTGTACAATGCTGTATCAGAAACATTTATTAGGTGCCTACTGTGCTAAGAGAGATAAAAAGTGTAAATTCTACGCGGCCCTTGCCTTCATGGAATTTATAACATAGTAGGGGGATAAGAAAGAAACACAGATAACTATAATATGTAATGATACATATTAAATGCTTTAGAAAAGGGCAAACAAAATTCTATGTGAGGCTCATGGGGTAAAGGTCACAAGCAGCCAGAGTGAAGACAGACATAACAGAAGGCTTCCTGCAACAGGCGGCATTGGAATAGATCTTCAGAGATCAGGTAGGAGTTAAATGGGTGAAGAGGAGGAGGAAGGGCAGGCAGGCGTTCTTGGCTCCGGGAACATGGTGAACAAAGTAAAGGAAGCGTGAGAGCGCAGCGTGTGTGCAGGGACAGAGTACTCTACTTTCACGTAGTTTCGAGGGGAAGGATAGAAATTAAAGCTGGAAAGGTAGAAGGGGAGGCGTGGTTGATTGCCTGGTAAACGTTAAAGAACTATTGATCGTTCAATGGGCGGAGTCCCACAAACACACCAGGCCTTTAGGAGTCCACTTTGTTTGCTGAGGGTGGGTCTGGGATTAGGAGAGCTTGGTCCAGAAGGTCCAGGTGGACAAATCCCAGACGTGTGTTCTCAGTGGCCAGGTGGGGGAGATTTGGAGGTTTAGGGCTACATTATCTGGTAAAGGATAGATTTACTTTATAGGAATTTCTAATTACTATGACCTGTTTCTTAATCTGCACATCAGCCTCCCCATCTCTGAACTTGATAAATCTAACCTAAAAATTTTATTGTTGTTCAGTCATTTCAGTCATGTCCAGTTCTTTGTGACCCCATTTGGGTTTTTCTTGGCAAAGATACTGGAGTGGTTTGCCATTTCCTTCTCCAGCTCATTTTACAGATGAGGAAACTGAGGCAAACAGGGCGAAGTGACTTGCCCCAGGTCACAAAGCTAGTAAGTGTTTGAGGTGAGATTTAAACTCAAGAAGATGATTCTTCCTGACTTCTGGCCCAGCACTATCAGCTGTGCCACCTAGCAGCCCCAGGAATAATAATACCTATTGTGTTATTTGATGGGTTATTTCTAAGTTTACATTATATCTCTCCCTTGTAAACAAATGCTAGAGAATACTTTTTAGGTCTGATGTTTGTAGAGATCAACAAGCATTAATTATCTATAATATGCCAGACACTGGGCTAAGTGCTGGGAATCTGAGACAAAAAGAGAATGGATCATGCCCTCAAGGAGCTTATGTTCTATCAGGGGAAACAACATGTACACGTATGGATTAGAAAGGAAAAGAGAGAAATGAATGCGATGGAAAGGAACCCAGAGATAGTGGTAGTGGAATGGGTTCTATGCAGCAGGCCTCTGAACTAGGGAACCAAGAAGCCCCAGAAGGTTTGGTGCTTGGTTGAGATTTCAGGGATCAGGGAAATTCTATTAGAGAATTCAAGGATAAAGAGCTGTGCGGTCAAAGGCAAGGTCCCCTGGACAAATTCTAATTAGCGGAGTGAGTGTCTTGGGAAGCTGACTGTGGGTCAGATCCTAGCCTCCTGCACACTCTGACATGTTGCTTCCCTTTGGGGCTTGTGCGTCGCTCCTTGTGTCAGGGGTTCCTTAAGGGCTCTTTATGTCAGCCACCCAGCAGAGCTATCATCACTCCCTGTCTTTCCTTCCTTCTGCCCCCTGGCTGTGCCAAGAGGAGGGGCTCTCAGTATGTAGACATGAGCAGCTAATTGACTATTGCTGCCCACATGGCTGGGACATGTCTGGGGAAGGATAGGCAGCTTGTGAGAAGTGGTGCACTGGAGAAATTGGGCTTGATGATAGGGGGAAGCATGTTAGCTGGAGCTGTTCTTGTGAAAGACTAGGATCAGAATTGGTAGCAAGCTGTTCTCTTCTCTGCTTCTCTTTAGAACCTGACTGTTCTCTGCCCACCGGAGTACATGGTGTGCTTTCTGCATCGGCTGATCACGGCCTTGCGGCACTACTGGGATGGCTACAAGGCTTCAAATCCAGCAGCATCATTCAGTGAAGGTAAGCTGATGGGGATCCTGAGTCTCCTGGTTCTAAGTTGCATCACAGAACCACCAAAGGTGGTTTTTCTGGCCACGCATTAATCTTCCTGACCCAGATAAGTAGGTACTCTAGATTCTGCACCTGACAAGTTGTAAACTGGGTAATTGGGCTTAGTGCCCTATCTCAGACCCTCTGAGACTTTCAGAGCCTTTTCCTCTTCCCCTCTGGCCTGCCAGATCCCTCAGATGGAGGTCATCAAGTGGCAGTCTTCAAAGGAAAGGATCAGGCTGAGGGCCAAACAGTAGTATTTATTACCTTAATCTCACACATATCCAGTAACTCTCCATCTCTGTCAGGCTTCTCCCTTTTTCCTGGAACTGTACTGTGTGCCTTTCCTAGTCTCTTAGTTGGCACGTGCTCAGAAAGGATACACTAAGGGGGTTGGGGGGCAGGATGGAAGGCAGAAGAAACATAGCTCTTGTGCCTTCTGAATTCAGTCAGCAAACATACATTCAGGTGAGTATCTAGTTGTCTGCTTTTTTTATTATCTGGGTTTTAATTTTTCCAGGTCATTGAGCTACTGGGTATAATTTCATCTCTTATGCATTTAACTCTGCATAGGCCCACAGTAACTAAGGCCCTTTTGCTCAGAGTGGTCAGATTTTCTGGTTCACTTTTCTGTGTAGTAGAAAGAACTATGGATTTGAAGAAGAGGATATGTTTGAGTCCCAGAACTGCTGTTTACTCTGTGTGACTTCAGGCAAGCTACATTACCTCTCCTTCCTCAGTTCCCTTCTCTATCAACTGACAGGATCAGACCAGAGTAGAACTTCTTTTTTTTTCTTTCCCCTAATACATGTTTTTATCATTTTATTTTTTTCCATTTAATAGTATTTTATTTTTTTCAATTACCTGTAAAGATAGTTTTCAACATTCACTTTTATAAGATTTTGAGTTCCACATTTTTCTCCCTCCTTTCTTTCCTCCCCAAGACAGTAGGCAATCTGATATAGTTTATACATGTACAATCACATTAAACATATTTTCACATCAGTCATGTTGTGAAAGAGGAATCAGAACAAAAAAGAAAAACCACCAGAACAGTATGCTTCAATCTGCATTCAGACTCTACAGTTCTTTCTCTGGATATGGATAGCATTTTCCATCATGAGTCTTTGGAAATTGTCTTGGATCATTGCATGGCTGAGAAGAATTAAGTCTATCAGAGTTGATCATTGCACAGTGTTGCTGTTACTCTGTATAGTGTTTTCCTGGTTCTGCTCACTTCACTCAGCATCAGTTCATGTAAGTCTTTCCAGATCTATCAGAAATCCTCCTGCTTATCATATCTTATATAGTATAGTAGTATTCCATTACATACCACAGCTTGTTCAGCCATTCTTCGAATGATGGCCATCCTCTCAATTTCCATTCTTTGCCACCACAAAAAGAGCTGCCATAAATATTTTTGTACATGTGGGTCCTTTTCCCTTTTATATGATTTCTTTGGGATACAGATCCAGTAATGGTATTGCTGGATTAAAGGGTATGCACAGGGATTGCTCTTTGGGCATAGTTCCAAATTGCTCTCCAGAATGGTTGGATCAATTCACAACTACACCAGTAGAGCATTAATGTGTCCCAGTTTTCCACATTCGCTCCAACATTTGTCATTTTCCTTTTCTGTCATATTAGCCAATCATATAGGTGTGAAGTAGTACCTCAGAGTTGTTTTGATTTGCATTTCTCTAATCAATAGTGATTTAGAACATTTTTTCATATGACTATAGGTAGCTTTAATTTCTTCATCTGAAAACTGCCTACTCATATCCTTTGACCTTTATCAATTAGGGAGTGACTTGTATTCTTATAAAATTGACTCAGTTCTCTATATATTTTAGAAATGAAGCGAAACACTGGCTATAAAAATTGTTTCCCAGCTTTCTGCTTTCCTTCTAATCTTGGTTATATTGGCTTTGTTTGTACAAAAACTTTAATGTAATCAAAATTATCCATTTTGCATTTTATAATGTTCTACATCTTTTGTTTGGTCATACATTCTTCCCTTCTCCATAGATCTGACAGCTAAACTATTGCTTGTTCTCCTAATTTGCTTATGGTATCACCTTTTATGCCTAAATCATGTATCTATTTTAACTTTAGCTTGGTATACAGTGTGAGATGGTGGTCTTTGCCTAGTTTCTGCCATATTGTTTTCTAATTTTCCCAGCAGCTTTTGTCAAATAGTGAGATCTTATCCCAGAAGCTGGAGTCTTTTGGTTTATCAAACAGTAGATTACTGTAGTCATTTACTACTGTGTCTTGTGTAACTAACCTATTCCACTGATCCACCCCAGTATTTCTTAGTCAGTACCAAATAGTTTTGACGATTGCCACTTTATAATGAAGTTTTAGATGTGGTGTGGCTAGGCTACCTTCCTTTGCACTTTTTTTTTTCATTAATTCCCTTGTTATTCTTGACCTTTTGTTCTTCCAGATGAATTTTGTTATTTTTCCAACTCTATAAAGTAATTTTTGGTAGTTTGATTGTTGTGGCACTGAATGAATAAATTAATTTTGGTAGAATTGTCGTTTTTATTGTATTAGCTCAGCCTACCTATGAGCAATTGATATTTTTCCAGTTATTTAGATTTGGCTTTCTTTGTGTGAAGTGTTTTATAATTGTGTTCATATAGTTCCTAGGTTTGTCTTGGCTGATGGACTACCAAATATTTTATTTTGTCTACACTTATTTTAAATGGAATTTCTCTTTCTATCTCTTGTTTGGGCTTTGCTGGTAATATATAGAAATGCTGATGGTTTTTGTGGGTTTATTTTATATCCTGTAACTTTGCTAAAGTTGTTAATTATTTCAAGTAATTTTTAGTTGATTCTCTAGGATTCTGTAAGTAGACCATCATATTACCTGCAAAAAGTGATAGTTTTGTTTCCTCATTGCATATTTTGATTCCTTCAATTTCTTTTTCTTGTCTTATTGCTAAAGCTAACATTTCTAGTACAGTATTGAACAATAGTGGTGATAATGGGCATCCTTGTTTCATTCCTAATCTTATTGGGAAAGCTTCTAGCTTATCCCTATTACATAAAATGTTTGTTAAGGGTTTTAGATAGGTACTGCTTATCATTTTAAGGAAAACTCCATTTATTCCTATGCTCTCAACTGTTTTTAATAGGAGTGGGTGCTGTATTTTGTCAAAAGCTTTTTCTGCATCTATTGATGTAATTATATGATTTCTTTTAGTTTTGTTATTGATATGGTCAATTATGCTGACAGTTTTCCTAATATTGAATCAGCCCTGCCTTCCCACCTGGTCAGAGTGTATTATCCTCATGATAAATTGCTGTAATCTCTTTGCTAATATTTTATTTAATTTTTGCAACAATATTCATTAGGGAAATTGGTCTATAATTTACTTTGTTTTGGCTCTTACTGGTTTAGCTATCAGTACCATATTTGTGTCATAAAAAGACTTTGCTAAGACACTTTCTCTTATTTTTCCAAATAGTTTTATAGTATTGGAATTAATTGTTTTTTAAATGTTTGGTAGAATTCACTTGTAAATCCATCTGGCCCTGGAGATTTTTT
>CM053624.1:312233803-312266106 GCA_028646595.1 Phalanger gymnotis
ATCTCTTTTAATTAAATCTATCTTTACTTTTGCTTTGTCTGGGATTAGGATTGCTATACTTGCTTTTTTTACTTTAGCTGAGGCACAGTATATTTTACTCTAGCCTTTTACCTTTACCCTGTGTGTATCCCCCTGTTTCAAATGTGTTTCTTGTAAACAGCATATTGTAGGATTATGGTTTTTAATCCATTCTGCTCTCTGCTTCCGTTTTATGGGAGAGTTCACTCCATTCACATTCACAGTTATGATTTCTGTGTCTTTTTCTCCATCCTACTTCTCCCAGTTTATGCTTTTATTTCTCCCATTCCCCTTCCACTCCTCAACAAAGTTTTGCTTTTGACTGCCGCCTTCCTCAGTTTATTTTCTCTCTTTATTCCCCTCCCTTATCTTACCATTTCCCACTTGCTACTTCTCCCCTCTCTTCTGACCACCCCCCTCCCTTTTTTTCCCCCTTTCCCCTCCTACTTTCTGTAGGATGAGTTAGATTTACTTATCAGGATATGTTATTCCCTTCTTGAACCAGATCAGATGACAGTAAAGATCAAATACTGCTCTTCTCCCTCCCTTCTTTCTCTCTACTAAAATGTGTTTTTGTGCCTCTTCATTTGGTATAATTTACTCTTTTCTACTACCTCCTTACCTCTTCTCTCATAGCCCTCCCTTTACATCTCTTATGTTTTTTATCCTTATATCAGTTATTTTATACACATTCACCGTGTACGTGTATCCCTTTCAATTGTCATAATAGCTGTACTATTCTCAAGATTGACGTATATATGTATGTATATAAAAAACATACAAAGACGATATAATCCTATATAAAGATGCAAATAATTTGCCCTTATTGATTAATAAGGTTTGTGAGGGTTTTCCCCCCATTTACCTTTTTATGTCCCTCTTGAGTTTTGTATTTGGAGATCAAATTTTCCATTGAGTTCTGGCCTTTTCATCAGGAAGGTCTGGAATTCCTTTATTTCGTTGAATATCCATCTCCTTGCCTGAAAAATTATGCTTAGTTTTGCTGGGTAGTTGATCCTTGCTTGTAGTCCCAGCTTCTTTGCCCTTCTGAATATCATATTCCAATTTCTCCTGTGTTTTAATGTAGAAGCTGAGAGATCCTGCGTGATCCTGACTGTAGTTTCATAATATTTGAATTGTTTCTTTTTGGCTGCTTGCAGTATTTTCTCCTTGACTTTGTAATTCTGAAATTTGGCTATAATATTTCTTTATGTTTTCAGTTTGGGATCTCTTTCAGGGGGTGATGGGTGAATTCTTTCAATGACTATTTTGCCCTCTGGTTCTAGGACCTCTGGGCAGTTATCTTTGATAAATTCTTCGAAGATACTGTCAAGGCTCTTTTTTTCATTGTGGATTTCCGGTAGACTAGTAACTCTTAAATTGTCTCTCCTTGATCTATTTTCCAGGTCAGTTGTTTTCCCAATCAGATATTTCACATTTTTTTTTCCTTTTTTTTCATTCTTTACATTTTGTTTTACTACTTCTTGATGCCTCATAGAGTCATTAGCTTCCACTTGCTCAACTCTAATTTTTAACGAGTTACTGTCTTCATTTTGCTTTTGAGGCTCCTTTTCCAATTGGTTGGCTTTACCTCTCAGGGTGTCATTTTCTCTATTTAGATTCTGAATCTCCATAGCCATTTTGCTAGTCTTGTTCTTTAGGGACTCGATTTCGTCAGTGGATATTTTTTCCATTTTTTCCCTTTTTTTTCTCTTACCTCCCTAATTTGGTTTTTAAAATCCTCCTTTAGCTCTTCCAGTAATGCTTTTTGGTAATGCTTTTTGGGCTTGAGACCAGCTCACATTACCTTTTGAGGTATCAGGTGTGGGTATAGTGTAGGGGAAGGGTCTGGCTGCCTGAAGTCTGTTCCCCTAGGGTTGCTCTCCAGCACTGTTGTTCTTCAGCTGTGGTCTCAGCTCTTTGTTGTTTGAGCTGGTGTCTGGCACTTCCCCCGGGAGAGCAAGAGTACGTTTGGGCTCCTGGTGGTGACCCCTGCTGGCTCTGCCCCTCTGGGACTCAGGAACTCCCACTACTCGGCCACTGAAGCCCCACTTCTGTCTCCTCTATTCCAGTGTTTTTTTCTGAGGAATTCTCTGGGTGGAGAGGGGAGGGATTAGAGCTATTTACCTGGCCATTATGTCTCCCGGAAGTTCAAGAAGCCGAGTTTCATACCTTTGGGCTGCAAGCCTCAAGAGTTGATGTCTCATGGCTGGTGGCGTTGCGCTGCCTGTTGTCGCTTCCACAGACTGCCGTCCTGTGTTGGGAGGCCTGGGAGTCTCTGCCGGTTTCGGGCACCCAGCTTCCTCCTCATTGATAATTTCTTGACACATGCTATCCAGGCTCTTTTTTTGATCACGTCTTTCAGGTAGTTCAGTAATTCTTAAATTATCTCTCCTGGATCTATTTTCCAGGTTACTTCTTTTTCTAATGAGGTATTTTACATTTTCATCTATTTTTTCCTTCTTTTGATTTTGTTTGACTGATTCTTGATGTCTCATAGAGTCATTAGCTTCCACTTGCCCAAATCTAATTTTTACGGAATTATATTCTTCAGTTAGCTTTTGTATCTCCTTTTGCATTTGGCCAATTGTACGTTTTAAGGAGTTTTTTTCTTCAGTGGATTTTTTTTTCCCATTTGGCTGATTGTGTTTTTAAAGGTATTGTTTTCTTCAGTCATTTTTTGTCCTTCCTTTTCCAAATTGTTGACTCTCTCTTGCATATCTCTTATTTCTTTTCCCAGTTTTTCTTCTACCTCTCTTATTTGATTTTTAAAATCCTTTTTGAGCTCTTCCAAGAAGACTTTTGGGGCTTGAGACCAATTTATGATCCCTTTTGAGGTTTCACATGTAGGCATTTTGACATTGTCTTTTTCTGAGTTTGCGTTTTGATCTTCTATGTCACCATAGTAGCTTTCTATGGTCAGGGCTCTTTTCTGTTATTTGCTCATTTTTAGCCTATTTCATGGCTTTTAAAGTTGAGCTCTGCTCCTTGGGCACCAGAGGCACTGTCCCAGTGTTGGGGGCCAGAGGCCTGGTCACTGGCTTTCTATGCTGGGGCCTCAGGTCTTGGTGGCTTGCCCACTGTTCTGGGGTGGCCTGGCCTAGTAGTGTCTATTGTGCTCTGGGTTCTAGGGCTGACAATTTGCCTTCTGAGCTGGGGCTGGAGGCCCCCAAGCTGGCCTGCTGTACCACTTGCCTCCTGCGCCAAGATCAAGGGGCCTTAGTTGTTGATCTGTACTGTAGCTAAACGCCTCCCACTAGCTTTCCCAGAAACCATCTACACTGGGCTGTGCTCCCCTTTTACCCAAGTGAGACAGACCTTTCCTGAAGTCTTTCTAAGTTATCTTAAGCCGGAAAATTACTTCACTCCATTTTTTTAATAGGGTCTCTCACTCCAGAATCCATTTAGAGGCTTGATTTAAGGAAACTAGGGAGAGGTTAGGCAACTTCCTGTCTCTACCTCAGACCAGGATTTCTTAAATTTTTTTTGTATCATGCACCCCTTGGGCAGGCTAATGAAGTGGATGATTCCTTTCTCAAAAGAATGGTTTTAAATGTATAATTACAAAGGAAACCAATTATTTTAAAGTACAGTTCTCTCTCTGCCTCTCTCTTTCTTTCCCTCTCTCTGCCCCTTCATCCCTTCCTCTCTCTTCTTTTCTCTGTCTCCACATACACACATACACAGACACAGACACAGACACACACACACACACGTTCACAAACCCTAGCTTAGGAACTTCTGAATTATGTGATCCTCAGTGTCCTTTCTAGGCCTTAATTCTTTGAACCTGTGACCTCTCTCTCAGCTCTGTTGTACTAGAGGCCACACACCTAGTCCTGCTCACCCTCTGAGGTGTGCTGCCATGTGTCACTTTTGTAGTAATGGATGGGGGTACCTCAGTAGCTTTTCCTCCAATATGTCAATTCATTTGGAAATTCATCAAATATTAATTTTATTTTATTTTTATTAATATTTTATAAACATTATAGACTCATAAAATGTCAGAGCTGGAAGGGACCTTAGAGAGCTTCCAGGTCACCCCCTTCATTTTACAGAATGGAAAACTGGCCCAGAGAGAGTAAGATCCTAGAGAGAGTGAATGGCAGAGCTGCTGGTAACAACCCCCTTCTCCTGACTTCTGTTCGTATGCTCCTTCTGCTGTGTCACACTGCAGCCTCTGGGTTTGTCTAAAACACACAATGAAAAGCTATTTCCTCACACTTTCTCCAGCATCTTTTTAATCATGTTATTTCCATTTCAGGATAGTGCGATCACTTAAATTCCGTCACATTGTAAATGGTAGTGAATGATCATTGGCTTTTAAATTTTTCTTCTTTGGTGGCTGTTGCTCTTAATTGCCTTTATTCCTAAAATCTCAGTTCTCCCCAGACCTTGCTGCTGTTGTGGCCATGCAAGGCCTCCAAGGTCATAGATGTGGAAATTTGGCTACTCTTTCCTTGATCCCCTTGCCTTCCCAAGAGATACAATGACACCCCTTTTCTTGAGTGAAATAGAGCAACTCTTTCACTACTATCACAGGGAACTTTCACTTGGGTATGCTCTTCCTGGTCTCTCTAAGGCCTTAGGAAGCAGTTCCCCAGCAATTTATCTACTGCATTTCTTCTAAAAGTTGAAAAAAGCAAATTTCAGGTCAATATAAGGAAATACTTCCTAGCAATTATAGAGCTATCCCAAAGTGGAGTGAGCTTGTAAGGCAGTGAATTCTCCATCAGCAGAAGTCTTCAGGTAGAGGTTATTGGGGATAGTGTAGAGGAGATTCTTACAAAGATATAGGTTGATACATGGAAAGATGATGTGTACGATTCATGAGATCTCAATATTTGGGTAGCTGAAGGGAATATGCATGTGTGTATATGTATGTGTATATATGTATATGTTTACGTATGTATATATGTTTATGTGTGTGTATATATATGTGTGTGTATGTGTATATATCTGTATATCTATAGTCTCTTTTAGCTATGAGGTTCTGTAAAACATGATGCCTACTGGAGATTTTATGATGATTTGTTGCTGGCAAACCAGGGGAAAAAATAAAGTGGGTTTCAGAGGTACACCCATTCTACCATGATCAAATTTGTGCCTAATAAGAGAGAACTGAGAATCCTTCTGGGATGCCTGCTCCTTATTTATGTCTCTAATCTGCGCTTCTTAGTCCCAATTTGCTTCTAGTTGGATTCTCTAGCTGCCCCTAAACAGTCAGATATCCTTTCTGGGTTTTTATCACCCTGACTACAGATTACTCCCCCTGTCCACCCCTTCCACTCCTACTCGTATGCTCTTGAATGGAGCTTGAGAAAGTCACACAACCTTGCTGACTAGATATACTGTGAATTAATGTTATAGAACTTCAGCCAGAGGGGAACCATTACTGCAGCAAGACAGTCTTTTTCTTTTCCCCTAATTAATTCTCTGTCTTACTCCCTACAGAAACTATTCCAAATCCTTTCTTCTTCCATACCTCTTCCTCCTTCTTTCTTAGCTTTCTCATAATTTACTGAGAAAATTGAGGCTATTTACTGAGAGCCTTCTTTCCATCTCTTTCTTTCAAAACTCCTTAATATCTCTTAGGTTTTCCTCCTTTCATTAGGCCTCTAATTATGAGAGGATTCTTTTATCTTCTCTATAAGATATCCCCCTCAAATCAATCTCTCTCTCTCTCTCTCTCTCTCCTCTCTCTCTTTCCTTCTCTCCCCCTCTTTCCCTCTTTTCCTCTCTTCCTCTTTCTTCCCTATCTGTCCCTACCTGTTGATTCCTTCACTTGTGACTTCAGACAAGACTAGATCTCCCTGATGCTTAAACAACTTTGACTAGACTGTACCATTCCCTCAAAATATCACCCTATGTCTCCTTTTCTTTTCTCAGCCAAACTCCTTGAAAAAGCAAAAAAAGCTCTGCACTCTTTGCCTCCATTTTTCCTCCTCTCACACATTCCTCAGCCCTTTGTAGTTTCTTCCTGACCTCATCACTCACTGAAATTACTCTTTTTCAAGTTACCAATGATTTTTAATTGCCAAACCTGTTGGTCTTTTCTCAGTCCTCAGTTTTGACCTGTCTGCCACTTTCCTCTCTCCCTGAACATTCTTCTCTGCGTTTTCCTGGAGCTAGTTTCCTGCTTCCACTCCTATCTCTCTGACCCCTCTGTCTCAGTCTCCTTTGCTACCTTATCAGTTATTAACATGCCCTCTAACTCTAGGTTTTTCCAAAGGCTGTCCTGGGTCTCTTCCCTTTTTTTCTGTCCTTTCTTTCTCTTGGTGACTTCCTCATTTCCCATGAAGTTATTTATCTCTATGTAGATGACTCACAATCAAGGAGGCAGCACTGGCTCCAGAATCAGGGGACCTGGGTTCAAATCTTCTCTCTGATGCTTTTTACCTGTGTGACTTTAGGCAATTTCTCTACCCTCTCTTGACCTCAGTTTCCTCATCTACAAAATGAGGGATTGTTTAGATGGCCTCCGAGGTCTCTTAGAGTTGGAGATCTGTGATATTATGATCTTTTCTCTCCAACCTCTGTCTTCCTTCTGAGCTCCAGTGCAGTATCACCAACTGCCTAGTAGACACCTTGGCCTGGCCCTCCCCTTCCCACTCCTATCACTCAAATAATACGCAACCAGGTGTTTTATTTATGGAAGTCACTCACTTGGACAGGAACCAGAGAAGGCATTAATAACATTTTTTAGCAAGGAAAATGTTAAATATGAACTTACTTAAGAGTGAAGGACTTTGGCAGCAGTATTTACCTTCAGTCAATGATTGTGCAGATTAAATGATTTTTATGTGTATGTAAAATAAAAGACTCCAAACAAATTGTTGCCCTTTCCCTGTGAGCAATGTTACTTCAGAGTTATCTACTGCTTGAAGGGAATAGAGTATAGGACTTGGAACTAAAAAGTGGGTTCACATCCTGCCTGACAGTTACTACCAGGTGACCCTCTGCAAGTTATATAACCTCTGTCTTAGTCTCTTCACCTGTAAAAAGAAGGAGATTGAACTAGATGGCCTTTTAGGTACTTTCCAGCTCTAAACCTATGATCCTATCAAACAATAAATATTTATTTAGGCTAGACACTGGGCTAAGTGCTGGGGATACAAAAAGAGGCAAAAGATGGTCCCTGCCCTCAAGGAACTAATAGTCCAATGCATGAGACAACATACAAACACGATGTATACACGATGTATAGGATAAGTAAGAAATAATAAACAGAGGGAAGGCACTAGAATTAAGAGGGGTTAGGGAAGGTGTCTTGTAGAAGGTGAGATTTTAGTTGCGACTTAAAGGAAGCCAGAGAGGTCAGTAGTCAGAGCAGAAGAGAGAAAACATTCCAGGCGTAGGGGATAGCCAGAGAAAGTACCCAGAACCAAGAAATGGAGTGTCTTGTTTGTGGAACAGCCAGGAGGCCAGTGTTCCTGGATTGCAGAAGATGTGGGGAGGAAGGTGTCAGAGGACTGGAAAGGTAGAGGAGGCAAGGTTATAAAGGACTTTGAATGCCAAACAGCATTGTGTATTTGCACCTGGAGATGATAGGAAGCCACTAGAGTTTATTGGGGGCTGGGGGTGTGTGTGACATGGTCTGACCAGCCACTTTGGTGGCTGAAGATGGGTTGGAGTGGGAAGAGACTTGAGGCAAGCAGACCTACCAGCAGCCTATTGCATTAGTCCAAGCATGAGGTAATGAGGGCCTGCTCCAGGATGACAGAGGAGAGAAGGGAGTATATTTGAAAGATGTTGCAGAGGTGAAATTGATAGGTCTTAGTAACAGATTAGATATGGGGGTTGAGAGATAGTGAGGAGTCAATAATGACTCCCAGGTTGTAAGCCTGAGGGACTGAGAAGATGGTGTTACTCTCTATAGTAATAGGGAAGGGGGGGGGAGGGGAAGGTATTGAGTTCTGTTTTTGACGTATTGAGTTTAAGATGTCCACATACAGTTCAAGATATCTGTAATGTAGTTGGAGATGCAAGGTTGGAGGTCAGCAGAGAGATTGGGGTAGATAGGAAACGTAAATTTGAGAATGATCAGCATAGAGACGGTCATTAAATCTGTGGGATCTTAAAGATCACCAAGTGAAGTTGTGTAGACGGAGAAGAGAAGAGGGCCCAGAACAGAACCTTGAGGGCCACCTATTGGTTAGGGGGTGTGACCTGGAGGAAGATCCAGTAAAGGAGCAGAGGAGGAGGGGTCAGTTAGGTAGGAAGAGAACCAGGAGAGCAGTGTCCTGAAAACCTAGAGAGGAGAAAGGAACCAGGAGGAGAGCATGATCAGTAGTTTCAAAGGTTACAGAGAGGTCAAGGAGAATGAGGACTGAGAAATTTGAAACTCAGCATGTTCAAAACAGAACTCTTTATCTTTTCCCCCAAACCTGCCCTCTTACAAACTTCCCTGTTTCTATCGAAAGTACCAACATTTGGGGCAGTTAGGTGGCACAGTGAGTAGAGCACTGGCCCTGGAGTCAAGAGGACCTGAGTTTAAATCTGGTCTCAAACACTTGGCACACTTACTAGCTGTGTGACCTTGGGCAAGTCACTTAACTCCAATTCCCCTGCCTCCCCGCCTCCAAAAAAAAAATACCAACATTTTTTTAGTCACCCAAGTTCATAAGCTTGGTATTATCAATTCCTCATTCTTCCTTGTCCCACATATCTGGTCATTTGCCAGATCTTGTCTTTTCTCCTTCCACAACATCTCTTGTATCAGACCCCTTCTCTCTGCTCACACAACTACCATCACCTCTCTTCTAGAATGTTGCAATGGCCTCCTCATTTTTGTGTTCTTCTTGCCTCGAGTCTCTTCCTGTTTTAATCCATACTACACACTGTGACCAAAGCATTTTACTTCAGATCTAACCATGTCAATCAACTCCAGTGACTCTCTGTTGCTTCTAGGATAAAATTTAAACCCCTCTGTTTAAGTTTTAAAGCCCTTCACAAGTTGGCTCCAACTTCTCTTTTCAGCCTTGGTGGACATTACTCTTCCTCCCACATTCTTCAGTCCATCCAAACTGTCCTTCTCTCTGTTCCTCAAACCCAGCCCTCTATCTCTCATCTCCATGCTTTTGTAGTGGCTATTCCTCAAGCCAGTAGTATCCCTACCCTCCTTCAAGATGGCAGTCAAGTGCCCCCTTTCACATGAAACTATTCCTGGTTAGTACCCCCAACGGCTAGTTCCTTAGTGCTCTAACCTAACTGGTATTTAATTAGCTTGTATTTCTTTGTGTTTATTCTCTTCATGTTTATTTGGTTAAGGCTTAGTGCAGTTTTTGGCTTTAATAGCTTTTAACAGCATAAAGGCTCTTGGGACACCTATCATATATGCTTGTGTGTATACACACATACATATGTGTATATATTTTTACATGCACGCACACACACGCATGATATACATACATTCATATATACACACACACATACACATACACACATATACATATATACCTATACACACGTACGTAGTCTCTCATTAGGATGTAAGACACTTGAATACAGATTATCACATTGTTTGTATTTATATATTCCCAGAACCCAGCACAGTGCCTAGCCCATAGTAGGTACTTTATAAATGCCTGTCGATTGATGGTTTCAATCATTCCTGTGTTTCCCATCCTGTGACAAGGAGGATCGTAGCTTTAGAGCTCAAAGGGACTCAAGAGATCACCTGTCCCATTTTACCAATAAGAAAACTGAGGCATGGAGAGTTTAGGTGACTTGCTAAAAGGCATACAGGTAGTATGTGGCAAAACCAGGATTTGAACCCAGGTCTTCTAATACTAGATCTAGCACTTTTTCTGCTGTTCTGTATTGCCTCCCCTGATGATGAAACCAGTAGAGAACTGAGGGGTCAGTTCTGGAGTCAGAGCCCTGGGGTTCTTTTCCTTTGTGTGAAGGTAGAAGCCTAAATGTCAGGATGACTTTCAGAATCTCTCCCTGCTGGACCTCAGGAAGGATATTCAGAGTTTTTCTTGACAAGATACTCTTGCGCTCTCTCTCTCTCTCTCTCTGCAGAAGCCTATGTGCCCCCACAACTCTTCTATAATGGGAAGGTGGATTACTTTGACCTGCAGCGACTAGGGGGCCTTCTGTCTCATCTTAAGAAAACCCTCAAAGGTATGTTTGTGTGAAGCCTGACAGGGTAGGGCCTGTAGGAGCTACTGATCATCCCTCAGAGCTAGCGTGGCTTCATCAAGAACTAGTTGTGCCAGACCAAGCCCATTTGCTGTTTTTGAGAGTATTACTTTGTAGATCAGGAGAATCCTATAGACATTGTCAAATGCATTACTGAAATTCAAGCGTAGTCTGTCATATTTGTGAAGAAGCCGGAGGGATGTAGAAAAGATAGCATGGTTTTTAGGTAGATTTGGGTGGATTACCTCAAAGAGAGATGATGAAAGAATCCATGGCAACAAAGAAGTAGGTCTCTGGTAGAGTAACCCAAGGCTATGACATTTGTTATTCCATTCACATGGATGAAGGCATAACAAGCATGATTATCAAATTTGTGAGTGACATTAAATTGGGAAGAGACTTAACGGTCATGTAAGCAACCAGATGGTAGACTAGACATTTTGTCCCATCTCCATGGCTGCTTAGACCTTTCCAAAACAAAAATTATACACCAAAGTCATTAAACTGGGAAGGATAACCACTGTTACATGCTTGAGTGAAAACCCAAAGAGATTTTAGCAGGCCATCGTAATGCTCTGAACAGAAGAATATGAAATTTCATGGTAATAAATTGAAAGTCCTGCACTTGGATTAAAATTCCTACCTGTACAGGTTCCAAGTAGGAGATGCCTGGTTTGACAACAATTCAGTAAAAGGGACCCAGGGGTTTAATGACTGTAACCTTGATATGTGTCAGTGGTGTAACATGCTCACTGAAGAAACTATGCTATCCAAGACTGTGTTAAGAGAAATGATGTCTAAAATCTAGATGGGGATAGGCCCTGGTCTGGAATATTGTGTTCCATTCAGGGCCCCACATTGACAAAGGATGTTAATAAACTAGTAGGTGTCCAGAAGAGGGTGATCGGTGCCATATAAAGATGGGTTAAAGAAGCAGAAGATGTTTAACCTGGAGATTTAAGGAGAACGTGATTACTAAGGAGAAATTCCCTAAGAAAGAGAGTCCTTTGTGAAGCAGTGAGTTCCCTGTCATTGTAGGTCTTCAGGCAGCATCTGTATGACCACTTTTTGGAAATTCCATAGAAGAGATTCCTTTTCAGATAAGCATTGGATTAGATGACCTCTGAGGTCTCTTTCAGCTTTGTAATTCTGGTCTCAAGCATGATGAGGAAGGGCAATAGAAGGAGACAAAGTCTTAAATCTGGAGGGGCCTGTGATCATAAGTGGTAAATTGGTTGACTTTAACTTACAGGAGGATAGCCTTCTTCATTAGGACCCCGCTGCTACAGATCCAGAAAAGGAAGAGTTAGTTTATATGGAGGGAGCCTTCCTGGCTTTTTAGATCAGCTCTCACGTGAAGGTTTATAGCTGGCCCTATTAAGAGAAGCCTTGGAGGACAAAATCCACGTCTGGACATCCATATCTCTGAAAGCTGCATGTGGTTGTGCTATCTTCATGGCCCTTGGTTTCCCCCAGGCTCCTACATTCCCATCTTGGTCAATTCCCAGACTACTTTTCACACTTGGTCTATGTTGTACAGGCTCCTTTTCAGCAGAGGGAGCCAGAGAATCTCATTTAGTCTACAGATAGGGAGTGTAATGTGTTTCCTGATTGAGGTTTCATGGTGTCAATGATACTGTACATTTGCACAGGCTTTTAATTCTTTTTTAAGCCCTTGAACATCTGTTATCTCATTAGGTCTTCTCAACAGCCTTGGGAGGCAGGCAGAGCAATCCAAGTCAATAAATAGGCACGGATTCAGTGGTCAGTGCCTGGGGCTCTGAGGATGACCGGGCCAATAAGCTTCCTCTCTGCCCTCTCACAGGCCAGGGACCTGGGGCAAAATGGAGGCACAAAAGTTTTAGGCCACACAGCTATGTAGTGGTAGACCCAGACCAGCCCAAGGATCTCCTTATGCCCAGTCATTTGCTCTTTTTGCCATGTCCCTAGGCACCAAGTCTTTTCATATATTTACTTATTCATGCAAATGTTGTTGTCCTCCTTATAGCCACTCCATCCCCCCAAAATGTAGGGACTATTTTTTGTTTTTTTTTTTTTAATACTCCCCCGGTGCCTAGACTAGTGCCAGGCACACAGGAAGTGCTTTATAAAAGCTTTTAATTGAATTGCTCAGCTGGGGGAGGTAGGTGGATTTTAGATAAGACTCTCCTTGCTTAGGTGAAAATTATGCTATATTGGGAATAATTCACAAACATGGATAGCTGGAGCTACAACACACTGTGAATAATATAAGACAAGGACATTCGAGAGGCACAAACAAAAGTGCTTAAAGTCACTTGCTTGCCTTTAAAAATGTGGCCCTTTTTCTTGATTGCTGGGCACTGGAAGAAACTTTGTAACCTGAATGAGGCTCAGTCACAGACCTCACCCTGCATTGGCTGCCCTATCCTCTGGGGACTTTGGACAGTTCTTTCAGAGCTCTATGTACTGCAGGACCAAAGAGTGTCAGGCTTTATTGCCCATGATCCCAAAACCTGAGACCAACCCCCACGCCCATGCTCTTTCTCCCAGATGACCTGGCATCGAAGGCAAACATCTTGATAGACCCCTCAGAGCTGCAGGCCATCACCATGGATGACCTTGATGAGGATGACGAGTCAGCTACATCAACTGCACAGGTGACCCTTCCTTAAGTACTTTTTCTTGCCCTCTTTGGACCTCTCAGATCTCTCTGGGTTTATCCCAAAGTATTCTTCTACTCCAGGTGACTTAGGTCATCTCTGGGAAGACTTCTCCCTGGCCAGCCAGGTTAGATGCCCAGAGAAGGGGCCTAAATGCCAAGTAGCTCTCACTGAGATGACATCACTCCCTACCCCTGCTTTAGAGTACAAAGCATCCTTTCTGAATTTCTCCTCTTCCCTAATCTCAGGCCTGTGGAGTTCCTTGAAGATTCACATGAAAACAGAATTTATATTGTTGTCTTCCTTTGGGATAGTGGTCCTACCTTCACTTGCTCCCATTTACTTCCCAGGGAATAATAGTGCTACCTTATATATACAGTGTTTAATAGTTTATAAAATACCATCTGTAGCCATTATCTTATTTAATGTTTTCAATATCCCTGTTAGATATGCAGGTTAGGTCATTTATTTATTCAGCAAGCATTCATGAAGTCTTTGTTGTCTTCAAAGCACTGTGCAAGATGCTAGAGGTGATACAAAGTTCACACAGTCCTTCCCTTCATTACAAAAAAGGAAAATAAGGCTCAGAGAGGTGATTTGGCCAAGGTTTCACCTCCTAGTAAGTACAAGAGCTGGAAAAGAACATATCTTCTAGTCGAAGGCTCTTTCTAACCCTAACCACACCACAGCTACCTCACTAACTTGAGATTCTTAGCCAAGCTCTGCCTAATTTTTTTGGGGGGTGTGTGTGGAGGGAACACTGGGGAGGCTCTCAGTATAATTGGTCTCTCTTCTTTCTCAGCGCCCTGTGGCTGCTCTAGCTATTGGAGGGGCCCTGGCCAGGCCTAGTTGGCTCAGCTCTCCAACACTGAGTCGGGCCAACCGCTTCCTCAGCACAGCAGCCGTGAGCCTCATGAACCCCCGGAGGCCCCTGGGCGCCATGGAAAAAGTGAAAATCCGAACGCTGAACGTGGAGCAGAGAACAGAAGAGGATAGTATGTAATGAGGCTTAGGGGGTGCTGTGACAGTTCAAATCAGGAGGATTCAGCAAACATCTTTTAAGGGTCTACCAAGCACCTAGCCCTGGGGATACACAATTGAAAAATGAGACAGTCCATGCTCTAAATGAGCTTGCAATTTATTGGTATAATTCTACAGGAACAAGTCTAATATAAAGTAGAGAATGCTGGAGCAAAAGGGGGAGAGAGAGAGAGAGAGTGTGTGAGTGCGAGAGCTGGAAGGAAATTTCAAGAGTGAAGAGTTACTTTCACTTGTGAGGATCAAGGAAGGCCTCAGGGCCTCAGGTGGCACTTGAGTTTTGAACGGAGAATAGGATTTCAGTAGATGGAGGTTAGGAGATGGATTGTTCTGAGCACATTCAGGGGGTAGCCTCTGTGAAAGCTACAGAGATAGAAGGTGGCATAGCAAGTTTGGGGAATTAGCAAGTGGTCTGGTTTTCTGAAATGCAGAATTCTTTTTTTTTTTTTGGAGGGGGGAAGGCAGGGTAATTGGGGTTGTGACTTGCCCAAGGTCAAGTGCCTGAGGCTGGATTTGAACTCAGGTCCTCCTGACTCCAGGGCCAGTGCTCTACTCATTGCACCACCTAGCTGCCCCGAAATGGAGAATTCTTGAAGGACAGTAGAGTGAAATGAGGCCACAAAGATTGGTTGGAACCAGGGGGCCTCACATGCCAGACTCAAGAATTTGTTTATTTATTTATTTATTTAGGTCCTATAGTCAGTAGGGACCCACAGAAGATTTTTGAATAAGGGAGTAACATAGCTGAACTTACACATTAGAAAGATTCTTTTGCAAGCTGTGTGGAAGAAGGACCAGAGAGGACAAAGATGAGAAGTGGATAAGACTGGTATGACAGCAAAGGACATTAATGAGGAGAATGCCCTTATGCCCAGGGTAACAAATCCCACTAGATTTGGGCCCTGCCCAAAGGGGATTCGGGCTTTGACAGAGCCAGTCTCCCAAGGACCTTGATGGCTCTCACTAAGACCCAACCTCTTCCTTGGAATGAAGCGTTCTGTTGCCCAGATCGCAAGGAATGTGGCCTTGGCAGTCTGCCAGTTGGGTTTCCTTGTCTCTTATGGGGTGATAAGGGTGGTCAGTAGTTTTCTGAGCCTTTCTTCTTCCCATGCTACAGAGGTTGCCTCTGTAGCAGGTCCCTGCCCTGTTGGTTGGCTCTGCAATCCTAGAAGTGATGCTGCTTCCTTTGACATTTGCGTGCTGTCAGGGTAAGGAGCCAAGGACTCCAGAAGGGACTGGGGGTCATCAGGAGATTCTTCTTCTTCAGGGCCTGGATCAGTGCCCAGGCAGACCTCAGGAAGATATTCTGTCCCCTCATACCCTGACCCAGCCCTGCCCTGGGTTTAGGTGACCACTAATGGCTGCATGTGGGTTTGGGAAGAGCACCTTCAGGAGTGAGGAGATGAAATGAGGAAATTGATGCTTTAAAAATAGCTCTCCCCGCTGCTTTCACCCAGATCTGACCTTGTGAAAGTACTTGCATCATGGGCTTTCCCTGCTGCTACTTGTAGGACCCTCTAGGGATCCAGCAGGGCTGATCACAGAACTTCCAAATTGGAAGTTCTTCAGAAATCCTATATTCCAAACTGTGAACAAGAATCTCCCCTCTGTAGCATCTCTGACAAGTGCTCATCCGTCTTCCTCAGGAAGGTGTCCAGTGACAAGGAATTCACTGCTCTTCATCCAGGGGCAGTTTTCACTGGGAAGAAGTTTTTCCCTATGTTGTACTGCAGTTTGCCTCTCTGTAGTTACAAGTCATTACTCTGATTTTACCCTCTGTGGACAATTAGACTAAATCTATTCCTTCTTCTGCTTCACAGCCTTTCAAACTGTGATTATATGTCACTTCTCCCCACCCCTCCAACAACTCAGCCTTGTCTTTTCCAGGCTAAGTATCCTCAGCTCCTTCAGGTGCTCCCTTAACAGCAGGCGTGTCCTCCCATGGATGTACTCTAGGCTGTCCAAAACGTCGTGCCCAGTTATGCTCTGATCAGAGCAGAGTGCAGTAGGACTGTTAACTCCTTTGGACTGGATTCTGTCTCTTAATGTAGCCTAAGCTTGCACTAGTTTATTTGGCTGTCAAATTTACTGTTGACTCTTATTGGTTTTCCAGGCCTATTTTATTAAATCAAGTGTAAGACGGTTCATTTATACCAATTTAATTTAATTTAATTTTGGAGGTGTGAAGGGCTGTGAGTCAAGAGAGGCAGGCAAGAGAGTATTAGCCTTCATTCAGATGGTTCTCCTCACCCTAGACATCCAGGTCTAGTCATATTAGAGTGGGCTTGGCCATTTTAGCCATGTTCTTTGTGTGGCCCTGCCTATTGCCCTAAACTACCTGACTTGAGGCCCCCCGACTTGTTAGTTGCACTGTAGTATGTTTGTGTTTGAGGCCCTATTCTCCTTTTGTGGCTGGGGCACCAAGTATTGGCCTAAGGCAGCCATTGAAAGATCACTGATGGTTATTGGGAAGTCCTCTTGCTCCATTGCTTTAGGGAAGGGGCCAGGGAGATTGCATGTTGTCCTAAGCCTCTCTTCCCTGTGCAGTTGAAGGGAGCCACGGGAATGAAGGCCTGTTGTTGGGGAGGCCCCCAGAAGAGCCAGACCAACCCCTTACGGAGAACTCCCTACTAGAGATCCTGGATGGGGTCATCATGATGTACAACCTGAGTGTTCACCAGCAGCTGGGCAAGGTGAGCGGGGGATTGACTTCTTCTGATCCAATAGAATTCAGACTTGGGCCCCCTGGCAGAGCTTGATGGGAAGTGGCTCCTTAACAACAGAAAACTCCCTGGTCCCACCAGTTTCTTCTGGCTTAGGTGGGGCTGAGCTAGACATCCCTCCCCACACTTGGAAACCAGAGTCTTGGCCTTGCAGAGTTGATCATCCTGGTCCATGGGCGTCCTGGGAAGATCTGCATGCTCTTGTAACTTATTTAGGAAACAGAGTGAGACAGGCTGAGGGGTGGAAGGAGCTTTAAGAAAAGAAGATTTCCTTGTCTAGACTTGCCCTGGTGGGTGGGGTGAGATAGGACTATGTGAACAGTAGGTTTTGAGAGAGGACAGAAGATCAGCTTTGCTGAGGCCCCTTAAAACCTAAATCTATATCCTTCTCTTTGAGTAGGCCCAAGAGCTGTCTGTGTGTATGGGCAGTGTGGCGAGGCTAATTTCAGGAATTTTTCTTTGATTCTCTCCTTCCCCCAAATTATAGCTAATTATGGAATGTTCATCCTCGAGCCTGTAAGGGGAGGGTTAAAGGGCAGGGATGGGCAGGATTTGTTCATGAAATGAGTGGTTCTGGACTTGGGACCAAGGCTGTTAGGCTTACTTGGGGAGAGCAGATAGAGGAGCTGTTTCCTTGTGCTGGTTTGATCCTAGATGGTGGGTGTTTCCGACGATGTGAATGAGTATGCCATGGCCTTGAAAGACACAGAGGAGAAGCTCAGCCGATGTCCAAAGTGGGTAAGAACAGTGTCTTTTAAGCCTTAGAGCTGGGATAGTGAGTAGGGTCACTGAAGGCCAGTCCCTTTGGGTCCAAGAGGTCTCTTTGTCTTCATGCTGTCTCTTAACATCGTAGCCCCATAAGAACGGTGCTAATTTCCTATCCTGAGGGCACATCTTTGCATCATGTTCTGTTCCTAGAAAACTGCCCCCATTCCCTTCTCCCCTGCCAAATATAGAACCCAAGGAGTTCTCAGATATGTGCCTCCTTTTTCCTCTTTTCATTCAGTATCTGCTTCATACCCTTTACCTGCTTTAGAAAAATAGCCCTTGTTTATTCTTTATTACTAGACTGTGCCTTTAATCTTGCTGGACTTCTGGTGTTTGGCATTATCCCCTGGGCCTGTGCCTGGGCCAGATTAGCTCATTAGCTGTTGGGCCTGGGCTGCTGCTGCCAGCAGGGCTTCTGAGCAGCGAGATGCTGTATTAGCCCCTGCTCCCGCTTTGTTAGGGAAGTCCTCTCAGTCCTGTTAAGTGCTAATGTGTGGGTCTGGGAACTCATACACAGCAGTGCTTGGGAGAGCTGGCTGCTGCTCTGCTGTTTATGATGAGAGCATCAATTATGAATCTGAAAGGAAAGTGCCCAGCACTTGCTGAGTCATCAGAGCTCCAAATACAAGGAATCGACATTTCTCTGTTGCTCTGTCTCCCCTCATCCCAGTCTATAGACATGCTGTGGGGCAGCTAGCTTTCCTTTAGGGGACCCTGGCCCTAGGACTCTTGGTCATAAACAGCCAAAAAAAGAATATTCATTTCCCCTCACTCTGGAAAAGCTGGCTGGAGTCCCATGGGATTGAAGGTTGTCATTCATTCAAAATATCAAGTACCTATAGAGTCCTGGGCTTACAGAAGGGAGGTTATCAGTTGCCTTTCTCCTCCTGACCACATAAAATGGCCTCCCTTTTTCCTCATTTCCTCAGATTCTTGTATTTGAGTGGGTGGTTTGGTTCCTCCTGAGCTCTTCTAATTGAAGGTCGTATGTATGGCCAGGCCAGTACAGCTGTTTAGCACTTCATAGAGTAACAGAATCTCAGAACTGGAAGGTTCCTCAGACGTACCTGAGTAGAGACCCCATCTAGCATATCCTGACCAATGGCTATCCAGCCACTGCCTAAGCTTTCTACCCTTTAGTCAATAAACTCCAAGTGGCTCCCTGTTACCTTCAGAACCAAATATAAAATCCTGTTTGATGTCCAGAGCCTTTCATGATAGCTCCCCACATGCATACCTTTCCAGTTTTCTTACACTTCGCCCCCCCCCCCCCCCCCCCCCCCCCCCGCTTTGTACTCTTTGATCCACCAACTATAGCCTCTTAGTTCTTCCTCCATCTCCTGACTCAGAGCATTTTTCTATCTCTTCCTCACACCTAGAATGCTCTCCTTCCTCAGCACCACTTCCTGGCCTCTCTGACTTCTTTCAGTCCTAGTTAAAATTCCACCTTCTAGAGAAAGTCTTTCCCAGTCTCTCTTAATTCTAGCGTGTTCCCTCTGTCAACAGTCTCCTATTTGTCCTACACACAATATGTTTGTGCATAGTTATTTACATGTTGTCTCTCCCATCAGATTATGAGCTTTTCAAGAGCAGCAATTGTCTTTGATTCAGTTTGCATAGTGCCTGTCACATAGTAGGCACTTTATAAATGTTTATTGACTGACTAAAACAGCCCATTCCACTTTGGGAAAGTTCTGATGTTCAACAAGATTTATTAAGCATCTACTTATGTGTAAGTCATTTTCATGTTGAACCAAAAGCAAGCTCCCTGCAAATTTCTTGAAGAGAGGGACTTAGCTTTTGGTCCTTTAGGTGCTCTGTACTGATGATGTGTCACCAAGAACCTTCATGAAAGCCAGGGCTGTTCTTTGTGCCATCAGTTTTTGGTCTTGTCACTCTAGTCTCTGGGATGAGGTTGCCATCGATAGCTCTGGATTGGGAAGGGAGGATGGGCAACAGGGAGCTTCTGTTTCCTCGTTAAGATGTACAGGATTGTAAGTAAGTGTCAATCTTAGGTATATTGTAGGGTATCAGAGAGAACAAGCTGTGGGTGTGGTCCAGGGTTAGGGAGAAAGGATGCATTTACTGAATCTTCTCTCCTGGGGACATCAACAGAGGAAGGACATTCAGGAAGAGTTGATGAAAAGTCAGAAGGTTTTCTCTGAGAAGCTGAATCATTTGAGTCGACGTCTTGCCTGGATCAATGTCACTATCTACTCTAAGGTGAGGGCCATTTGGTTGGGGCTTAATTTGGATCAGGGTGGTCACTTTATCCTCTCAAACCACTGATGCCTTAGATTTCTTGAATACTGATCTGATCTTGTGGCTGAGTTAGGCAAGAGACTTCTCTCTGCCCCATGTTTGTCACCTGAGACTGTGGTTCTTACCCAGCTAACCCAGCTAACCTACACGATGAAACTGTGAGTTGGAGAAGGTAGAGCTTTGTAGAGCTCAAGAAGGGTGATCCTCCTAAAAATGGCAACCACAGAATCGTGGGATTTGGACCTGGAAGGCACCTTAGAGCCATTTTGTCTAATCCCCTGTTTTTATAGATGAGGAAGCTGGGATCCTGAGAGACTTGCCCAAGGCCCCATAAGTAATAAGGAGCAGAACCAGGATTCAAATAATAGCAAATAATAGTGCTAGCACTTATATATCGCCTGCTATGTGCCAGACACTGTGCTGAGTGCTTTACAAATATAACCTTCGAGGAAGTGCTGTTACTATCCCCATTTTACAGATGAGGAAACAGACAGACAGAGGTTAAATGACTTGTCCAGAGTCACCCATCTAGTAAGCATCTGAGGCAGGATTTGAGTTCAGATCTTCCTGATTTCAAGTCCAACGTGCTATCCACTATGCCACCTCACTGCCCAGGTTCTTGGACCCCAAATCCTGTGCTCTTTCTTGCTTCACAGGGTCATGGGAGGATCACATATGTAAAGCACTTTGCAAACCTTAAGTCATCACGATAATCTCAGTTATTAGTATTATTTTTATTATTATCTTTCAGCCAAGTGCTGAGCTGTTCTTGCCATCCTTCTCCACTCTCCTTCTCCACCCCTAAACCAGTTTTGTCCCGAAAAGCTCAGAGTATCTGGGCTCTGTGGGTTGCTAGATGCTGATTAAATATTACAAAGAGGAGAAATCCTTAGGAGCATTTTGGGTATTTGGGGAGTAGGCAAAGTGTGGAAGCCTCGTTGTTGAGTACAGATATTATCCAAATCCCTATAGTCATCCTCCCATGGTTCCCGTGTGGCATTTGACTGAAGCCCAAGTATGCCCTTCTTCAAAAACACCCTTTTCTTGGTGTGTTAGATTTTTCTCACTGAATCTCCAGATATTCCAACTGCAACAAGTAAAAGAGGCCACCTGCCCCATCTCCCTGTCTCAGTGCTCAGAGGCGATTCTGTTAAGCGCTGGCCCTGAGGACATGGTGGGCCTGGGCCCGGCTGTATTATTGCTGGGAATTGTGTGTGCTCCAGTCTCTCTTTTCATTCCTGTCCTCCTCTCAGGAGAAGATGCAGGACATTTACTGGCTCCTCCGGGTTTGTACCCGCACCATAGAGCATGGAGACCGCACGGGCTCCCTCTTTGCATTTATGCCGGAGTTCTACCTAAGTGTCGCCATGAACAGCTACAGCGCCCTTAAAAACTACTTCAGCCCTGTCAATAGCATGGAGGAGTTGCCAGGTAAGTGAAGCCTAGGTTTGGAGTAGGGGAAGGAAGATCCTTCATGAGAGGATGAGAAAAATCTCTTCTCATAGGCATTTGCCTGTTCTTCTGTTTAGGACTCAGTAAAGTAGAACACAATTCCACCCTGTAGAAACCCCCATCTAACAAGGGAGGCACAGCCTCTGTCTTCTGGGAATGCCTGCTCCAGCAGGACACTGCTCTGCCCTTGTGAGCTCTCAGTCCTAGGTAGGAGATGGAGTATGCACAGGAACAAAGCTTTCAAACCCTCCCAGTGGCATGCAAAGAATCGCAAATGAGCAGAATGCAAACTGGGCCTTTCCCTAGGGATGGCCTCTTGCAACCAAACTAACATCTGCAGCATCAGGGCTGATTCCAAACAATATTCCTCCAGATTTCCAGATTCCTGGGAGTAGCCAGTGAGGCTGAAGCTTTGGAGATAACAGAAATTTCGAAGTGGAGACAAGACCCTTCCCAGGAGAGGCATGTGTGTTAGCTCCTGGAGCCTCCTGTTTGAGAGTCCCCAAGATTGGTTCAGTTTCCCCAGCCATGAGCACTATGGTTGTCTAGCTAACAGTTTGAGAGACTCCATGTTGTTCTGCTTCTGCAGCCTCCCAGAAAGGAAAGCCAAGGCCAGGGTCACTGCTCACCATGTTACCTCTTCCGTGCTGGGATGTGGTTATGTCTCATCAGTGTCCTAGAGTTGAGGAAGATCGAGGACAGAGAGGGAAGAAGTATGAGATGCATTGGAAAGCAGCTGGGCCCTATTCCTTGAGGGCAAACTGGCAGTTTGATTTATAGCTGGCTTAGTGGGGATGGGAATGTTTCTTCTTACAAAACAAGTCAGCAAGATGTAGCCCAGCAAAGGCTGGCTTTGGGCTCCATTTGGGAGATAGAAGTAAGGACATAAATGCAGTTTGGAATGATATAACACATTGGAAAAGATCCAAGGGGATGGGAAAGCATGAAAGGGGGACAGCTGATTTATGACTTTAGCAGCGATTAAAGTTGTGCTTGTTTGGGGGCAGGGTGGAGAGCTGTTGGTTTGGGGTTATTAACAATATGGACACAGGTTTCTTAGCTGAGATCTTGGCATGTGTAGGTACAGACTCACTTTCAGAGGGTGTCAGGTTTTACACAGGTGAGCATTTTAGGCTTGCTTCTCAAAGGTCATTGGGCCTCTTAAAAAGAGAAGAGCAATTATTCCTGGAAGACCACAGCCTAGGACATCCTTGTCAAAGCTGGTTGGATAGGAAGATCTGGTGGCCCATGCCCAGATTCAATGAGAGAGGGAGAGGGCGCCTGTGGCCTGGCAGAATTGAGACTTCAAAGGGAGGCAGAGAGCTTGCATAAAATGTTTGACTCTCCAGGAAGTCCTTAGAGGGAAGGGGAAGCTACATGTTAAGAATGTGACCAGATCCCTTTACTTACCCATCTTGAATCAGAGGAGTCATGGCATCATGAAAGAGTAAGATGCTGTAGCTTTTTGTGACAGAACTTGTGATGACCCTGTGATTGCCCCCAATAGTCTGCTTATGTTTCTCCTGGCATTCAGAGCTGCCCTGGCACAAGCTGCTCTTGCATGGCTCTCCCAGACTCAGCCTTTTTAGGTTCTATTTCTGGGTGGTTTTCTTCTCATTGCTCTCATCCCCTCTGATCTGCCCTTTCAGGGTTCTCACCAATGGATGAAAGGGTATTCTCACCTGGTTCCATGCAGTGATTGCCACACTCTGTCCCATCTTAATCTTTGCTGGGGCTTCTAACCATTTCTGGGTTGGGGGGCGGGGATGGGCCAGTGTGGTTGGATATGAGAGAAGATTTAGAGAGAAAGGTTCAAAGCATGATCTTCAGGTTGGTGATAATTAATTATCTTTGAACCTGATTTACTGAAACAGTCAGGCTACATTGTCTGTAGGCAAATGTAAAGTACATGCAAATATTTTGTGTAATGATCTGTCTTGCGTCTCGTGTGAACTATACCCCGCTGTGGCCTTGGGCCTCCTTGGAAAAGACTGACAACCCTGACCTAGCCCCTTAGGTTCCTCGCAGCCCAAATCATTTGGGTGCTGGGTTCTTGAACAGCTAGAAGTGTGTACATACATGCAGTTGGAGAATACTGGCTTGGCTCAGCTTGCTGCTACTGTAGTCCTTTATCTTATATGGGGGACATCCCTGAATTTCTTGAGGTTAGGTGTTGGCCTCAGAGGACATCTTAGGGAGTAGTAGGTCTTCTTGAATACCAAAGGAAGAGAGCACCAGAGAAAAGCAAGTTTGGCCAATATTCGCTGTCCGCCCATCCATTCTCTTCCCCTTTCTCCTTTCCCATCCCCCTCACACTGTTTCTTTATCCTGAAATGTACCATAATCTATTGAGAAGGCAGATTCTTTTTCATATGTGTGAGAGTTTGACCAGCACAAAGGCCCAAACACCATTTCCTAAATTTGAAGAGAAAACACATCTGCTTCTTATCTGTCCCATCAAAGAGAAGAGATCTCATATATAATAGAAAGAACTTCAGAGTAAGTAGGAGTTAGGAGACCTAGATGTTAGTGACTAAGCCTCAGTATCTCCCACTGTAAAATGAAAGGTTGGATTAGATAATCTCTGAGGTCTTTTAGAGCTCAGACAGTGGCACATATAATGCTCATGTAGATGTTTTCTTTTTTTTTTCTTAATTTAATTTTTTTTAATGAGCAAAAAAGTATTTTCCCTCCTTGTACCGCTCCCCAACAGAAATTTTTTTTGGTAACAAATATGCATTGTTAAGCAAAACAAATTCCTGTGTTGGCCTTGTCCAAAAGATATAAGTCTCATTCTCTACCCTGAAGCTGCTGTCCCCTCACTGGGCCTCTTGAATTGTGATGAGAGTTCTTAAGCCTTTTAAGGCTTGTTTTTTGTTTTTTATGATGTTGTTTGTTTTTATAATGTTATTATTGTATAGATTGTTCTCCTGGTTCTGCTCACTTCATTCTGCTTTGGTTCAATACAAGTCTTCCCAGGTTTTTCAGGTCTATTTTCTAATCATTGTCTGGGACAGAGGAGAAGTGTTCTTCCCTTTGGTCCAAGAATCGTAGGATTTAGAACTGGAAAAGGCCTCAGTGATCATCTGGTCTGACTCCATCATTTTATAGATACAAAATAGGCCTAGAGAGGTTGGAACATACCCAAGGTCACACAGGCAGGCTACTTACTTGATTACCGTTGTATTCAAACCCTAACATTCCCACTCCAAATCCAGTGCTCTTTCCCCATTGAACCCTTCGCTTGATAGGGATAGGAATGCACCCAATGTGGAAATGTTGTTAAGCCTAGCACACAAGGAAAGATGTGTTCTTAGATGTGGGCAGGGCTTCATCGTGCTACTGCTCTTGGCCTGTGGTCCCCTTCCCAGTGCTGAGGTTAAGGGGGATGGAAATGTGTTGCGATTAAAAAAAAAAAATTCCTGGGTGGTACCAAATCCTTTGAACAGCAGCCAACTCTAAAATGATCCTTTTTTTTTTTTTGGATGCAGCTGGTAAGGTCCATCATTGGATTTTCTCTCTCTAGCTGACCCTAGAATAGAAGAGATGATGTCCACATCCAGTGGCAAATACATAATTTTCCCTGTGGTTCTGTACAGAGCTTTGCCTATCTCTGGCTGAAGGACCCATCCACCTTCTCCTTTTTCCTCTTTTGTAACAAATGGCCTTGAGCAAAGGAAGAGCCTATCACACTGGCCTTAAATGTGAAAAGCCCTGACAGGCATGTAGGATCCCTACTCTCTGCTCTGTCTGAGGTACACTGTTTGTCTGTACTCTTTGGTCTAGCCTAAATAATGATGACCCTTTATGGATGTTTCTGTGTACATCTGTTTCAAGTATCTTTTGCTCGGTTATAATTACCTGGGGTTTTCCTTTTCTTTGTGTTAAAATCCTTAGGGTTCCCTTAGCCCTTTGTGTGTTGGGCACATACATGGAGAAGATGAGGAGTCTGTTAACTTAGCCAGGCCATGGCAAGGGGTTCTGGAGATATGGCCCAAGAAATCTTCCCATAGAGCAAGAAGAGTCAGAGAAGTAAGCAGGAGACTATCAGTTCTCTCTGCAGAGCTGTTTGAAGATTCTAGCCATAGAAGAGGAAGACTTTCTTTCCCTTTCACACCAGGTGGAAGCCTCTTTGGAACCAACTTGCATTGATTCTGAACTAGATTCTCACCACAAGCACAAAATCTCCAGGGTCCTGAGGCTGAATCTTGAGACTTTTTCCCTCCACAGGTTACGAGGAGACGCTGACCCGCCTTGCAGCCATTCTAGCCAAACACTTTGCAGACACAAGAATTGTGGGCACAGGTGAGGTGGTTTTCTCACTTCTTTAGAAGACTGTGCTGGGAGTGGGCTAAGTAAGGATGTTTGCCCCAAGGACCCTGAACTTACCAAGAGCCAGGAAAACCAGCAACTCTTGAAGGCTTGATTTCCTAGTTATTTTAGTCTTTCAATTCAATTTGACAAGCATTTATTAAATGCCCACTATATGCAAGGTGCCAAGAATATGAAGACCAAAAAAACCCCCCAAACAGTGCCTTTCCTTAAGGAACTTTCTTGATGGGGTACAATATGCATATGAATAACTTAATTTTGGGTGAGGGAGGGGATGAATGTCTGGAGGTGGGGAGGAGGAAGGGTAGTTGAATGATCAGGGATAGTTCCCCCCCCCCACAAGTGGCAGCCCAGCTGAGCCTCATAGGAGGTTAATGATTCTGAACAGGGGTCTTGAAGATGCATACTCCCAGGAGAGGGGAAAGCTAATGCAAATGTATGCAGGTGGATGATGGTATTTCAGGTTTGTGGAATGACTAGTTTTAGCCAGAACCTAGACAACATAAAGGGGAGTAATGTGAAATAAGGCTAAAGAGGTAGATGGGAGCCAGATTGAAAAGGTATGTTCAAAGCAATAGGAGCCTCTGAAAGGTTTTGAACAGGGGAGTGACATAGTCACATCTTCCTCTTGCCTTGTCCCAGGAGGTATAAACAAGGTCTGTCAAGTGTCAGGTGGATGAAGAAGGGTCAAGGTGTGGTTGCTGTTTGTGCTGTCTGACTCTGGCCTCTCAGACAGAGAGAATCAAACATGTAGGAAGGAAGGTCCTCCTAATTGGTCCCATCCTATAAGATGACCTGCCTGCTGGACCCTGGACTTGGACCTTGGCTGCTCATTTTCCTAGAGAAGGACCCACCGTTTGGGGGCCCCCTGGTTTAACCCTTCACCCACAAAAGCCCCAAGCTCTTGGATAAATGGAGTTTGGCCTAGTAAACCAGAGGAGTAGCCTTTTCTCCTAGCCTAGTGACGTTGAGAAAACCCATCCTTGGCCTCTTTGCCTTCAAAGACGCCTTGAGCCACTTGTCCAATGATGACCCTTTCCAGTCCCCATCTCCCTTTCTGGGTTCTCAGACATTTCTGTCACCACTCAGACATCCGAGATTCTCTGATGCAAGCACTGGCCAGCTACGTCTGTTATCCCCACTCATTGCGTGCTGTGGAGAGGATACCTGAGGAACAGTGAGTTCTGGAGCACCCCCACTCTCACCCCCTGCAATTGTTTGGGACCCTGTGCTAGTGGTGGAAGTAAAGCTTGTGGGTGGGAAAGTGGGGAGGTGGTGGTGGCAAGTAGGGACAAAAGGGAAAAAAGAAAAGCTCCCTGCTGGAGGAATATGAGGGGGGAGGGTTGGAATGAGGTCTGTGGCTCAAGATCACATGAAGTATTCTTGCCTTGCCTCTATGTAGCAGGAAGACAAGGAAATTGAGCTTTGTTCCTTTAGTTGCTGGTGCAGTAGATAGAGCGCCAGGCTTGGAGTCAGGAAGACCTGAGTTCAAATTTGGTCTCAGACGCTTACTTGTCGTGTGGCCCTGGGCAAGTCACTAAACCCTGTTTGCCTCAGTTTCCTCATTTGTAAATGAGCTAGAGAAGAAAATGGCAAACCACTCTAGTATCTTTGCCAAGAAAACCCCAAATGGGGTCATGGAGTTAGACACAACTGAAATGACAACACCACCACCAGTCTGCCCAGTTCCACTTGTGACTTGACATTCTTATGTCTCCCCTTCCCTGTGTTGGGACAAGAGTGAGCTGCTTCTTGTAGGCTCCTTCTGTTCATCTGTGTGCTCAGCCCAATTTAGATGCCAAGGTCCTGACAAACCAGGATAAGTCTCCTTCGTTACCTCCCATATCCCTTTTGTCTTTTCATTTTTAAAGTTGCATCAGTGCCCTTTGTTTCTTATTCTACAGTTATTTTTATGATATATTCCTCTCTACCCATTCCATTGGACCCTCTCATGAAACAAAGACCTCACCCTGGGTTCTTGAAGGATGTGGCACTGTCCTTAGATCCTCACGTTTTTCCAGAAACCCAGGGAGCTATCTAGAAGTGACTGACACGCTCCCTCTCCCTTTGGCAGGCGGATCACCATGATGAAGAACCTCCTAGCTCCTTACGAGCAGCGTCCCTGGGCTCAGACGAATTGGATCCTTGTGCGGTTGTGGCGGGTAATAGCTCTGGCGTCCCATCTTGTGATTCCCCTAGTGCAGAGCTCCTTGCTGGGTGCAGAGGACGGGGGAGGCGCCGCTCCTGCCTGTGGCTAGCTGTTTGGATTTGCCACTGAGTGTAGGGTTTATACTTGGAAATGTAGGTCATGCTGCCCTCAGGCTCTTCAAATGTGTTCACAATCAGTGTTTTCTAAATTGAGTCAATTTGACATTTGAAAATGTCTCTCTGTGCCCATGAGCACCGAGCTGGGGAGAGTGAGTGAAGCAAGTGGCGGGGGGAGTGTGGGGAGAAGGGATCTGAGTGCAAAGACAAGGGAGCTGGGTCAGGCGCTGTCAGAGAAGGAGGTAGAATTTGGGATCTGTGAGGCGATAGAGGAGTTATATTGGTGAAAGACCTGGACCCAGAGATAGAGGCCACAGTATGGGATAGAGATATTGCCACAATATGGGAGCTGAGCTCACAGATTTAGAATTCCCATCCCACTGGGGTGGGAACCCATTGAGGATCAGAAGTAGGAAGAAAGCAGTGTTGGAGGGCTGGCAAAGTCTGGGTCCTGGGAGAGAAGAAAGGAAGACCCAGCCTGACTTACCCCCACCTGGCCTTTCTCTTTCAGGGCTGTGGATTTGGGTATCGCTACACTCGGCTGCCTCATCTGCTGAAAACAAAGCCTGAGGATGCCAACCTCCCCAGCCTGCAAAGTGAGTACTAGATCTTAAGGACTGAGGGCAGGGAAGCCTACCTTTTCAGCCAAAAGACTTAAAGCTGGAACTTCTGAAGACTGGGATGAGAGGGCATGAAAGGAGGGAAGGCGAAGCAAAGTTCTTGGTCAGGGGCAGGAGGTGACCCAAGTCCCAGGTTTAGCCAGAGCATCTTGGCCTGGGCCTGAAGCTGTTCTGCCAAATGTTTGGCATCATTTTAACTTCCTGTGTGGGGGCTGCTGGGCTCTGGCAAGGCGGCCTGTCCGCCTGTCACAAGGGAGAACTCGGTGCACGTGCTCCAGGAATTACCGGCTGCAGGGGCTGGGGAGAGCTTTCCTGTTTCCTCCTTTGGGTTCTGTGTTTGCAGTGCTTTGCCCTAGGTCACAACACTATATTAGCAGCAGGGGCAGAACTATAACCCAGCTCTCTTGACCGGAAGGCCCCTGCTTGCTCTGCTACACCACACTGGGCACGTCTCTGATCTGCAAACCTCTTCTGAAGGCCACTGTCCCCTGCAGCCTTCCTGTCTCTCCCTTTAACATCTCAGCTCTGTCCTCCTCCATCCCTTTCCACCCCCCTCTGCTTCTATTTTGGGTTCTTCATCTCTCTCAGTTTCTTTTGGTTTGCCTTTTGTCCTCTACTTTCTCCGCTAGCCTTCTCTCATGCCCTTAGTCAGTGGTTGTCCCAGCCAAGGCCTGTAGCGTTCTTTATTTCTGACCTTGACTTTTCCTTCTTTTGCCTTATTGACTTCTCCTCCCTCCCTCTACCTTTCACCATCCCTTCTTCTAAACTTTTCTCCTACGTTTCAGTGCTTTGGCTCTAGCCGAGGGTACCCTCAGTGTATCTGGGGTGGTTTTTTCCCTTGTTCTTCTTCCCTGATTTCCCTGGTGGGCTCTCTCCTCCGTGCCTCTCTGGAGCATTCTGCCCTTCTGTTGCCCTATTGAGCTGAGATGATCAAGCTTAAGACCTAGTGATACCGACCGTGAAGAACAAGTTAAATGGTTTAACAATACAGTTAGCTAGGATTGATTCTGTCTGCAGCCAGTGTTTCATTCCTTTATACCATTTATTAACTCAACAAACCTGCTGTGTGTACAGAACACCGTTCTAGGTGCTGGGGGAGACCAGGTTTAGAGAAGACACTGTCCCTGTCTTCATTGAGACCCCAGTCTAATAGGGACGACACAAACACAGATAATTACATACAGTATTACTGACAAGTGCATTAAAGTGGTATAAACAAAATGCTCTGGGAGGAAGGAAGGTTATGACTTGTCTAGGAAGATCATGGCCTATTTCCCCACTCCTCCCAGGACATCTAGGACTTGTCTCATACTACTGTGAGCTCAGGGACTGAAATCAACCTTAGAAAACACAAAGTCATAAAACCCTAGACTTAAGAGGAGACTTTTCAAGTCATGGAAAGCGATCCCTAGGCAAAGCAGGATCCCCTTGTACATATCTTCAGTACACAGTCACCCACCCTTCATCGGAAGATCCCCTACTGTGGGAAGCTTACCACCTCTCAGGGCAATCCAGTCTACTTTGGGGCAGCTCTTGTGGTTAAGAAGTTTTTTATTCTATTGAGCTGAAATCTGCCTCCTGGAAACTTCATTTATTGGTCCTTGTTTTCCCTGTTGGTGCCCAGAACTAGACCTTACTTTCCAGCTCTGGTCTGAGCAAAGTATCTGGGCCTGGCCGCAGGACCATCACCTAGTGCTGGACACCTTGGGCTTGCTCTGCTCCACTCTTTTAATGCAGTGTATGATTGAAATGACTCCTTTGGCTACCACATCCCACTGCTGACTTGGGGAACTCTTGGTCTAGTAGACGTCACCAAGTAGATGTGTGCTAGAGATGGTGGGCTGGTCAAGTGGCGAGGGTGAGGGATGGCAGGCAGGCTGGGAGCCTTGTGGCATCAGGAGACATCAAGGAAGGCCTCACCACCTGGCCAAAGAGGGGAGGAGTCCATGGACAAGCGGACAGATGATGGGCAGGCAGTCTCCAGTGTTGGAGACGAGTTCTGAACTGGTGAGACTGCCTATCATTTGAGGAGCTTTGGCTCTCAGAAGCCTAGGTTTATTTTGTCTTGTTTTGTTTTTCACACGAGCTATTTCTAGTCAAACCTTCCCCATTCTGTAGTTGGACAGTTTATATTTTGGACCCCAGTGCAGAATTATCTCTATTAAATTTAATCAGAATTTCAACCTACCATTTCAGCCTATTGAGGCTTTCTTGAATGTCATTTCTGGCCTCTGATCTATTAAATCCTTAAGATTTGTGTCATCTCCAAACTTGACAGTAATGCCAGCTATGTCTTTGCCCAAGTCATTGGTAAAAATGTTGAGTAAAACAGGGCCAAACACTGAGTACCATGACCTACACGAAAGGAAAGCCTTCAGTTAACATTAAGAAACAAATTTATTTCTCTCTCCATTCTTCTTCTCTGGCAAAACATAACAAAACAAAACCTCAAGAAACACAAGAACTACCTTTAAAATGCACCCCTAAGCTAGTCAACACCAGTTGTGGATTATCTGCAGTTTGAGATTATGCCGTGGCTTTTTAAATCATGCACATAATTTAAATTTGCCTCTTGTTAGTGTACATTGAACGAAGAAGCTGTACAAAGTTGTTTTTATTCTTTTCATTGCATTATTCTGGCTAGGTAGGTTAGTGCTGTTCTCTCGTTTTTCTGTCATGGATGCTGAGGGAGAGAGGTTAAGTGACTTATCCCAGGTCATCTAGCATGCCAACAGCAGGGATGTATTAGGCCTCTCCATCCCTGAGTCCTTCTGCCTGAGCCTTGATGCCTCCAGCCTGTCCCCAAGGTGGAATGTGAGCTGTGTGCTGGGCTGGGAGCCTGCTGCAGCAGGAGCTATTGATTTTCAGTGGGAAGGGCTGGAGAGAGAGGCTATCTAGTTCTCCCATTGTTGCCACTCAGAACAGAGGGTACCAAGAGCTCTGATTACAGACGTCACTGTCAAGGAGTGTGTGACCAGCAGGCCCAGGTGCCATCTTTGTCCTTAGCCAGACAGTGGCAGGGCTCTTCCCACCACCCTGGCTGCAGGCTAGGTGTCTCTGGGACAGCCAGAGATAGAAATCACAAACATCAGGGAGCACTGAGAAGAGAATGAAGGCCAGGTTGGCCCTCAGCTCAGGCTATCTTAGTGGGAATTGCTTTAAGGACAGACACATCAGCTTTGTAGAATCACAGGTTCTATCAGAATTTTAGTGTGAGAATATAGGAAAACTCATCCCCTAACCCTAGTGCCATAACAGGCCTACTCCCAGCCTACTTTTTCTAGTACTAATACTGAAGGACAGGAGAGGGAAAAAAAAAGTAACTCTGCCATTATAGTGGTTAGAAGGGTTAAGGATGACTTCAGTGTAGTGTGGCCATACTAAGAGAACCCTATTATGGCCCTGGAGAATAAGGGCAGCACTTTTATAATAGTGAGCTTTGTAGGATTGGCTGTATTAACCCTTTTATAGCACTGAGAATAGCCCTGGTAGGGCCCTGAAGCTGAAAGAATGGAATAGCTCTGTTTATAACACCTTGGGACTATGCAATTGAAATAACCCCATTATAATGATGGGATTGGGTGGACTGGGAAGCCCAGTTACGATCCTGGGACTGGGGATCTGGGGTTGTTATAGTCCTGGGGCTGGAGGACTAAAATCTATCAGTTATAACTCTGGAGTTGGAGACCTAGCAGAGCCTTGATGGAGCATGGAGAGTTAGCTCTGGGATGGGCCTTTTAAAATGGCAGGGCTGAGGAAGTGGAGTATCTGTGAGAGCACTGAAGAAGGCAGAGCTTCCCTGAGGATGATGAATGAGGTGTGACAGGGCAGGACTGAAGGAGAGTTTTTCAAGGTCAGGAACAGAGCAGAGAAGTTGTGCTGAGAAGATAGTTTCTTGTCAGGCCTGGAGCCAAATGCATGCCTGAAACAAAATGTGGGAGGAACTGCATGAGCCAGGACAGCAGGAGGGAGGGGAAAGGAGACGGGGAGGGAAGAGGAGGGGAAATGGGGAGGGGAGAGAAGAGAAGATGGAGAGA
>CM053624.1:312266606-312298395 GCA_028646595.1 Phalanger gymnotis
AGAGGAGAGAAGATGGGGAGGAAAGAAAAGAAGAGAGGAGAGGAGAGAAGATGGGGAGGGAAGAGAAGGAGAGGAGAGAGGAGAGAAGATAGGGAGAGAAGGGGAGGGGAGGAGAGAGAAGAGAAGATGGGGAGGGAAGAAAAAAGGGGAGTGGGGAGAAGATGGGGAGGAAAGAGGAGGGGAGAGGAGAGAAGGTGGGGAGAGAAGAGAAGGGGAGGGGAGAGGAGAGAAGATGAGGAGGGGAGAGAAGGAAGGGGTGGGGATCAGAGAGAAGCAGCAGAATTGGTGGCAACTCCCAGGGAAGAGGGACTAGAGAAGGACCTCTCCACCCAGCCTGGGGACCATTGGCCTTTTGTGGTAAAACTGTTCCACAAGATCCAGGAGAAGGAACCATAAGCACCTAGAGGGAAAGGGACTCTGCCTTTTGTTTGCTCCTCAGCCTGGGGCTGGCGCTAGTGGGCCCCGGTACCTTAGAATGAATGGGTAGAAGTAAGTATTCCCTAGGCTCCGGGGGAATCCTGCTCTGCCCAGGACAGCCAGAGGCATCACAATATAGTGGGCAGTGTGCTAGCCTTAGAGTCAGAAGATCTGGGTTCAAATCTTGCCCCCAGACACTCACCGACTGTGTGACCCTGGGGAAGTTACTTAACCTCTGTGCCTCAATTTCCTTATCTGTAAAATGAGAGGATTGGATTCAGTGACCACTGAGGTCCTTTCTGGCTCTCAGTCTAGGACCTCATTTGACACTGTTGGCTACCCTCTTCCAGATGCTGTGATCTCTTGTAGGGCTAAATCTATAATCCAGTTCTGTCCAGTTTAGTTGGCCAGATATGGTAGTAGAAGAGGCAAGCAGGGAAAAAAATGAAAAGAGCCGGATTAGGGCCAAACCTCAGGCCTGAACTTGGCATAAATTAAGGAATGCAGACCACTTGTATCCAGTCTCCTGGGAGCTGGCCTTGCAGAGAAGTGCCCGAAATGCTGGAAGTGGGGCAGGATGGCCCCTGGCTTCTCTTTGGAGGCCAAATGATTGTGTTGGGCTAATGGCGATGTCATGAAGCCTCTTTTTAGAAGGATTGGGTGTGTGCCTGGGGTGTGGGGGAGGATCCCTCTGGACCCCCTCTGATCCATGTGCCTTCTTTCTGCTTGCAGAGCCCTGCCCATCTACCTTGCTGCAGGGCCACATGGCTGACCTGCTACGGAGTGACCGTGACATGGCCCCTAGCTTCCTCAACAGTGTTCTCAACCAGCTAAACTGGGCCTTCTCTGAGTTCATTGGCATGATCCAGGAGGTGAGCTAACATGGAAACAGGAGGCATAGGCAAGAGCAAGGACTTGGAGTCAGAGGGCCTGAGTTCGAGTGCTGGCTGTTCATATGCTGTGTGACCTTGGACAAAGCACTTCCCCCCTCCCTGGGTCTCACTTTCTCCAGATGTAAAATGAGGAGGTTGGACTAGTCATTTACAGTCTTTCCAGCTTTAGATCCTGAGATCCTGTTAAAATCCCCATCCCTAATTGAAGCTGATCCTACAACCTGGGGAAGGCAGGCCAGCTGCAGGAGCAAGCTGAGAAGTACTCCAATGGAGTCCTTGGGAGTGTTGTGGGGGAAGGAAAGAGGACAAAAAGAGGACTTAGATTTGGGGGATGTCTAAATGCCTCTAAGCCAGGGGAGCTGGCACTGCTGATCCTGCCCTTGGTGGGGCTGGGGTGGGGTAATTCAGATTCAACAAGCAGCCGAGCGCCTGGAAAGAAACTTTGTGGACAGTCGCCAGCTGAAGGTGTGCGCCACCTGCTTTGACCTGTCAGTGAGCCTGCTCCGGGTGCTGGAGATGACTGTCACCCTGGCCCCTGAGATCTTCCTGGACTGGAATCGGCCCTCCTCTGAGCTGTTGCTCCGGCGGCTGGCACAGGTTGGTGGAGGGGAAGGGCTGGGAGGTGGGACCCAGGACCTAGTTGTCTCTGTTCTTGTTGGAACAGGGTGTACCCTGGGCACTCTCACTCGGAGCCTTGAGACTTCTGCTCTCAGCTTGTCTGTCTGTCTCCTTGGGACCCCCAGGACAGCAGCTCTAGCAAGGGTTGGCACAGACTATTAGGAACTCCCATTTCTTTTCACCAAGGCCTGGTTGAGGCTATAGCAGCTCTTGGCTCTGTGCTTGGGAGCAGTGCAAAGGGAACTGAGTATAATAACAACATGAGATCACATTTCTAAACAAGGTTTACAAAACATTTTCCTTACAATAACTCTGTGAGGTAGGTAGTACAAGCACTAGGGCTTCCAGAGATTGACAGTCCCAAGGCTGTCATTGACTGACAGCCTACATTCAAACCCAGTTCTTTATACTCCAAGTCCAGTTGTCTTTCCACTGCTGCCCATTGCCATCCCTCTTCTTGGTGGACCTGGACATCTCCAAGCCTGTAGAGAATACACAGTAGAGACACAGTGCCCAGCAGTTCACTGGCCTCCCTGTCAATCCCAGGGGAATAGTTTAGCAGTATATTATTAGATCCAGCCTGGGCTGTTTGCCAAAGAAGCTTCCTGGGATAGAACTCCTTGGAGCCAATTGAGAGGAATTTTGTCCTTTGGTCCTGGGAAGCTTGCTCATTTCTGAGCCCTGGGCCAAGGCTGCAGGTTCTCCAGCTTTCTCGGTCTCTGAGCCTTCTTGCCTGCCTCGGCTCAGAGATCTCTTTGCTTCTTCATTCCTTAATTACCTCTTCTTCCACAGCTGCTGTGACAGTCCCTGGATCCCTTGGCTTTAGCACCCACCCACATAAGATTATTCAGTATTCCACCGAAAACGACCAAAGATCTTAGAAATCAATGAGTCAACAAGTATTTATTAAGTGCCTACTGTAGGCCAAGAACTGTTCTTGGCACCTCAGATACTAGTCCAATAAATGAAATGCTCCCTACACATGCAAAGCTGCATTCCAACGGAGGAGACCAATGTCTGCGTGTGTATATGTACATATGTAGATACACACAGAAGAACTATAAAGGAAATAAATACAAATAAATATTAAGGAGTTAACTACAAGGTTATTAGAACTCATCTAATGCAGTCACCTCATTTTGCAGATATGGATCCTGAAGCTTAGAAAGGGAGGCCCCCGTATCTAGTAAGTAGCAGAGGCAGGGCTCCCAGCACTTTAAACTCAGGGCTCTTTCTACTACCCACTACCACCTCATCTAATCTAAAAAGAGTCAGAGGATCATAGATTCAGAGTAGGAAGAGACCTCAAAGGCCATCTGATCTAACCCACTCATTTTAAAAAAGCTTGGGCCCAGGGAACACTGAATGACTTTCCCCAAATCATAAAGGTAATGGGCGTTAGAGGCAAGATTTGAACCAGGGTTCTGTGACTCGAGAGCTAGTGCTTTCACCTCTGTACATGCTTCCTTGGTGGACTGTGTATTTTAGCTTCTGATTCTACCCCCTAGTATGGCTCTTTGAGGTGGTAAAGTAATGTAGAGCAAACATGGATTTATCGAAGTTATATTCATGAGCCTCCATAGCTCTAGCTAAAAGGTAAAGGATTAGACTTGTTCTAGGTACAAAGCCTGCCCACAGCCTAGACATATTTTGATGAACATTAAATTTCTTCCCATCTCTGTAATATCTGCTGACTTTCCCCCTTCCCAGATTTCACTCAGTCATTCCTCCAGGATGTCCCACAAGAATGTTTATTTCGATTTGCCTGCTCTTACATATGCCTTCCATATGGTAAGGCTCCATTACCAGGATGATGGCTCAAATGAGTCTGGACATTGTTGCCCCGAGTTCATTATTAGTTTAGCTGTAGTCTGTCTGGTTCTTCTTTTCCCACAGTCATCATCTCTCCTCATCTCCCCACCCTACCCACCCCTGTCTTTGATCTCTCCCTCTCCAGTGGTTCCTTCCCTGCTGCCTACAAACATGCCTGTCTCTCTCTCATCCTTTAAAGACTTTCTCTAGAACCTTCTATCCGCTCTAGCTTTTGTCCTGAGTCTCTTCTTTCTTTCATAGCCAAACTTCTCGAAAAAGTTATCTATGCTCATCTCTTTCACTTTTTCTTTGATTCACTTTTCAACTGGAATCTGACTTCTGACCTCAACTGAAATGACTCTCTCCAAAGTTGTCAGTGATCTTTTAGTGGTCAGAACAGATGGCCTTTTCTCACCTTCTCGACCTCTCTGCCACTGTTGCTGCTATTGAGTATCATCTTCTCCTAGATCTTCTCTCTCCTCTGTATTTTTGTGACACCTCTCTTTCCTGGTTCTCCTCCTGTTTGCCTAACACCTCCTTCTAAGTGCACAACTCACTCCCTAACTGTGCAGGTGGGGGGAGGGTGTCACCTTAGGCTCAACCTTCAGCCTTCTGCTCTTTTTTGCTCTATACCATCTGGTGAGTCCATCCCTCTTCCATGGGCTCAGTTATCATCTCTGTGCTTTAGCACAGTGCGTGCACACACTTGGCATTTCGTAAATACTTATTGACTGACTAGCTATATGCCCAGCTCTAGAGGCTCTCTTGAGTTCCAGTCTATCACTAACTGCCTATTAGATTTTTCAAACCAGCCATCCTGTAGCAATCTCAAACTTTGTATGTCCCAAGCAGAACTCACTGTCTTTCCCTCAAGACTTGCTGCTCTTCCCTATTTCTACCCAGGTACCCCCATCTTTGCAGTCACCAGATTCACAACCTTGGGGTTGTCTTCATCTCCTCACTCTCACTTATTCCACACGTCCATTCGGTTGCTGTGCCTTGTCATTTCTACCTCCATCACATCTTTCCTGTCTGTCTTCTTCATCCTCATAGTCACTACATTAGTTCAAGCCCTTATCATCTGGACTATTGCAAGAGTTTCCTCCTTGGTCTCCCCACCACAAGTCTCCCCGCTTCCAACCCCCTCTGCACAGGGGTCAGCTACTCCCCAAAGCACAGGTCTGACCACAGGACTTCCCTACTCAATAAGTCCCAGCGGCTCTTCATTACTTCTAAGAGTGAATACACACTCCTCTTTTTGGCACTGGAAGCCCTTCCCAGCCAGCCTTCTCGGGTTTGCTTCCCTTCATGCACTCTGTGGGCTAGTTCAGCTGATCTTTGTGCTGCTTGTACACAGCGCACTGTGTCCCATCTCCGTGTCTTTGCCTTCACTTCCCCCCTCCCTGTGTCTGGAATGCGCTGCCTTCTTGTATCCATGTCTTAAATCTCTCATTTCCTTTAATACAGCTCAGGTGTCACTTTGTACACGGAGTCTTTCCTGATCCCCCCAGCTGCTGGTGCCCTGTCCCCATCACCTTCTGTCTATTTCAACACATATGTAGAGGCAGCTGGTGGTGCAGTGGCTAGAGCACTGGCCCTGGAGTCAGGAGGACCTGGGTTCAGATCTGGCCTCAGATACTTACTAGCTGTGACCCTGGGCAAGTCACTCAATCCTGATTGTCTCCAACCCCACACCCCAAAACAACAACAGCCCCACATCTCTGCATGTTGATTCTCTAGTAGAATGTAAACTTCTTGAGGTCAGTGACTTTTAATTGTCGTCTTTGTATCCTCAGCACCTAGCCCAGTGCTTTGGTCTGGTGCTCAATAAATACTCGTTGGTTGATCGATTGTTTTTTGTTGCTGACTTGGCCCCTTGGTAGTCACTTGGGGCTTGCTTCCTCCTTCTGGGGTCTGTGTTCAGTCTCTTGAATAGCCATTTCTTCTTCTTGGGTTCCTTCATCATTCAGATGTCAGGGTGACGCAGTTTCTCTGTGGAGAAGGTCTCCTCCCCCATCAGCCTTGTCCCTCGTAATACGGTATACCTCAGACTAGCCACAGACCCTTTGATTGCAAATTTTCTTTCCCTCCTTTAGCCCCCTTTACAGCGTGTAGAGGTATCTACATTAGGGTGGCAGGTGATCCAAAGTGTGACTCAGCCCAGGCAGGATGGTGCCCAGAACTGCTCAGCTCTGCTAGCTGAAGGACCTAAGTCTGCCTTGTCTGCTCCTTATCCCGACGGCCTTTGCCCTCTTGGATGCAGCTTCTGCCCTGACCTAATAAGAAAATGGTGGCCCTCACCTATATATTGCCACCTTCTTTTCCTAGTGCATTTTTAGGATTGGTCCACTTGGCCGTTCTGAACTAAGTTTGCTCAGGCTTGCTTCAGGCAAATAGGAAGCTTCCTGATTGCTGGCAGACTTTTAGTTTTCTACTCATATGTTCCTACTTAGGCAGAATCTTACAGTGGAAAGGGCCCTAGACTTGGAGCCAGGAGGTCAGGGTTTGAATCAGGTCCCCAAGTCTATCAAGCCTCAGCTTCCTCACCGATAAAATAGTGATAACAATACTAGCACTGCCTACCTGAGGGGCTTGTTAAGAGCTTCCCCTCCAACCCCACCTCCTCTCTCCCCTTCAGCTACTGAACCAGGTCCTGAACCGAGTGACAGCAGAGAGAAACTTGTTTGACCGAGTGGTTAATCTCCGGCTGCCTGGTGAGTCTCCCTTTAGTCTGTTCTTTAATCTGAAATAAAACCTCAAATGTCATCTCAGAAGTGTTTGCCTAGACATCTCATCTTGACCCAGCTCCCATTTAGAGCTCCAGTTTCTAGCTCCCTCACATTGCAGGGGCTAGTAGAACCATGTTCTTCCACATCCTTCACTCTATCCCAAGCCCCTGGAATTGGGGTGGTGGAGAAAGGTTTGGTGCTACCCATTTTACTCCAGATATGTGTATCTTCCCTATGTGGATCCTCAGGGGATAACTGAAGATACCTGGGGAATAGGGATTAGAGTATTTGCTATTCAGAGAAAGGGATTCAGTAATATTCGTGAGGCCACCGAAATCATACGCTGACATTTAGGCCGATTGGAGCTTGTTCCTGAAGCAGAAAGGCAAGGTGGGGGAGTTTGGGTGAAGACTAACTGAGATATCCTCCCCAGGTTTGGAGAGTGTAGACCACTATCCAATTCTTGTTGCTGTGACTGGCATTCTGGTCCGTCTCCTAGTGGACAGTGATGTAGAGGGGTGAGTATACTGTGTGATTTGCTTCTCATTCTATTGAGCAGCAGCCTTTGTGGCCACTTACCTTCCAAGATGAACTTTTAACCTGTGTTTCCATGCCCATCCCCAGGCTCTCTGGCTGCTTAGGCCTCTTAATTTATTTTAGGTCCGACAGTTTGTGTTTGGGCAACTTCAAGTCACCAGAGAAATGATATTTCTGGCTGGGACTGGGGATGGAGTGGGTGGCAGCTATTGTGTGTAAAGTGAGGCCGTTTGGAAACCAATGGGTTGGGGAGTTGCTCATGACAAGGATGGGTAGAGATCCTTCATATCAGAGAGCTCTTATATTCTAGGGAGGGAGATTAGGCTAGACATCCAGAGAAATAACCTAAGGCTTTGACAAACATTAATTAAGGCCCTACTGTGTATAATTCCCTGTGCCAGACACTGGGGGATACACAAATAGATACAAAAAAGGCTGGGATATCAAGAATTTTATGTTCTAATCGGGGAAATACTTGCTTTTCCGTGCCTTTGCACCCTATATGAAGCTTTTCTGTGCCCTCTGTAAATCCTTTACATGTGGAGGACTTTCCTGTTGCTCACAGAACCACAGAATTTGAAAGCTGGAAGGAGCCTTGGCAGCCATGTAGTCCAGCTTATGCACAAAAGGCATCTCTAATATAACGTAGCTGACAAGTGGTTATCCAGCCTCTGCTCAAATACCTTCATGGAGAGGGAGCCCACCAGCTCTTGAGGAAATCCTTTTATACACCTCTCACTGTTAGGAATTTTTTTTCCTGACACTAAGGCTAAATTCATGTGTTTATGACTTCCACCATTTATTCCTGATTCTGCCCTATGGGAGCAAAGATCTGGTATTGGGTAGACACCTGTGAAGCCCAGAGGCTATTCATTGGTGATCCCTCATTTTTGCTAGCTGATCAGCCCACCTCCTTTTCCATTCAGACCTTTCTTTGAGAACATCTAGCACAATTCTTCATTGGTCATATTTTGCAGCATGCTCACATCCACGATGTGCCTCTCTTTTGTCTTTTGTGGGACCTGTGGTTTTAATTCTTTGGAGACTGGTATTCTGTGACTTGCAACTGGTTAGCATCTCCAGAACCATATTGATGTTTAAAAAATTGGCCTTTGTTTCAGGTAGAAGCTGTGGATTCCTAAAAGCATTACACAATTTGCCAAAAGCAATCCACTCTTCTTTTCTTGTTCAATTCTCTACTTATTTTATTGTCCATTTGCTATATCTGTTCAAAAATATGTGCACTTATGGATTAGTTCTATGCGCCGTCTCTGTACCTGGACTCGGAGACATCTGAGTCCCTTCCAGATCTAAATTTATAATCCCCTTAACTGCATGTCATATACTGGGCAATAGATATTCGTCATTCACTTGTGTGAAGAATTAAGCTGAGAAGCTCTTTTTAGGAGACTTTACAGATGGTGGTTTAAGACAAGGTTTAAGCATCAGTAGAATGGAGAAGCAAGGGGTTCGACGGCATTTATCTGAGGACTATTTATGATCCAATTCCAGAAGCATTTTCAGCTCTTTCCTTTCCCTCACCTCCCTCATTCAATCAGTTTCCAAATCATGCTTTTGCCTCCATAAACTGTCTTCTACCTATGCACACAGACATCACCCCAGTTCAGGTTGGACTGTATCACCTTTCCCCAGGACTAGTGAAACAACATCCTAATTGGCCTCCCTACTTCCAGTTTTTCCTCTTTCTAATCAGTCCTCTGCTCAGCTGCTAAGATAATCTTCCTAAGGCAAAAGATTGGTTATGTCACTCCCCTGCTCAAAAAGGGGCTTCCTTTTGCTTTTAGTGAACAATCCAGCATTCTTGGGCTGACGTTACTTAAATGGACTTCTACAGTCTGGCTCCAAGCTACCTTTTGGCCTTATCTCACATCCCTGTCCTTCACAAACCCAGTGTTCTAGCCACACCAGACTACTGGTTATTCCTCAGACTCACTCCCATCTCTCACTTCCATGCATCTTGACAAGCTCTCCTCCATGGCTAGAATGGGCTCTTCCTCTCCTGCTCTTAGAATCTTTATCTTGAAGCATCTAGTTCAGATATCGCCTTCTCCCCAGAGCCTCCCTAGAGCCTCTCTCTGTTGTTCACGCTTTCTCCTTTCTCAAAGTACTTGAATTTATGTATCTCCCTCGGGTGGAAGACTGAGTTTCTGATTGTAGAGGTTGTTTCATTTCTGATTTTGTATCTCTAAGGACTTGTGCTGTACAGCACTAAGAATATAGGTCACAAATGTAAACGTGAAGCTGGAAAAGGCCTTGGAGGCCATCTTGTCCAACCCCCTCACTTTGTAGATGAGGAACCCGAGGTCTGGAGAGGCTAAGTGTCTGCCCAAATTCACGTGGATATCGGTGGTCCAAGGCTGAATTCGAACCCAGTTCTTCTGACAACAAAGCCCATGCTCTGTCCACCGTACCACAGTGCCTTCTGGTAGGAGCTTAGCAAATGTTGTTGAACTGACTGTAGAGTATGTGGCATGGGGCAAAAAAGACAGTGGTGGAGAAGTAGTGTAGAGTCAGATTTTGGAGGCCTTGGAATTAGGAGGCTGTACTCTGTTCCACGTGCAGTGGGGTGCCCCTGGAGAAGGTTTTCTTTTTAAATTAGAAAAGTAACCGATCAGAGTGGTGCATTAAAAAGCTTCCTAAGAGAACGTGTAAAGGACAGGTTGAAGAAGACATGGAGTGGCAGTTAGAAAGGGACCACTGATTCAGGCAGAGGTGATGGGGGTGTGATAGAACTAGAGTGGTGAGAGGAGCAGGGCAGGTAGGGATGATATTGGGGGGATACAAGCAGTTGGCAAGATGTGACAGTGATATTGATAGGACATACCAAGAAACAGAGAAGTTGGGGCTTTACAGAGCATGTGGAGATTTGTCTGGCCGCTCAAGGGGACTGGAACGGCTAATTGTCTACCTGCTAAAAACAATATCAGAGGTCTGTTGTCTTCCTGGGACATGTATCTAAAACATAATAGAGCCTCTTAAGTCTCATCCAGACATAGAACTGCTGCCCATTTTTGGTGATTCATGTGGGCACAAATGATACTGCCAGAAGGAACCTACAAAGTGTTGCCAAAGATTTTGAATTCTTGAGCAAGAAACTAAATACCACAGGGGCATGTGTGTTTTCTTCACTATTGCCTTTGGAAGATATGGAATATTAAAGAGAAAAACTGGTTTGGGGAGGAAATAGCTAGCTAAGACAGTGGTATCTGATAATGGGATGGACCACAGCTTAAAACATAGGGATGACAGACTCCTTGCCAGGGATGGAGTGTACCTAATAGTGATAAGAATGTGTTTGTCAGATGTCTTGGAGATCTAATCAAAAGGGCTTTAAACTAGAAATCATGAGGTGATGAGGGTTGGAACTAGGATAGCGTCAGTAGCAGAAGTAGAGTTTGGCCTCTCTCTATCCACCGAGCTAGACACCAGAGTAAGCAACTGCAGTGAAGGAAGAAGAGAAGCAGGCAAGGCATTCAGAGGTTCCCGTGGGACAACGTTTAAGAAAGTGGTCTGAGCAAAACGCATGGCCTCAAATTATCTATATACGGATGCCAGAAACATAGGCAACAGGCAAGAGGAGCTGGAGCTCCTAATGTGTGAAGGCAGTTTGATTTTCTAGGTATCAGTGAGATGTGGTGGAATGAAACTTAGGATGGGAACAGGCTCAGGATGGGTGGGTATACCTGAGTGAGAAGAAGCGGGGCAGGGAAGGTGTCATTGTGTATTAAGAAAATATACCCAGGTGAATGGAGGGTGTGGGGGAAGGTTAAGAATAGCGGAAAGCTTTTAGGGGAGGAGCAGTGGAAGGTGGGTGAAGTGATTTTGTCATCAGTGTACCACAGGCCATTTGGACAGAAAGAGGAAATAGATGAGGGGTTTGAGAAACAGATCATGAGCCTGGCACAGAAGCAGCCTTAGGAGACTTCAGTTATCCAGACATCTGCTTGATCTTTTTCTCTGCCAAAAGCAGATAATTTCCTTAATGATTAATTTTATCCTTCAAAATGTGCAGAAACTGTACTGGACCTGATTCTCACTAACAGGCAGGAACTGGGGTGGAAATGATGGGGAGCTTTGTGGGGGGTGGAAAGTAGAGGAAGTAGCCTCTCCCTTTAGTCTTCTCCTCCACTCTTTAAGCTTGCAGTCTACTAACCTGGGGGCACCACAGCACATAGAGGCCAGGCCCGGAAGGAGAAGAGAGCTGGGCATGATCTCATATGAATGGTGGTTTTGGAGAAAGCAGAGTTTAGAGGGTTTCTAGAAAAACTTGATAGGATCGCAGACTAAAATTCTAATGGGGGAGTCAGGCCTGAAGAGATGGGAAACTATCAAGAAGAATTCTGAGGAGGAAACTGTCCCTAAAGAGAGAGTTGTTTGTGGAAACCCATGTAAACATGCAGGGAATTCACTTATCTCAACAAAAAGGACATGTACAGAAAATGGAAGCCAAAGCCAGTAACAAGATGAATGGAACAGTATTGTGGAGTCCTGTGAAATAGCCTCCAGTACCTGTGAGCTGAGACTGCTGAGGGAAGCTTAGCTCAGCAAAATGCCACCTTTTAGCCCTCGGCGGGAGTGAAAAGGACTGCAGGAGAGGTGGTGCAGGATCCCTGCTCAGGGCAGATGGGATGGTGATAACTGAGAACAGAAAGAGTTCACAGCTGCTCAATTCTTATCACACTTCTGTCTTTCCTGCCAAGGAGAATTATTCTTTGTATTGGAAATGACAAAATACCCCAGATAAGTAAGAAGATACTAAAAGACCACCTAGCTGCCCTTAATGAATTCAAGTCACCTGGCCCGGATGAATGACATTCTCAGGTACACAAAACAGTAACATGTGACTTCCAAGTATCGTCATTGATCTGTGAAAGATCACAGAAAACACGAGAGTTTCTGCAGGACTGAAGGACATATGTCTCAATTTTCAAAGAGGGAAAGAGAATAGGATCTGAAAAATAAATAGGCCTGTGAACTTTTATTCCTGGGAAAGTTCAAAAAATGGTACCGTAAGTATATTACTAAATAGTTCATTACTAGCACATGATAAGTGCTATACGTGATGATGATGATGATGGAGATAATGAAAATGTAACAAAGGAAGCAGGCTTTACAGAGGTAGCATGACGTCAGGAAGCATTTATCATACCAGACTAACTTTATTTCCTTTTATGGCCAGGCTGTTAAACTGATAAATCAGGGGAATGCTGTCAGTAGAGTTTACGTCTCTTTTAACAGAGGATTTGATATTGTATCTCTCAGTATTTTTATGGAAAATATGGAACTATGTGGACTAGAAAGCAATACAATTATATAAATGTGGAACTGTTTGAATAACTAAGACTCATGGTCGACTTAGCAGGAATATTTCAGTGAGGACCATAGTCTTAGGGATTTGTGCTAGACCCTTGACTATAAACATTTTTATGAGTGGCTTGGATGATACAAAGACGGGAGAGAGAGAGCTAACATACTGGATGACAGAGTCAGAATCCAAAAGGATCTTGACAGGCTAGAGCCTTGGACTAAATTTGATAAAATTCAGAAGGGAGAAATGTCAAGTCGTATGTTTAGGTTCAAAAAATCAACTTCACAAATACAGAGAGTTGGGGAAGTATGGTTAGTTTTCTGAAAAAAAAAAAAAAGCATGGGGGGTTTAGGAAACAAAGAAGGAAGCAAGCACTTGTCCTATGTGCCAGGCACTGTGCTAAGTGCTTAGCAAGTATTATCTCAGTTGATTCTCACAACAGCCCAGGAGATAGGTACTATTATGATCCCCATTTTACAGATGAGGAGACTGAGGCACATTGAAGGGGACTACCTTGCCTAGGGTCACACTGCCAAGTAAGTGACTGGATTTGAACTCAGGTGTTCTTGACTTCAGGCCTAGGGCCGTGTGCACTGTGGGGCGCCCTAGCTTAGTAGACTGTAAATTTAAAGAGTCTCCACCCTGGGCCTCTCACATAGGAGAGATGCAGAAGGATTTGCTGACTGGCATAGATTCTTTGGAACCAGCTCCATGGGAGCTTTCAGACAGCAGAGACTTCAGCATGGGGTGGGGGTGGGGTGCTGCTTTAGCATCCCAGGGCAGGAGAGGAGGAGACCCTGGGCAGAACTCTCTGCAGCATGTTGCAGGAGCCAGTTCCAGGGGCTTTGTGGACTGTTACTATACTGAGAGGGCAGCAGGAATAGGAAACACAGCTCCTCAAGGCAAACAGCAGTCTTGTCCCCACACCCAAATAAGAGGTCACTGGAGCTGGACAGAGACAGTGGGGAGGAGAGTGCTACGACTCTGGTCTTACTGCCTATGTGACTTTGAGCAAGTCAGTTCCCTATCTGTGACCATCTATAAATGAGTGCTTGGGCCAGATGACCTCTCAGGACTCTTCCAGTGCTAAATCTAAGATCCTGTGATCAGGTGACATTTAAAGTCCTTTTCAGCTCCAAATCCCAGCTATGTCAGCAGTGTGATGGGACAGTCAGAAAGCCTGGTGCTGTCTTCTGCTTTATTAAGGGAAGCACTGCTTCCAGGATGAAGGAGGTGGTCATCTATCTCTCCTCTGCCCTGCTCAGACCTCCTATGGAGTCTTCTGTTCGGTTCTGGGTGCCATGGCTCTGACATTAAAGCTATCCAAAAGTGGAGTCAGTAAATGAGGCTCTCCCCCTCCTTGGAGGTATTTAATGGAGACTAGATGACCATTTGGGCATGTCAGGAATTCTTCTCGGACATGGGTTGGACAAGATGACCACAGAGATCCCTTCCAGCACTGTTATTCTATGGTTCATATGAAAGTAGTGATTAGGGAAATGGGACATCTTTTTTTTAAAAAAAAAATTTATATTAGTATTTTGTTTTTCCCCAATTATATGTAAAAACAATTTTTAACATTTGTTTTTAAAACTTTGAGTTCCAAATTCTCTCCCTTCCTCCCTCCCTCCCCTACCATCATTGAGAAGGCAAGTAATTCAATATAGGTTATACATGTATAGTCATGCAAAACATTTCATATTAATCACTTGTGAAAGAAAACATAGACCAAAAAAAATAAAAGAAAGAAAGAAAACATAGACCAAAAAAAAAATCTGAAGGAAAATAAAGTAAAAAAAAAAAATTCTGCCTCAATCCGTATTCAGACTCCATCAGTTCTTTCTCTGGGGATGGATAGCATGTTTCATGATAAGTACTTCAGAGCTGTCTTGGATTGCTGTATTGCTGAGAATAACTGAGTCATTCACAGCCAGTCATCTTGTACACAGTACATTTCACTTCACATCAGCTCATGTAAGTCTTTCCAGGTTTTTCTGAGAGCGTCCTGCTCATCATTTCTTATAGCACAATAGTATTCATCATAATCACATATCACCACTTGTTCAGCCATTCCCCAATTGATGGGGGCATCCCCTCGATGAGATGTGCTTAAAGCCTGGGTCTGTGACTGCAGGAAGTTGGGTCTCCCTTTCATGCCATTCCCTTAGCTGAATCAACTGGACCCAGTGAATGAGATGTGCCATCTGTGATGTCTTGCTTCAGCCACTGGGGCCAGAGGAATGTACTGACCCTTAGGGGTTCCTCCAGCCCCCAGGCAGCCCTACCCAGAGCTCCTGTGTTCCTGTTTCAAAGGAACAATGCTCCAGACAGTCTGACTGCAGAATACTAAGTGTTCTCTTTCCTTCATATTTGCCTCTTGAGGCAAGCAGAAGCACATAATTCTTCTCCTTGAACCAGTGGAAGTCTGGGGATTCCAAATGGAAGGGAGGAGTTGAAGGAACAGTTTTAGTTTCAAGGGGGTAGTTGGGGCCAGTATCTGTTTGTCCATCTGGGACTGTAACAAACTGTGGTAGGGGACCTGAGTCGTGTCTTGGTTGCCTCTCTTTCCCCCCCGCCCCCGTCTTACCTCCAACTCCTTTCTGGGCAACAAGACCTCAAAAGAAGTAAGGCAGCCTCCCCTAGAAGGGCCCCTGCACTCCAGTCCCTCCCACTCACAGATCAGATGGACATCAGTCTCCAAGTTGGCTTAGCATCAGTGGTCTCATTAAGTAACTGTTTGACTTCCCCTAGTAATCCAGAGCCAGGTTTCCCACAAGGCTCTAGTCTAGCATGACTGTGCTTTTGGCTTTTAGAGAGGCAGCCAAGGTGTTGGAGTGGATAGGCTCTGGGCCTGGAGATGGAGGACCTGAGTTCAAACTCAGACATTAACTTTGTGCCCCTGGCAAGTCTCTCAACCTCTGTTACCTCAGTTTCTTCAACTCCTAAAATGGGGATAATAACAGTACCTACCTTTCAGGGTTGTTATGAGGTCCAGATGAGATAATATTTGTAAAGTACTTAGCACAGGCCCTCTCCTGTAGTAGGTGTTACGTAAATGCTTGTTCCCTTCCCTCTCATATAGGCTCAGAAAGGCTCAAGGACTTGCGCAGGCCATATAGTGAGGTCAAGACCTGGAATCACAGTGGCCAGGAAGTTTTTTCCCCTTGGGTATTTTTCATTGCCTTACAGGGAGCAATTGATAATAGATGGAGTTGTTTCACTGGCAAATTTGGTGCCTTGGACCACTGCGACCTCTTGTTCTCCTGGGGTTGCTGTCCTACTACTGGGTATGTTTACTTAGCTCCTCTTCGGTGAGACCTGCCTATACATATGGGGCAGCCCGTCCCAGTCCTTCCTTCTGGGGGACTTCCTCACCCTGGAGCAGTCCCACTCAAATTGGCAGCAGGAGTTGTATGAAGGAGTTTGAAGTTCAGGTAGGTCTGGGAATGTGAGGAAGGCGGCATCATTCACTGTGAGCCTGGAGAGGAGGAGACCGAGGCATTGGAGCTGGGGTGACACGGGTGTCCCTCTCCTGACCAGGGCCAGTCACAGGGCCTGGGGGCTTAGGAAGGGCCCTTCTTTGCGGCTCTGTCCAGGGCTTCTGAGATGTGCAGCTGATGGTGTCACAGAAAGAGGCCTGGCCTCAGGGTGTGCTGGCCAGTGATCCCAGTCTGAGATACCTTCACTGTCACTTCACTCCTTAGCCTCAGTATCCTCATTTGTGAAATGAGGACAAGAATAATGTGCTTCATGAGGATGTTGTGAGGAAAGCAGTTTGCTAACTTTAAAGCACTATAGAAATGGGAGTTAAAACTGTTATTTTTCTGGGAAGGGTCGTTCCAGAATCATAAGGTACAAGGCTTCTGGCTAAAGGGCTGCCCAAGCAATGGAGACGTGGGCCTTGGGTGGTTGTTTCTCCACCCATGGTCTTGTTTCAGTGCCTGGAGCTCCTTTGTCAAGGCTCTGGCCAGGGTGGGGTTGGGAGGATCAGGGGTAAGAGGAGAGGGGAAGGGTACCTGAGTGGTAACCGCTGCTAGGGAGGAAGGGTCAGAGGAGGATGCTTTAGTCGTGTTGTAGAATGCTTTGAATTTGAGTCATGGCTTTGTTGTCTATCAGTTTTATGACCTTGAGGAATTAATTTTTCCTAAGTGAGCCTCACTTCCCTATTCTATAAAATGAGAGAGTGGGACTAAAAAGGACCTCAGCCGTCCCTTTTTCCTGGATGGCTACTGTGGCCAGAGCTTCTAGTGTAGGCAATTGGAGTGCTTTGTAAATCTAAATGAGCCATAGAAATGGGAGCCATTACTACTGTTCTTCTGGCTGTCCCTCCATCCATTGCCCTCCTCACCAAAATCCTAGAGTTTTCTCCTTCTGCCCCCGAGCCCTTTTCTCCCTGCTCAGACTCACAGTTCACCTTCCCATTCCTGGGAAGCTCTCCCAGTGTTTGTTTGCAACTCTCCATGGGCAACACCAAATGACCACAGGCACTGTTGGGCGCTTCTTGCTTTGGCTGTGGACTGTGAACCAGAAGGGCCCCTCATTTGCATGTAGCACATGGGATGTTGTTGGATACAGAGAAACGAGCTAGTGTGGAGAGACTTGTGCCTCCCCACCCCAAACCAGCCCATCCTTGGCCCACTAAAGGCCAATGCAGGAGAACAGTGGATGCTGCGCGGAACCACACAAGGACCTAGAGGAGGGCCTAGACTTGCAGATCCAGAAGCCTGGAGTTTCACATCCTGCCTCAGACATTTTCTAGCTTTTTGACCCTGGGAAAGTCACTTAATCTTTAGCCTTAGTGTTCTCCTTTATAACATGAGGATAATAACACCCACCGCACAGAACTTTTGTGGGGATCAAATGAGATAATATATGGGAATGGCTTTGCTAACCTTAAAGTGCTATGTAAATCTTAGCTTTTATTTATTTATTATTAGGCAAGAGTCCTCAATTTGGAGTCAAAAGACTTCTGGCTTTTTCATGTAACTAGCTGTGTGCCTTTGGCCATTAGGACATTTCACCCCTTTGGGATTCTGTCTTCCTGTGTGTAAGATGACGGGGTTGGAGTAGATGATGCCCAAGACCAGTCTCAGCCCTGAATTCTGAGATTCCTGTGACTGCCGCAGCTTTGGCATCCTCTCCCTCCACAAGAGATGTGCCACTCGAGTTGCTGTCCCAGGGTCACAGCTGGCATTCGCCAGCATCAGTCCAGAGATGAGAAGGTCTGCAGCCTGGCTGGGCCTCATGCTTATGGCTTACTTGTTCCAGCTGTGCCTTTGTTCTGTGTTGCTGATGACCCAGGGATTCCCTAGGTGTGGAGGAGGCCACACACCTGTGGGCATATGCATATGCCTGTGTGTTTGTGTGTATGCATGCACATGTGCACACATGTAGTGGGGGCATGAGGGTGTCAGAGTATTTTTCATCTACTCAGGGCATTGGATTTGGAGTCAGAGAACTGGCACAGGCTCACCGTGTGACCTTGGGCAAGTCATTCCTTCCTCTGTGGGCCTGTTTTCTCAGTTATCTCAAAGGTCCTTCCTGGCTCTTCTTCCTGCAGGCCCATCGTTGTTTGTCCTTCGTTCTTGAAAAGGATCATGACTTCAGGGAGGTGATGCCGTGACATAGAAGTGAATTGGATTTGAGTGAGGGAGGGTTGTGCAAGGTCGCCAGCCTCACTTTCTTCTCCAGAGCCATCTGGGTCCAGTGGCCAGATATAGATCAGGAGGACTGGAGATGGCCCCAGATGTAGTGGCCTTTTTTAAGCTAAGGTCTTTACCAGGTCTCAGCTGGACTGAGGCAGCGCCCATTCAGTGATTAAGGCTAAGTAAGAAATCTTGCCATGGTCCCATATCTCAGTGGCATAGGTATGCTTTCCCTTTCTGCTGAAAGCACCTGGATGGCTTCCCAGACTGTGGTTTTGTTGTACACAGGGCATTCATGTGTTTGTGCATTCTTTCACTCATTCACTCAACAAACATTTGTGGATGCCTGCCTTATTCTGGGTCCAGTGATCAGATCCTTGGGAACAGATATTTAGGCCTTAGGCCAAGACATTTTGAGGAGATATGTGACCTTCAGTGGATCTGAGTGCAGAGGTGTTAGTGACTCCCACTGAAGAGGGGAAGGGGAGATGGGGTGCTTTGTGTCAGAAGCACTGCCAAATAACAAAGCATAGATAGAGATGCCCTTGAAAGGCAGCAGGAGGTGGAGGCAGGGGCAGCTCCCAGGGCAAAGCAAGTCCTTCTGACTGAAAGACAAGTAAGTGGATGTCTGATCTCTGGGAGGCAATAGCTGCCATGCCATCTCAGGCTCCCACCTGCACCAGGGGCTGATTCAGGCCAGTCAGGAGTGTCTTGTACAGTGGCCATGGGATTTAGAGTTGAAGACACTTAGACACCATCCAGGTTATAGGAAGGGTGACAGGACTCACACTTAATCCCAGATACTACATTATGGCAGAAAGAGCCCAGCACTGGGAGTTGAGAGTTGCTGTTGAGTTCCAACTCTTCCACTTAAAAGCTATGTGACCTGGAGCCTTAGTTTCTTTCTCTGTAGAATAGCCCCTAGGCTCTTCAAGGCCCCTAGATTTCTTAACTTGGGTGAAGATAAGCCCTTTCTTTCCCTTAGTTCCCCAAAATTTTCAGAATGGATTTTAAGGGGAAAGCGCATGATAAAATAGAGCCAAAGACTTTAGTTTCAAAAGCTTGAGAATCTTCACCCAGGTGTACCTAATCTGTCCCTAACTGCCAGGACAATTTGGCTGAGTGCTCCCCCGTTGCCCATCTAAGTCATTTCTGAGCCTGGCCTTGACCTGCAGCTGGCGATGCCCTAGAGGTGGTCTCTTCATGGCTGCCAACGTTTCCTGGATTCTGTGCTACTGCTCCCCTGGGGCACTTGCCCTTCCTTCCCAGGGTTCAGCTTTCTGTCTATTTGCACACCTTGAAAATCTGATACCCCAAAGAACCAATTAAACTCGCCCATGACCGGTTGCTATTTGTTCTCAAATACTAATCATTCACAACTTGGCTCCTGACCTTCAGGGAAGTGTCCATCACCTCACAAACATTACCCAGGTAGTGAAGTACTAACATCCACTTTTCCCAGCTATAAAAGAAGGGTAATCCCATCCTAGCCCTCACTAGCATGACTATTTATCCTCTCAACTCTGCTCTTGGCACTCAGTCTGTTGCCTGGGGCATTCAGACCTTAGATCTGGGCAGCCGCAGGGTTTTCTGTCAATGCTGCAGAGAGCCTGCTGCATCCCTAAGGGACCCTCATTAAATTTTCAGAGTTCTGCCTATCAGCGAACAGGCCAGGGAGTGGGCCAGGAAGGCTACTCTATTCCGCTGCAGAGACCTAGGGGACCTTGAAAACACGAGAGCTGGCACTGACCCTGTGTCCTTTAGCAGTGTGGTTTGAAGTATCATCCCAGGGGCTTAGAATCTCTGACCTGATCTCCCCAAAGGTGGGAGGCATTAGCCTGAGTTCCTATGGGTCCCTAGCCCAGCCCAAGGTATGGTGAAACTGCTATTATGGTGGGTTTTTTTTTAAATCACCCATTTAGAACTACCAAGGAACTCGTGGTACTCCATATATATTGTGTAATCACATCCATTGGGAAGCATAGGCAAGGCTTTAGTAGAATTGAAGAACTGAAGCACAGGGAGGTTATATGATGTGGTTGCTAGATGCAGAATATTGAGCTAGAACCTGGCTCTTCTGGCTCTCAGTCCAGTATACTCCCACCAGGATGCCTGGTTGTGACCATATTTCGTTGAGTGGTTTTTAAATTATTAATAATGCTTGGTATTTGTGTAACACCTGACATTTAAAAGCTTCAAGTGGGAGGCAATATGTTCCCCTGGCAAGAGAAGGGGCCTGGAAAACTCACTTCCTCTCTCCTGAATCAGGCAGGAAGGGAGTCCAGGCTCCTTTTCCCAAGAGAAAGGAAGTATTGGATAGGTGGGGACCCTTCTGGTGCCTGGAAATCTACCAGATATCTATCAATGGGAAAGCCCATTCTTTTACACGTACTAAAGGCTTTGTTCAGTCATTTCAGTGGTGTCCGACTCTTCGTGACCCCATTGGAGGTTGTCTTGGCAAAGATACTGGAGTGGTTTCCCGTTTGCTTCTCTAGTACTAAAGACCCACCTCCCCTTAAACTAAGAGTAGATACATTTTCTTTTGCTCACTCTCCAGGAGGTGTGAATGGTTGGAGGGCTGAGGGACTTCTGTTTCTCACCTCTTTAAATCCAACTTTGCTGTCTCTTCTCCTGGTCACAAAACACATTCCTGTGACCCTGCCAGCCCTTAGTTGTCTATATCAGTGGAAGGCACTTTGGGATAATGGAGAACTTCCGGATTTGGAGCCAGAAGACTTGGGTTCAAATACTGGCTAGGTGGTACAGTGGTTAGAGTGTGAGGCCTAGAATCTGGAAGATTCATCTTTATGAGTTCAAATGTGGCTTCAGACACTTCTGAACTGTGTGACTTTGGCCAAGTCACTTAGCCCAGGTTGCGTCAATTTCCTCATCTGTAAAATGAGCTAGAGAAGGAAATGGCAAACCACTCCAATATCTTTGCCAAGAAAATCCCAAATGAGGTCACAAAGAGTCGGACACAACTGAAAAAATGACTGAAAGCCATTATAATGTTGGCCAAGTTACTCGGCCTCCTACAGCAGGCCCCTTTCTGCTTCAAGTGCTGCGTTCCTGTGAGTTGGCAGAGAGAACCTGAAAACTCCGTCTTTTGCTTTGGAATGCATTCTCTGCTCTTCTGTTTCAGTAACATTTTCCCTTCCCCATACTATCTCCCTTAAACTGTGGGTGTCATGGATGGGTCAGTTCCTCCTTAGTCTGGACAGTTGCCAGAGAGAAGGAAGGTAGGCAGGTACAGGAGCAGCCAGACTTGGGGTTTTTCCTTTTTAAAGTGTTTCCCATCTGAACAGTCTTCCATCAGACTCCCCTTACTGGGACCTGGCCTTTGGCGGTGAGCACTGTGTCTTCTGGCAGAACCCCAGGAGTCAGGTTTTGATCTCTATCTGTAGCAATCCCATGGATTTACCTACCCCCTTCTTCTCTCCCAAGGTTTCCACTGTCCCACAAGGGAATAATCTCCCCCACTTCATAGATAGGAAAACTGATGTCCAGGGGAGATAAACTCCTTGCCTCAGGTCCTACAATAGGCATCCGGGGCTCTACCCGCTGGGTACCCGTGGCTCTCTTTCTTCCTTCACCATCAGGAGGGAGGGTGGTCACAGTGCCTGCTGACTGGTTTCTGTGGCCTGTCTGGCAGCCTCCCTCCCACCTGAGCGTCTCCTGCTCTTTGAGGTTCCAGCCTCCACCCTGGAGTCTTAGGAGAGACACAGAAGAGCTGCTGTCTGAGGGAGGTGACACCCAGACCGCTCCAGCTGGGAGTGTTCAGGCACCAAAGACCAGCTCCCATGGAAGTGGTTTAGCATAGCTAGGGGAGGGAGGGAAAACTCCGAGGAAGAACTCCCGAGAAGGATGTCTTCCCTATGTGTGTCAGGAACCAATTCCAGGGGCTTTCTGAACTTATCTGAGAGGATGCCAGCAACGTGGAAGACAGTGGTGTCCATCCCTGTTGTTTGGATAGGAAAAATCTTAGAGATGGACAGAAAGGCCTTGGTGGGATGTGGGGGGGGGGGGGAGGACAAGTTCTCTGGGAGACATGTTTTAGAGGTTCTAGAGAGGGTACTCGCTGCCTGTGGAGGCCAGGGGACCTGGCTTCCAGGCTTTGCACTGTTCTTACCATCCGTGTGATTTTGACTAAGTCACTTCCCTTTCCTGTGCCTAATTTTCCATATCTGTAACATCCTCTGATTAGGTGACATTTAAAGTCCCTTGCAGCATTGAATCCCATGGGCCTTTGTTTAATAATTAATCTAGAATATACACACATATGCATACACATACACATATAAATATAATGCATATATACATATGTATGTATAGGTGTATCATCATTACTCCAGCAGTGGCCTTTTAAGCCCAAGTGGACAGGCCTGGATCTGGGGTAAGGGAGGAGGAGGCATTAAAGAGGGAGCTTGTGACAGGCTGCAGTAAATGTAGGAACAGGGGTAGGCCATCCCTTAGGCCATACTAACTGATCTTTTCTGTGGCCAGACTGTAGAAATGGTAAGAACAGAAGGCTGTGCTTTGTAAACTCATCCCTTTCTAGGCATCTGTGTTTTGTTTTCCTTTCCCTCATTTTTCCACTCAGATTTTCTTGAATAACTCCATGCTAAATGATGGAGCATGGGGCCTGGAGTCAGAAAGACCTGAGTTCAAGTCTGGCCTAACTGTGTGACCCTGGGCAAGTCACTTAACCCTGCTCTCCTCAATTTCCTCATCTATAAAATGATCTGAAGAAGGAAATGGCAAACCACTCCAGTATCTCTGCCAAGAAAATCCCAGTGGGGCCATAGGGAGTTAGGTACAACTGAAGATGACTTGAACAACAGCAGCAAATTGTGCTGAAATCATCTGACCATTAGATTTAGAGCTGGAAGAGACCTCTGAGAGCGTGTAGTGCAACCACTTATTTTATAGATGGCCTGAAGCCCAGAAAGGGGAAAAGAGCTGCTCGTGGTCACACAGATATTGAAATAGGAGAGCTAGTGGTGGAACCCAGATTTTCAGACTCCAGATCCATTGGGGGAGAGGGATTTTGTTCCATCTCAGTCCTGCTCAGAGGCATCGGAGGCCAAGAGGTTGGCCCACCTGTCTAACAAGAGCAGGGCGGGGTGATAGTGAGAAGAAAACTCAAACTAGGCCAAACTAGGGATATGTGTAAGTATAAGAACAGGAAATAACTTTCAAGTCCAACCACCCTCACCTTTTTTTTTTTTTTTTTACAAATGCTAAAATCAGCCCAGAAAGGGGATGTGAGTTATCCCAGGTCATGCAGGTGATAAGTAACAGACCACAAGAAGGCCCAGCCTTTGGCAGTGGGCACAATATCTCCTGGCTAACCCTAAGAAAGTGGACTTTAAGTCCTTAGAAAGTCTGTAGCAATCTCATGAATTTACCTGGCCCCTTCCCACCTCCCAGGATTCCTGCTGAACTTCTCATATTTTATACTGAGGAACAGGGCATAATCTCCCCACATTACAAATGGGGAAATTAAGGTCCAGAGAAAGTAAATTACTTGCCCAGGGCCATTCAGTGGATTTGCCTAGGATAATAAAAGTGACAGATTCCAGAACTAGGAGGAGAAGGAGAGCATCTGCCTATGCGTCTAAACCTGTCTTAGCAATGCTCAAGGCAGGGATTTGACCGTGAACTTTTCAGGGGCTGTGACTGAACCCCAGAGGCAAGGAGGAAGGAAATGGCTGTCACCAGAACACTGACCATAACTTTCCCTTTGATATGTGGACTCAAGTATAAAGTGCTTTTCTACAAGAATGTTTCAGAATGAGTCAAATCCATATCAGGCAGAGCTCTCTTGGTGAGGAGTGATCAGAACCCTCAAAAGTGGCAAGAGAGTGCCCTTCAGCAGATGCTCTGGGGATGGCACAGCAGCCTGTGAATTCTCAGTGGCACCAACACCCACGTCTAGATTTGCTATCTCAGACAGTAGATACTTGGGCCTTGAGCTAGGTGAATACAGGCAGGAGGAAAGGGGGGCCCTCAATTAGCCCCCCAAAGATGATGGGAGGAAAGATATTCAGACTAGAAATTTAGAAAAATAGGCCTTTTTAATTCAAGTTGACTTTGTGGTGAATGAAGAGGCTACATGGATGACTGTCCTTGGGGCCTTTATTTAATAATTGCAGAACTACCAAGGGCTGCTGCATGGAGACGTGGAGCAGGGTGACAATGGGAGTGTTAGCTCAGGGATTCTCAAACCAGCTGCCAGGATCTTCAGCAACATCGACCAAATTTCCTCTTCTTGGGGAGTGTTGATCTCAGAGGACCATACCAAGTTCTGAGGAGGGTAGGGGCTCATCCACTTCCCTGTCAGTCTGAACCCTCCTCCCCTCCCATTCCGGAAGGAGTCCTGAGAGAGCAGGGGGAAGTCTAATGCAGAATCAGCTTTGAGGGAGACCTCAGGGAATCCAACCATGCCCCTACTTGGATCAGTTTAGAGGCAGATTCTTTCCTGGTAGATAAATTCCTGGGCAGTCAGGGCCCAGAAATGTTCACATTGCTTCCTTGTTCAGCTATTTCTATTCCTTCTGAGAGGCCCTTCCTCTCCTGTGCCCCATGTCTCTTGCAGTATGAGCTGGCCTAGGTATTAATGCTGCTAAAGTCATAAAGACTGTTCTCAAGAGGAAAACATTCCCCTTCTGGAGGGGAGGTGCATGGTGCTGAAGCTTCTAGAGAGCCCAAGTGTGTGAGAAATGTTCTCTTCCAGGATCGGGGGCTCAGACTGAGTCTGTACAGACTTGAGCTCCAGCCCCTGGTGTGCTGGAGGGATTTCTTTTTAGCCCAGAAGGTTTGTTTGCTTGTTTGTTTTGTAGATGCAGGGGATGGACTGACCTCAGGAGCCTGGAGGCATCCTGGCAGCTGGGGAACTGCTTAAATTCAGCTCCAGCCCCTAGAGTTTGGGGGCAGGGACTGTTTGTTCTGTGTGTTGGATAGAAGACTCTTGGAAACTCAGCCTAGGGGTTGGGATATGTAAAACCACCCCCGGCAGAGTTCCAGATGCAGAGAAGCTTGGCCCTCAAACAGCCCAAATGGCCCCCCGGGACAGTTCCTCCCCACAGTGGTACAGACTGTCTAGCAATGCACTCAGGAAAACAGCAAATCTTCTGGCTTTTTCCCTGAAGCCTCCCAACACACCTTCCCGACTTTGAGGGGTGCTCCTGCTTTGGCAGAGAGAGGACCCTGGGCCATCCTATGTTCTTTCCCCTGTCCTCCCACCCTTTGGGCTGGTCCCGATGAGAAATTAAGTCCATTGTCAGCAGCTACTAATGGCTTTGTTTCTGGCAAGTTTGACTTGTGTTTAATGGATAGGAGGGGATGGGATGCAGGCGAGGCTGACAGATGGAGCAGCAGAGGTATCGATCTACAAAGAGGAAAACCCGGCACTCTGGACCTATATGGTACTCCTCTACCCGCCAAAGCCAGGCATGGCCCATCCATCTGGAGGACCTCCACTGCCTCCCCCCAACCCTGACTGCCGCGTCACCACTATGACATGATAGGTGTGTCAGAGAACATGGAGCTGATGGATTCCGAGTCTGACTTGACCTGCAGGATTTTAGGGTTCCTAAGGTCAAAGTCTTCACTGACGGCCAGTTTAACCCTGCCATTCTGGCCTTCTTTGACTGGCTCCAGGAAGACGACATGTTTGTGGGTGCTGGCTTTGCGACCGGGTCCGTCAGCGGCAGGCGGGGTGGAGCTAAGGATGGAGGACTGGGCGCTGCACTCCTGGGGTGGAACAAGGGGCACAGGACGGCAGCAGCGGCAACAGCAGGAGCAGGGTGTGAGGAAGAGATAGAGCAAGACCAGGATCAGGCTGACCACACAGCCCAACAGCGTGGTGAGGCCCGTGTTGAAGGGTTCAGACTCATGAGGTGGAGAGCGGACAGTTACGTTGTATTCATGTGTTTGGTTATGGTGAAGACGACTCCCGGCTGCCAGGCACACGAAGACACCAGTATGGCTGGGCTGGGCCTCTTTGATAGACAGGCTGCCATTACTCATCACCCGGATGGTATTGTCTTTGTTGCCTGGGAACATAAGGAGCTCATTGCTTGGGGAGACCCATGCATATCGGGCAGCCGGAGCACTTGCATCACAGTGGATGAGCAGGGGCTGGCCCACTTGCACCTCCAGGTGGACGTCTGACTGCTCAAGGCCAGGGGCTGGTGAGGAACAGTTCTCAAAGACCTTGCTGTGAGTGAAAAATCGCACTCGAGAGGAGGGCACGTCAAAAGCGATGCAGACGTGTTCCTCGAGATAGTCACAAACAGAGCTGAAGCCCCGCTGTCTCCAGCGGAGCAGCATATGATAGAGGTTACAGCCGCAGCGGATAGGATTGTTGTGCAGGTAAAGACCATTCTTGATGAAGGCAGGAAGGGTGACCACCTCATTCACGGGGATGCTGGCCAGCCGGTTGGTGGAGAGGTCCAGGACCCGCAGCTGCCCAGGGCTCAGTCCATGCAGGTCGTGGAAAGAGAATGTGGTGAGGCGGTTGCAGCTCAAGTAGAGCCGACTGAGTCTCCCCAGCCCCCGGAAGGCGCTGTGGTCCACAAAGCCAATGTGGTTGTTGTAGAGCAGCAGCTCCTCCAGCCCTGTGAGCCCCTCAAAGTCATGGTGGCCCACAACATGTAGGCCATTGGAGGACAGGTCAAGACGGCGGAGTCCACTAGCATTGTGGAAAGTGCCCCGGCTCAGACTCCTCAATTGGTTGTGGGCCAGGCGAAGGATATGCAGGCGGGGCAAGGCAGCCAGCCAACCAGGGTGGAGGTGGGGGAGGACATTATAGCTGAGGTCCAGCACTGTGGTCATGACGGGTAGAGGTACGGGCACAACATGGAGGTGTCGGTTGGAACAGCTCAGCAGGTCTGATGCGCAGATGCACACTTTTGGGCAGTGGTGGAGGACGTGGGACACGTTTTCCGGGGCACTGTGGGTGCTCGCCTCAAGCAGGGGCAGCTTCCCCAGCCACAGCATACAGACCAATATCAGAGATGCCATGGTGGGGTGGGGATGGGTGGCAGCCAACCCCCAGGACAGCAGATCCCACCCCCACCCCAGGAGTTGTCCAGAGGGGTTCCTGGCAGCCTTTGAAGTGGGAAGGGAAACAAGTCCTCTAGGCACAGGCTTCCACAAGTTGGGAACAAAATTCCCTGTCCCAGGTAGGAAGAGACTAGCAAGCTAGATGTGCTTGTCAGACCCAGAAAAGCCAGGAAGAGGGCAATCACTTGGGGGCAAACCCAGCCACCAAAAGGACACTGGCTGCTCCCTCAGCCGAGTGTGCCCAGCACTGGACAGTGCCATCCCATCCCCAGCCAGGAGCTGCTGAGCTCAGCCTTCACACACGGGAATGGCCCCCACCCCGTCCCCCAGCATCGTGCCAGCTCGACCTTCTGGTCCAGCCAGCCCCTTGGCCTCTCACCTCCTGGCCAGCTGCCCCCTCTCCAGGTAGGACCAGCCCCGGCTGTTGGGTGCAGGGTGTGATCCTTGCTCCCACGCCCGGACTTAGTTTTCAGCCGTCTTAGTTGCTGCTCCTTGCTTTCTCTGGCTGTCTCTGGCTTGCTCAGTCTGTTGGTATTTACACTGGTGGCCCAGCTGGGAGCTGGGTAGGGTGAGGGGGTGGGGCTACCAGCCCTCTGATTGGTCCTTGGGAGGGGAGGGGAGGGGAAGGAAGAAGAGGAGGAGGAGGATGCCCAGGGAATTAATGAATGGCTTGCAATTTCCGGCTGACCGCCAGAGGACAGCATGCACCCACATGGCTCCCTGACACTGAGCCCACCATCCTCCTTTCCTAGGACAGCGTGTTTTGTCTTTGACTGCTTTTTGTGGAAGGGAGATAGAGGGAAAAGAAAGAAAGGGTCAGAGCACATGTTAGAGTGTTGTATACATTTCTGGGCACCACATTAGCGGAGTGTGCCTGGAGGGCAACCAGGATGGTGATAATTATGAACATTTCCATAATATTTAATTAGGGTTTAGAAATTGCTTTATGTACATGATTTCATTCGATCTGCCGCAGAACGGTCTTTAGTGGTGGGAGTATTATTATCTGTCTTTAGGAAAATAAGGGAGGGGAGTGCAGCTTTGAGAGGCGATGACTTGGTCAATGACGCCAGATGGCCTACTAGTAAATTGTGGACCTGAGATCTTATACCAGGTCTTCCAAGTCCAAATCCACCATGTTTTCGACTAGACCAGGCTGTCAGTCCGAAGTAGCAATTATAGGGCTTGGAGGTAGCCTAGAGAGAAGATTCAAGCATTTGAAGGAGGCGTATGGAAGAAACTGGTTCTGCACAGCCCAGAGGACAGAGCTAGGCCCCTAAGAACTAATAGAGCTGGCTGAAAATGCTAGAGTACCCGGGGGTGCTCTGTGGTATTAACTGGTGCCCCTGTCCTGGAGTGTCCTTGTCCGGGAGGCTGTGGAGGGGATTCTGGCCAGAGAGATTGGGTGTCACTGATCCTTGAGAAGCGTGTGATGGGAACACCTCACCCTTGCCTTCCCTGGGGTTCAAAGAGGATTGTGATGCTCCCATTCCCTTTAACTCTCTCCCTGCTCTGATGGATATGAGGTCAGTCTTTCTCTAAGAAAAGAATGGGGGATAGTGTAAGGCTAGGGTGCTCGAGGCCATTTCCAAGGGATCTTAGAGCCAGGGTGGCCTCAGCCTGAAGTCTCAGAATTGTTTTGTCAGTGTCCTCCACCTCCATCTGCTCACGTCTAGCTGATAGAAGTCGAAGACATTTTAGAGGTCACAGCTTATTGCTGGTGACTTTGCTGTATTGATTTGCCTTCTCCTTCCCCCTCTCCCCACACACACTGCTGCCAAGGGCAGCAACCCAGGTACTGCTGGCCCTTGAGCTTCCAGAGACACTGAATGCCAGAAGCCCTCAAGTCTGTAGGAAGGCCCCCTCCTTCAGGGACTCCATGTGCTTAGAGCTGTCATCCTCCCTTCAGACCACCTCTCTCCTTTTTCTCCATCTTTCTAAGACATAGCTTCATTCCATATGTAATTCAGTGTGACAGTGAGGGTAATGGAGCACACACTATATAGACTGAAGTAGGTATATCCCAGAAACACTTACCTGGGGAGGTCAGGAAGGTATTTGGAATCGAAAGGTACGTCCTGATATATCATTGGGTGGCTGAGCATGTCCTGCTGACCCTCAGGTTCCTGCCCCCCTCACCCCCATTCAGCTCTTTGTCTACTGAATCTTGGAGAAATTGCTAGCCCAGATTATTAGGATTCAGGGTCTGTTTGGCAACGAGGCCTTATTTAGCCCAGACATAGAGAATGAAGGGCTTATGGAAGTTGGGCTGGAAGAGGAACCCTTGGAGTTAGGACCCCAGGGTCCAACTTCCTGGTACTATGGGAGTAGCTGCTCATCTTCATAGATTCTTAGAATTAGAAAGGACCTCTCAGCTAATGCAGGTACAGCGTAAAAATCCCCTCTACAGTAATAATACTGTTTCTGTTTAAAGCTCTCCACTGATGAGAACTCCTTACTTCTCAAGCCAGCCCACTGCATCTTGGGAAGTTTGTATGTCAAGACAAAATCTGCCTCTCTGTGCTGCACTGCCCCCTGGGTCTGCCCACAGGGGCCAAGCAGGCTTCTAAGCCTGCTGACCTTTCACCTTTCCCACACCTGTAGGTGCTTGGGTCTTTCTGACCTTCCCCCCACCCCCCTGCCCAGCCCTGGCCCCCAAGGCTTCTTGTTCCCAGGCTGACCCTCTCTCACCCCTTCAGGTGCACGGCCTCCTCACTGTCCTGCTACATTTCAGTTTGCAAATATCCTTCCTGTAATGTAATTTGCAGAATGAAAACAATATTCCATGTTCGGTCTGCCCAGGGCACCTCTCTGTTGTTTTTATCCTTTGAAAGAGGTCTGTCCCTGCCACCACCTGCTAATTTGCGCCAGGCACTGTGCTAAGTGCCTGGGATACAAAAAGAGGCAAAAGGCAGCCCCCTGCCCTTAAGGAGCTTAGTTTCCCTCCTAGCAAGTCTCAGGAAGTACTGGGTAATGAAGGCCTCAGTTTTCCTTCTGTTTCAGCTGTGCTGAACTGCCCTCTGTTTTGCCATAGAATGGGTTTCTGGGTCCAGGTATGGAAGTGGGAAGTCACGTTCTTTCCTTAAATAGTACAAGCCTTCCCAGGGGAAGAAAAGACTTGAGCAAGGAGGAAGACTACATGGCAGATGGGTTGTGTGTCAGGAAAGCACAGAGTGACTGAGTGGGAAGGAGAGAGACAGAGCTGGAAGGAGGGTCTGAGAGGGACAGCTGATGCTGGCATGTGAGCAGCAGCTGACCTTGCTGTCCTGGGGACTCTCTGCCATGAATGGGACTTAGGGATCAGCTTTCAGCCCTCGAGGAAGACTCCCAGAAACTTAAAGGCAAAAACAAGCCACCAGTGTTTTAATCCCTGGAAGGGCACCATGAGTTGGGTGGATAGATCAGACTAGCACTACCTTCTAACCAGCCAGCGTGGTGTAGAAAGAGCATTGGATCTGGAGTCACAGGGTTCCAGGGCTAATACTTGGTGTGACCCTGGCCAAGTCCTTTCCTTTCTCTGGGTCTGGCTTTCTACCATTTAAAATGTGGCTATTGGATCAGATGATCTGTAAAGCCCTTTCTAACTCAAAACCCTCCAATCAGTCTTGTGTGTCAGATGGGGAGGGAAGGAAAGGCAACCTCAGCTCCTTAGGTGAGTAGTGCTGGGAGCTGTCTGCTGCTTGGTGCTGAACCAGATTCAGATGTTCCTGGCTGTTTTTCCTGTCTGGCCCCACCAGATTTTTCTTCTGGCTTCACCAAAGGAAGGGACTGATGAAAATGCTTTTTGCCTCAGAGCAGATCCTCATCTTCATCCCATGTCAGCCTTGAGTCCTCATAATGGCTCTGCTGGCTCCCGCTCCAGGGATGGATGGCTACACTGTGGGAGGGAGTGGCTGCCATTCATTCTTCCCAGGGGCAACCAGCCCTTCATCTCAACAGCTCCAGTGAGAGGATGGTGATCTCTTAGGATTTGGTGTGTCTGCATCATGAGTGCGCTCTGACCATGTGTCTATCCTCCTGCCAGGGCCAAGCGAGCCACCGAAGTGCTCTTAGCGGATCCGTGCTTCCAGCTCCGCTCCATCCAGTACCTCCTGGGCCAGCCGGAGCCCACGGCCTCTGGGGCCACACCACCCCCTCCAGAGAGGAAGCACTTCTCTCTGCAGAGTTGTGAGTATGAGACTTAGGACAATTTCCCCTTGCAAGGCCGTGTGGCAAACGAGAAGCCCTGGCTTGGAGTCAGGAGGCCTGGGTCGGAATCCAGCTCCGACAGGAGGATGGGCCTGGGCAAATCAGTTCACATTTCAGAACCTCAGTGTCTTCAGCTGTCAAAAAGGGATAATAACCCTTCATCTACCTAAGATAGGGTTATTGTAAGGGCTACAGAAATAAAGGTGTGCATGTCCAGGCCTTGGGAGGCTGTTCAGTTCTCCTGCTCTTTCCAGAGGCCACTATTCCCATCCTCAGGCCATTCTTCAGCTATCTGATCACTGTGCCTGGGAGAAAATAGGTAAGGGGTTTAGCTCTGCCACCATCCTGCCCCCACGTTCCAGGCGCTGGCCAGAACTGAAGAGCTAAGCTCCGACTGTCTAGGTGACTGGGGGGGTATCAACATGTCAAAAACAGGGCCCCAAAAGAGCAGGCTCTCCCTTTCCTGAGCTAGGGAGGTAAGGACCCCCATCCCAAAGTTAAGACACCACCAGGGCTAAAGCAGGGGTAGAGACAGGATAAGATTTACCTTCA
>CM053624.1:312298495-312347893 GCA_028646595.1 Phalanger gymnotis
CCCAGCCCACCAGCGAGGAGGACCTGTGCCCCATCTGCTACGCCCACCCCATCTCTGCTGTGTTCCGGCCCTGTGGCCACAAATCTTGCAAGTGAGTACCTAGCCTGGGGGCGGGCTGGGCTCTATTAGGAAGGCTCTGACACCTGGTTCTCTGCCCCCCCCTCCCCACCACAGAGCCTGCATCAACCAGCACCTCATGAACAACAAAGACTGTTTCTTCTGCAAAGCTACAATCGCTGGGGTGGATGACTACGAGAAGCCAGCCTCCTCATCTTAGGCCCCGTCTCTGGGCGGGGCCCCCAACATGCTCCTTGGGCCCCGGGGATAAGGCTGGGGGAGAAACCTCCCTTTCTGGACAGCTCCTTCACCAGCCTGGGCCTGCCCTGAGGAAACCAGAGGGAGGGGGATGGGAGGCTGCTTGGCAGCAGCGCCTCTTCCTTGCTCTTCCAGTGCAGAGAGGACAGACAGGGGTTCCCCTCCTTTGGCACCGGCTTTATAAAAGGGTGGGGAGCGGAAAGTTACAGGTGTGACTATTAAATTATTATTCCATACAGCCCTGCCCTGCCTCTTTTCTAGGTGTGGGACAAGAGCCTGGTCCCGTCTCCCCATTTGTCAAGTAAGGGGAGATACTAGATGAACTCAAAGCCCTCGAGTTCCAAGAAAAACAGGGGGAGGCCGGCTGCAGAGACAGACAGAGCCCTGCTCCACAATGCACACACAGCCATGCTTAAACAATATAACTCCAGCTTTGTTTGAATTCTTACGTTATAAACAGAGCTATTTACAGGGGCCTTCCCCTTCCCTTTGTGGCGAGGGGCTGGGGAGAGGGCTCCGGCTCCCTCCCCTTGGAGGCACGGAAACACTTGAGCCTTGGCCAGGGCAGCAGGGGCTGCTGTGCTCTGCACCTCAGCTCACATGATAATTCGAGGCTCGGGCACCGATTCACCAATGGACTTGTGGGGCAGCACACTGGCCCCGTTGAGGTAGAGCTCATCGCCTACGATGACATCCTCTCCCAGCACAGTCACGTTCTCCATGCGCACCTGGGGGGAGGCGGGGGGTAGAGGTGGGATTCAGGAAGTAGCTGTCCCTTCCCCAGGACCTGCCATTCAGCCACTCCCTACCTCATCCCTTGCTCACCCACTGGCCCACACGGGAGCTCCAGCCCACGATGCAGGAATCAAGCCATGAGTGAGAACGGATATGGGCACCTCGCAGCACTGTGCATCGCTTGATACACACGCCATCCTCCACTACCACGCCAGGGCCCAGGCTGACGTTGGGCCCAATGATACAGTTCTGGCCGATCCTGGCGCTCGGATCCTGGGGGAGGAGAAGCATGCGCAGGGCTGACTTAATGGTTGAAGGGCTCCTCCTCCCACGGTTACCTCCTTGAAGTCTAAAAACCCACCGTTAGAGATTCCTTTCATTAATTCAATTTATTAAATGCCTACTGAGTAATGTGCTCAACTTTAGGAATACGGTGATGAAAAATTAACGGTCCCTACCCTAAAGGAGCTTGTACAGTCTACCGAGGGAGGGGAGAGAGGGGATATAAAAAAGCCCCTGCAACAGAAGGCAGAAATTTGAGGGAAGCCAAGGAGAGAAACAGACTAAGTGCTGCAGGGTGGGGGACTAAAGAATGCAGATGCACCACAGTGGCATGGGCAAATATTCAGAGGTAGGAAATGAGGAGGGAGATAGCTACGAGGCCAGTCTGGCTAGAAAACAAAATGCATGAAGGGAAAGCCATATATGATAAAGCCAGTACAGTAGGCTGCAGCTACATTGTGGGAGACTTGAATGCCAAGCAAGGAGTTTATATCTAGCCACTGAAAGGTCAGACCTGTGCATGAGCCACGTGATTGTTTCATACAAGGGATTGGAGAACAGAGAGGCAAGAGGCAGGCAAACCAATTGGAAGACATCATCCCAGTAGTGGAGGTGATGAGGCCCTGGACTAAGGGGTAGTACAGAAGCAGCCAGGCACAGAGATCATGGAGGCAGAATCATCAGAATGTCCATGAGTTCAATAATAAAATACATTCAGCATTACTGATACCTAAGGGAGAATGAGTTTGTCAGATTCCTTTGCAAGAGCAGGAAGGGCGGTACTCGCACTCACCACCAGCACGTTGCCCACAATGCCCGGGCCAGAGCAGAGCCGCTCAGGCTGCGTCTGCCTCAGCGACTGCAGGAAGAGGCACATTCCTGTCAGGAAGTCCTTGGGCTGCCCGATGTCCATCCAGAAGCCTGAGGGTGTAGGCATAGGGAGCCTGACGGGGCAGTCCCGCCAGCCCTGTCCTGCCCTCTGTGACCCAGCCTTCCCATTTACCTGGGAGCTCCATGGCATACAGCTGCCCTTCCTTGGCCATCACCGGGAAGATTTCCTTCTCAATAGACGTGGGCTGTAACTGTGGGGGTGCAGAGATGCTCAGCCCTTCCTGTGCTCACCAGCTGCCCAGAGGCAAGCTCTGGACACTAGCTCCAGGCTCTACCTTCCCTCAAGCCTGGCGTTTACCGCCCCCACCATCCTCCCAGCCCCCAACCCCACCTGGATCCGCTGTAACACACTGGGACTAAAGATGTACATGCCGGCATTGATCTTATTGGATACGAAGACCTGGGGCTTCTCCACAAATCGGTGGATGCGGCCTGTGTCCGCCTCGCTCACCACCACCCCGTACTTGGAGGGCTCCTCCACTTTGGTCACCTAAATTGGCAAAGGAAGAGGGCCAACACTAACCTGGCGGGTTCTCAGAGCATCCCACCCCTGGGTCCTTAATGTCATCTCCTGGGGCCAGGGCCCTACAAGTGGAGATGAGACCAAGATGGTTTCTATCCAGGCAGACACACTAAGGACAGGGGAGGCTGGGGGAGGGGCAGGCAGGAGGATGGAAGGAAACTCACCAAGGGCCTGAGAAGCTTACAGGCCTCCCAGGCCCTCGAGCCACAAGGGATCTGTCCTAGGGACTGGCTGATCAAACCCTTTGGTTGTTAGAGAAGGGAAATGACTGGGCCACCGTTACAAGGCGGAGAACGAGGTCCTCTGACTATGGCACCGGCCTTGACGCTAAGCTCGGCTTGGTGGAGCTGAAGTAGACTAGCCGGCAAGGTCAAAGGTAAGGAGGTCGGGTTCACGTCACTACCCACTCCTTACCATGCAGGGGAGTTGGGGGGCGGGGCAGGGGATGTCTCACCACGATGGTCCCTTCCTGCCCATGATGCTGATGGAATTGCACCATTGCGGCAAAGGGGAAGTCACAGATGATGTCACTGTTGAGAACGAAGAAGGGGTCCGAATTCTCTGTGAGCAGCTCCCTGGCCAGTGCCAGAGGCCCCGCTGCAGGGACACAGGGCAGCAGATGCTCAGGGCCAGCCCAGGGCGAGCTGCGTCCTGAGCCCGAGCTCTGCGCCCCTCAGCCCATGCTCCTAGGCCCACGCTTCTGTGCCCCCCGGCCCCGTGCTCTGCACCCCTCACCCCCAGCTCCTCTCTGCAAAGCCTGCCTCTACCCCAGGGGTGTCTTCCACTGACCTGTTCCCAGAGGCTCCTGTTCATGGGACAAGGAGATTCGAATCCCAAGCTGAAAAGTCAGAGCAGACTCGGTCAGGGGGGGCAAGTCTCTCCTGTCTTTAAGGCCCCACCCAGGCGCTCAGGTGTGGGACCTTTCCACCCCCTTCAAATCAAAGCATATTTGTAAAAGCACTTATCGCAGGGCCTGGGCACACAGTAGGTTCTCTCATGCTTATTCCGTCCCTCTCGCTGTCGTCCCGTTCTCTCCCCCCCACCCCCACCCCCAGATGTGCAAACACTTCCCAGACCTGGGTCCTAGGGAGCCCTTCACCAGGGATGCCATTGCAGTTCTGGCCTATGTGGCCCTGCTAAGGATCCAGGGCTTGCCTCATTCTTCTCACCCTCAGCTCCTGTTCCTTCATTTCCTTCTCCAACATCTCAGACATGTAGCTCACAGCCAGGATCACATGATTCACTCCTGCCTGTAGAAGAAAGCACGGATGTGCCCTTCCCCTCTCTTGGGTGTCAGTCACTGGGCAGTCAGCCCCACCCCCACCCCAGCTATCCTGAGGCTGCATGGAAACTCCAGCTCAAGGCCTCTCCTCTTTCTCAGCCCCCCTTTCAGTACAGTAACACTGATGAGCATATATGAAACTCGTGCCAAACCTCTAGCTCAAGCCCTCACCTCTATCTGGGGCCCCCTCTGAACACAGGGACTCGTGGTAAGTCCAGCTCAAGCCCTCACCTCTTTCTGGAGCTCCCTCTGAACACAGGGACACCCGGGAAGTCTAGCCCAAGCCCTCACCTCTATCCGGGGCCCCCTCTGAACACAGGGACACCTGGTAGGTGCAGCTCAAGCCCTCACCTCTATCTGAGGGCCCCTAGTAAGCGCATGCAGCTGGGGGGGGGGGCCCGGAGGTCCCGGCTTCTCCCCACCTCCCGCGAGCCCAGCGTGTCCGCGTCGCTGTCACGCCCGTGGGCCGCGGCCTCACCTTCTTCACCAGCGCCTCCACCTGGTGCATCAGGATGGGCTTGTTGCAGAAGTCCACCAGCGGCTTGGGCGTGCTGAGGGTCAGGGGCCGCAGCCTCGTGCCATAGCCGCCCACCAGGATCAGCGCCTTCATAGCGCCCACGCAGGGCCCTAGGGGAGGGGAGAGCGGGGAGGCCGGGGCTCAGCGCGCGCCGTCCCCAGACCCTGCTCCCGGAGCCGGCTCGGCTGGGGCTCCCCCTCTCCTTCGCGGGCGCTAGGCGGCCCCCCACCCCCACTCCCAACCCTCCTCACCGGCCGCGGCTCCAGCTCCGGCTCCGGCTTCACCTCCAGCTCAGGGTCCGGCTCCGGCCCCGCCCACTGCCACCGGTGGAATTCGTGGCCTCCCCCGGCCAGTGACAGGCCGCAGGCTGCTTCTCAATGAAAGGGGAGGGGCCGGGCGCCGAGGCCCGCCCACGGCCGGCAGCTCGCGGCCAATCGTGGAACGCCTACGTGGCACGTCAGTGACGCCACGGCGCCGACGTGCCGCACCCCTCCGAGCGTGGCCAATCATAGCCCAAGGGCCCGAGGCACCACGGCGACGGCGGAAGAGACAGGCGGGTCAGTCGCCCATTGGTGGATCCGAAGACGGCACTGGCGGCAGGGGCGGGGCCCGGCTCCCTCGGAACGCCCACGTGGCTGCGTTGTGGCGCGGGGCCCACAAGGAGCGAGAGCTCGCTTGGCCCGGGTGCCCCCTGGGGTTCCAGGCATAAGGCATCAGATAAGCACTTCCACTTCTCTGGGCTTTAGTTTCCTCGTCTGTAAAAACGAGGAAGGTGGTGGTCGTTACTGTGCAGTCTGCACTGGTGTCTGACTGGACCCTTTGGGGGGATTTTCTTGGCAAAGATCCTGGAGTGCTTTGCCATTTCCTTCTCCAGCTCATTTTACAGATAAGGAAACTGAGGCACAGGGTGAAGTGACTCACCCAGGGTCACCCAGCTGTTATGCGCCTGAAGCAGGATTTGAACTGAGGTCTTACTGCCCCCACGCCATCTAGCTGCCCAAACGAGGAAACACCCTAGGATAAAATCCCGTACTTGGCCGTCGTTTCTTGTGAGACCTTGCGCAAAACACTTAACTTCTCTGGGCTTCGGTATCCTCTTCTGTAAGCCCAGGAAGGACCTTGGCCTAGGATGGTCTCGAACGCCTTCCAGCTCGAGATCGAAGAACTAGATTGAAAATCGAGGCTATTAGCTCTCCGATTCTGCTCTCCTCCCCTTTCGCATGATGATGTGGCCCTGCTTCTCACCAGGGCGAACCCCGATACTTGTTCCAGCGATTTCATTCCATCCCCTCCTCCTCCCTCCTACTTTTTTTCACTGTCTCCAGGTCCACTGCTTACAAATATACTGCGTCTCCATCTCCCGCACCCGCACCCGCACCCCCACCCCACCAAAATATCCTCACGAATGTTCTCCATATCTCTATCTCTTCTGACCCTTGTGGCCGGTTTCCAGAGGAGGAGCTGGAGATGTACAGCAACTGACCCACGGTCACAGCGGAAACTAGAACACGGGTCTTCTGATTCCCAGCACAGTACTCTAAGGCAGCAAGTCGTTTTCCTCTCCTAAAAGCACAGTTCAAATCCCACCCACTACATGGAAAAGTGGTACTTGGTGTAACGAGAGACTACTGGTCAGAAGTCCTGAATTCACACCCTAGCTCTGTGACCTTGGGCAAGTCACTTCCACTCTTGAGTCCCTTCGGTCCAATCCGGGGTTCTAAGTAGATGATTCTGTTTCAGAAATTCTGTGATCCTGCTATGGGCGGGGCATTTCCCAAACCAAGGCTCAGAGGTGGCAGGGTTCAGACTGCGCTAAGAATCAGGAAGTCCATTACAGCTTTTGGTTCTTGGAGAGGCCCATAGGCTGAAAGGTGGGATGGTGCCAGGTTATTTAGGAAGTCTGAACGTTACCCAATAGGCAACTAGGACTCACTGTGGAATACAAGGGCTTGGCTATATTTGTTCGGAGGGGAGAAAACGAGATAAGCAAATACAAAAAAAATTGAAAACAGTCGTATAAATGGGATATGGTCCTCACTATCTCTGTGGGAAGTCAGGGTTCTCAGTGAGTCTGTTACGGCCCCTGGAGCTAGGAGGGGGGGTGGGAATTGGGGAGAGGTTGGCTCTGAGGGCTTCCCGTGCAGAGGAGGTATTCAGAACTATCTCCTTAAACTAAGGGAACTGGCTGGGTGACCCTGGGCTCAGGTAGATTGCTTCTTCTTTGTGGTAGTCTGAGTTGCATTCTTGAAATGCTATTGGCCCCTCCAGAGATGCTTGGTTAGGCCCCTCTCCCAGCTGCCTCCTATCCAAGCAATGGAGCTTTTAGGAATGGCATCTCCAGCTCAGGGGCAGGCCCCACTTTCTCACCTCTCTCCAGATTTCATTTTCCACCCCTAGAAAGGTCAGACGGGACAAAGAGTGAAAAAAAAAACCCACTTTCTACAAGTAGAGGTAAGGCCTTACCCAAATAAGGATGAGCTGGATTCAGAAAGGCATGGGTTCTAATTTTGCTTCAGGTCTTATCAGCCTGAAATCATTTAAGGCTTCTGAGCCTCAGGCTTCATCTATAAAGTAGGGGCAACAACAGCACTCACCTCTCAGGTTGGTTGTGCCAACACCACTTCCTGCCTGGAATGGCTCAAGGTTGCCATAGCAGAATGAACTAGAAAATCTCTCTCTGGGGCACTATGCTCCTGAACCTGGGGCTGAGACTGACCTGGGAGCTTCCTGTTAGTCCTTTCTCTCCACAATAATCTGTGACATCAGGTTATTCCTTTCCTGGGGAAGTGCCCATACCAAAGCCCCCTCCCCCAAGTAGAAGTGGGCCATCAGCCACTGCCAAAAGCAGCTACTCTTGTAGCTGGGGACTTGCATGTGTCACTATGCTTTGAGCAGAGGGGGCCATGAGTCTGCTGGGCAATGGCTTCATTGGAAGGGACAGAAGCTATGGAGGTGGGCCTTGTTAAAGTGCCTCAGGATCCTAAACTCCCCGTGGGTTACTGACCTGCACTCAAAGGCAACTCCGGAGATAATTGGATGAATTCCACTCAGTTGTTCTCTCTCATGCCAGTATTAGGAGTAGCTGAGAGACACTAGCCAGGCCAAAACACATACGAGTTAAACTAGCTTTTAAATAAGGGTACTCTTGAGCCTCCAAGCCCTCCTTCCCAGGGGACCTCTGTTCAAGTTGGCTGTTGTTTCCACAGCTACCCAGGCTCTTCCCAAACTTCTTTCCCTCAAGCCGACTGGTCATGGCTGGCTTTGGGGCTTCAGCCCAGGCAGGAATGAATGTGGGAAGCTCAGGAGAAACAAGTCTCTTCCTTCCAGATCACCTCACTTTTCATCTCTAAAGCACTTCTATTAATTATGTCATATTTTCCTCCATGTCACACCCCCCCCCCCCCAGTAGGCTGTGAGCTTCATTTATGGAAGCAGAGACCTCTCATCTGACTGTAACTTCTGGAAGTACTAAATGGCTGCTCAATCTGAAGAGACCTCAGAGCGGGTCAACATGGAAATCTCACTCGAAACCTTCTCTGAGGAGCGTCTTAAACAGAGAACACACTTGGACATTTCTAGGTGACTTTATTTTTATATACATGACTTTTAGACAGAAGGCAAGGGAACAGTGCGGGGTGAGTACAGACACTGTTACAATCATGCCCCTAAACAAGTTCCAGAGAAAACTAAAGATATGCAGAAAAATGCCTTAAGACAAACATAATAATGCCACTATGCAGGAGGAGACTGGACGAGTAGAGAGTTTTCTTCTCTGTCAGCAGGACTGACATGGCTGATTGTCCTTATCCTTCCAGGAAGAGCAGTGGGAGATAGGGAGGATCTTGCCAACTCTCCCACAAGCAAAGTGAGCAGTGCTCCCCTCATGGAAATAGAAACCTATCAGAATATCCCCATATGGCAAAGCAATGTTCTATGGTTCTTGGGGAGTCCCAGCCCTCCCTGGTCCACTCCCATGGACCATTTTTTGCAAGCGGCTAGTGCTTCCTCATTGGCCCCCTATAAATACTGTACAGAGATTTCAAACACAAGCACCTGTGTGTGAGAGGCTCCCTTGCCATCCATCCCTCTTTGGTCCAGTGCTGGGAACACATAGCCCCTCCCTCCAAGTTGGCTACATCTCCGAGATGCAGGCCATTGGATGGGATGTACAGGCAGGAGGAAGGATGGTGAAGGGCCCATCGACTCCAAAATGTCCACTGCCCAGCGCCCCTGGATGGAAGCCATCTCTTTTATGGCCTCTCCCCCTTGACATTTTGGCCAAAGAGCGTCTTGGTATGCTCTATTAAGTCTGACAGTTGGCTTTTACTACTTTTTACTCATTTCTGGGCAAGCAAAAAACATCATCCCCATCCATGTGGGACTGGGCATAGCCAGTGCCCGTCAGTGGGGCACATGGTCTGAAAACGGCGTCCTTGGAAATCTAAAACACTTCTATGATGGCCACATCTAAGTTGTTCCCTGCTCTAAGGCCAACCTTATCATCTGCCATTGTTACACATCCATAGGGCCCAGCTCGGGAATACTGGGGCCCAGAAATACTAAGTAGGCACAGCCTCTTCATCCTCAGCAAGGCGCAGCTGGGCTCGAAATGGGAGGGACACTGTCCCACGGTCCCTGAAACACTGATTGCTCCAGCCAGGCATGGAAAAGCTAAAGCAGGCATGCTGCACAATCACCCAAACATCTCCTCTGCATAGCACTGGGAATGAACACTGTCTGCTCTTAAAAGGCACCTATCTCCCATAGTGCAGGCCAGAGCAAAGCATAAGGGAGAAGTGGGTCATCATCACCAGAAGGTCCTGGGGCTGGAGTTCCAACTCAGATGAGCAGTTCTGCCCTTGTGGGATCACTGGGTTAAACCAGGCAATGGCATTTTAACATCAAAGTCCATTTTGGCCTAGGGCTCACCCCAAGGTCCAGATATAGAGGCCAGCCTACCTCTGAGGGAAACTCTCATAGCTCCAGGGCCAAATTAGAGATGTAGCGCCTGGATGTCCAAAAAGGAAGAGACCATCTCGTATCCTGGTCTCACCTAGAGATGGCTCAGCTCCCTTTCCACGCTGAAGCCAGGAGAGACATAAGGTAACAACAATACATGCTGAGTTCCTTAGAGGAAAATGAAGTTAAAGATATCATACACACAGCTCTCTCGTGCACACGCATGCTTCTCAGTCCCTCTTGAGCCTAGGAGCATGGAACGGTTTGTCCTCACTGAGCTGTCCAGACTGGCAGCATCACTGACAGCCCCTGGGAGACTGGGGATCCAGGTTGGCTTGACACTCCTGGGGCTTTCAGGCCCAATATGGTGGGTAACTTCCCAAGACTAGTCTTAGGCTTCAAACCTGAGAGTCAGGGCGAGAATATACAGAGAAGGCATGGCAAACAGCCTCTTGAGCACCCTCTGTTCTGGCCCTTCCCACAGGTGCCAGGAGAGAGGCCAGGGCTGGGCCGACATCCAAAGCTCCTTTGGAACCGAGAAAACTAAGCTCCGAGCTTTCTCTGTGCCTTCCCTCCAGCCACCTCCCTTGGATTACGCTAGCCATTATGCTCTGACTGGTGAGGGAGAGCCCACCACCCTGGTACTTCCTACAACTTAATCCATTTCCTCCAGAAACTTCAGCACCTACAAAGAGTCCAACTCCAAGGGAAGAACTCCACTTAGTAGCTGCTTGAGAAGGGCATATGGAGGAAAAGTTTTATTAACAAAGGGGTGAAGGTTAGAGGGGAAAACAAAGCCAGCCACCATCATCACTGCACAGGGCAGCCCATACCTAGGAACAAACCTGGGAGCTGGCCCAGGTGGAGACAAAAGAACCCTCAAATATCACTCTCGACACTCTCCCTTTTTTTAAAATTCAGCATGCACCACAAAGAAGTCAGAACTGGCCACGGCTCTGGGCCTGCAGCCCAAGCTGCTTGTTTCCAAGGCTGGCACTTCCAGGTTCTGTGTTCTGGTTTTATTTGTCAAGTGAGTCCTGCTGCTCCTGACCAAGCCACACCTGGAGCAGGAGATGCAGACCACACGACACCTCACAGTTTTATAGAATCTGGGGCTCCAAGAAGAGCAGCAAGAAGCAATACGGCAGCCAAGGCTGGAGATCTTAGATCTTAGAAATCTTGAGAGATTTAAGTGACTTCTTTCTTTGCCCTAAACCAACAAGTCTCCAGCCCCAACATCTAGGCTTGGCCAACCACTAAGGGAAGTCGATGGCTATAAGCAGCCCTGGTCATGATCTATACTCCACCCCCTCCCCATCCACCTCCTAGTGCCCAAAAATAATCTGCTCGGGGAAGGGAAGAGGGGGGAGGAAGTAGGAGAAAATAGGAACAAAATTCACTCCTCTAGGTTTGTGAAGGAAACACTTCTCATGCTGCTGGAGTTTGGGTGCATGCTACCAGGTGGTTGGAAATGGGGTGGGGTTCAACTAGGGGTACCAAGGAAGGCCAGAGCAAGCCAAATGCTTGCTAAGGCCAGCCTTTGCTAAGTTCCTGTGTCCCATGCTGACCTGGCTTGTTGTAGCTACTAGTCCAACTCCACAAACCTGTTATCTTCCTCATCCCATCTTCAAATGGCTTAGTTCAGTCTCTTGCAGCTCAATTTTAAAAGGCAAGAAACAGCAGAAGCAGGAACAGCAGCAAGTAGCTGGGTGGGGGGCGGGGCGGGGGAAGCGGAGGGGCAGGGCAGGGAGAAGGGAAGTGTAGTTCCAAGACTATCTCTTCAGGCAACCTGGCTTACCAGAGAAGTCTTGCTGGCTGTTTTTCCCCATCCCTGTTAGGATGCTGAAAAACACACACACACACATTCTCTTTCTCTTAGTCATTTCTCTTTGTTGTCCGTAGACACGAGAAAGCTGACACCAAGTTATTTGCTACCCAGAGTCTCTCTTGCTTTTCCCCACCTGCTACAGGTAAGTCTGGCGACTTCCAGAGCCTCTCAGGAATAAGTGACATGCAAGAGCCTAGGGGCTGGAGTGCCTGACTGAAAAGCCTGCCCTTCAGTCAGGCTCCTGCTCTCAACTGCTCCCCCAGCTTGAGGCTTCAAGTGAGCCAGTGAAAGGATCAGTGGAGTCTAAAGAGCCTTGTGGTCCCTGGCCCCCACCTGAAGCCTCCTTTTGGCCACAAACCAGGCAGAAGCCTGTGAACTAAAAAGGCCAGAGCAGCTGACAGTCTCACCAAGGCCAAAACATTCGGAGATCCTCTTCCTAAGCCAGCCTGGACAAAGTCATCAAAGCCACATGTTAATAAAATGGCTGAGCACATCTTCTGCTTTCTCCTCTCTCTCCTTCACTTTTATATATATGTATTCCAGGCTACAGCTAAAATCATTTCTTTTAGTTTACACCAAAGAGAAATATAACCCTTTAAAACCAAAGTCTGTCTTGTCTGCCCTCTGTGGTGAGTTCAGAGTGGGTGGTCCCTGCCTGTGGGTAGAGGGAAAAGGGCTCTGGGCAGTGACTGACACGGGAAGCCCAGCGTAGGACACTACTGGTTTTCTTCCCGCATCTGCTCCATGATGGTGATGAGGTTTTCTAGACCGAACATGTAGCCCTTGTCAGGACCATCGTGCACAGTAGGGTCATCCCGAAAGCCCTTGAACGTGCTGTGCGCAAAGTCAATCATGCGGACGTCCACCTTGGGTGTGGCAGAGGGAGATGTCTCGGGGCTGGTGCTAGGGCTGGTGCCATCGGGCATCGTCTCAGGGAGCCCCGAGTCCACATTCTTCGAGCGCATATCTGCCCGGCGCTCTAGGAACATCTCTGCCCTGCACTCCTTCCCATCATAAATGATGAGGAGGGAGCTGGAGTAAAATCGGTAAGAGGCCTGCCTCTCCAGCACAGACTTCAAACCCCGAAGTTTGCTCAAGATGGGCTCAAATAGATCTCTCCGGAGGTCCAGGCCATTGTGGAGATACTGGTAGAGAGCATTGCGGAAGCCTTCGATTGAGAGCCCACGACCATAGTATTTATTCCTGCACAAGTAATGCCCTGTGTCCAGCTGAAATACCTGAAAGATCAGGAGACAGCATTAGTACACTGGTTATGGACGATGGCTGATGGCTTCCTTTGCATGGTCTGTCAATAGAGCAGGGCTTTAATGGATACTGTCATCCAGTAAGAGCATGGTAGGTCCAAGTCACAAGGCAAACGATGGTACCGACAGGAAAGAACCTGAGTCTATCCCTTAGGCTAAGGGTCTGCGCCTCCCTCCTCTCTTCCCCATCTGCTACACCTCTCTATTAGTGGAAAGCTATGCTGCAGCACTGGACCCACCAAGACCTCCCTCCAGAGCTGATTTCTGGGAACCAGCAGGACCTCCTTAGACCAGAAGAAACCACCAGAGAGGGGCAGTATCCTAAGGAGCCTCTAGTACTTCCCAGATCTTGAGGCTACAGGAAATACCCCTTAACTGAGCTCTGGGCTCTAGAGAAGACCCCAATAGCCACAGTCCCTGCAAGCCTCAGAGAGCCATTGTCCAGATACCTAGGTCTTAGGCTGAAAAGTAAAAACATGAAGGCTGAAGAGCTCACCTTCTGCAGGCATAAATAGGGCAGGAAACGGTCAGGGAGCACCCTGTGGTGGAAATTCCCTCGCAGAGATGACTCTGTGACCGTCACACTCCTGAAGGCCTGGCCTGCACAGGACCCAAAGTGGGAAGGGGCGGGTTGAAGGGGGCTCACGGGTATGCGACCCCTGAGCCTTTACATCTGCCAGCAGAGGGAGCCCTGACACTACCGGCAGCCCCTCCTGGGGCTCATCCCCAGCAGAAGGCCCGACGGCCACGCCGGGGCCTGTACCTGCATTCCACAGACTCGGACACCCAGGGTGGCGGAGGTGCTCTGTTCACACTTCCTCATCTGCCGGGCAGCCTTCTCCTCGGAGGCATCATCGCCGTGCTGCCTGGTCCCCATCTTCAGATCTAACACACAGGGGAACTTGAAGTGATGCACCACATTCTCCAGCAAGAGGAACTCTAGAAACTCAAGTCAAGGAGACTGTGCGGCTGCCCTCCACGGACAGAGCCGGGGTGGGGACACGCAGGTTCAGAAGGGCCACCTATCTGGCTTCTGCGGGCAGGTCACTTCCTCTTTCAAATGAGCCTGCTGGGCTAGACCACCTCCAAGGCCCCTTCTGGCTCTGACTTTGATCGTCCCTATGTTCACTTGTTGAATCCCCATCTTGGGGGTTGATACCTTTGTTTTAAATTTTGTCCTTATACCCTCAGTACTTAGTATAGCGTTTTGTACATACCATGTGCTCAATAAATGCTCACTGGGTTGGAGTGGATGGATCCCTTTGATCTTTGATTGCTAAGATTCAATTTACACAAATTTTCCTATAAAGAGGTCATCCTTACTTATTGTTTGACATTCATAATAAGGACTCTATGCATTTTAACAGCCATTAAAAAAAAAATCAGATGGATTCTGTAATAACTGAGTGACCACATAAATTTCAGAGATGAAAGGGACCTCAGAAATGATTTAATCTGATCCTCTTATATGATGAGGTGGGGGTGGGGGTGGGGGTAAATGGTGGGAAGCAGGTGGTAGGGGCAGAACCAAGGTCCTCTCAGAAACAGAACCTGGTTTCAAACCCGCATCCTCGTTCCCAACCCTGCCACCACGCATGGCAAATTGTGCTCTGAACATTCAGGCACAACCCTTCAAATCCTCTTTTCCTGGGATCTTCACAGCTTTAGTGGAGTCTTTATGGCACAACTATGACTGGTCTGACCAATGCCCACAGATGCAATGATTTCCCTCCCAAATTCCCAGAGTCACTGATAATCTGGGGTCATGGTGTACATCTTTCCTACCATGTCATTCCTTCCCTGCATCCAAATCTAGTGAGATACCTGGCACATCTGCTGAAGAAGTGGCTCTTTTCTCCCTCCCTTCTCTTTGCCCAGGCCACACTTTCATCACCCATAGCACCTTGTTGGCAGGTAGTGCTATCAAGGGTAAAGACTTGCTTAAATACATGCGGGATTGGGCTTGCACACACACACGCATGCACACAGACACACACACAGAGAAAGGTAGGCAGGCAGATCAAGCCTGTTCTAAGTCTAATTATCTCCTTTTATACGTGAGGAACTAAGGCTTAAAGAGAAAAAAAGGACCTACCTCAATCACACAGAAAATGACCCTGGAGAGCTGGAATTCAAAGTCTGACATTCTGATTCTACGCCCTGGACAACTATGCACAAGGCAAGACATTCCTGTTTAATCCTACACAACACATTCTTTACAGCAGCATCTGGTACCCTACAACCAGCTTATTAGGATCTACCGGCAAGTATTCTAAAAAGACTTACATGCCTTCATCTACGTACTGCCCCAACCACCATGTGATTAGAGGCCATAACTGCTGGTTCATGATGCTATCTAAGCTTTCAGATCTCTACCTTGCTGCACTGAAGGCAGGAGCCTATGAGAATGAACCATGGACTTGGGAGTGAGAGTCAAAGTGACGTGCCAGTCTTCTGCTGTACAGCCCTCGCACTGTTGGCCTCTTAAAGCACTTTGTATAGCACTGACCACTCAGGGTTCTTTAATTTTGTTTTCACAAAAGCACTGAAAATTAGGGTTTCAATTCTTCTACCCTGGCACTAAAAGGGCAAAAAGGCTGTCAGTGATTACTGGGCAGAGGAGGGAGAGTAATATGATGAGACACAAATACAAGAGAACAAACACTGCTGAAAAACACTGGTGGGGAGAAAGAAAAGAAGGGAACTGATGGCATGAGAGAACAGGTAAGGCATACGACCTCTACCTGTGGGACTGCCCAAGAGGAGCGGCAGAAACCTCCCCCCTGCCCACTCTGGAGGATACTGTAGAGCTTCCTTTCCTTAGACTCGGAGCGCATCCGGCTCAGCTGCTGCTTGTGGCAGCGCAGGCTCCAGGGGTTGTAGCTGATTTTTTCTGAGCTCAGGCCGCTGTTCCCATCAAGCATCTGGAAGGGGACATCTGAGTGGATGTGCAGCTCCACCTTGGGGCTCTTCAACTCCTGTGAGATGCTGAGGGAGGAAACAGCACCGGAGTCATGGGCAAGGCCCCTGGATCCTGCAGACGTGCCCTGGGCACAGAACCACAAGCCTTAGAGGCCATTCCACCCACCCGAACCTGAATATCAGTCTTCACTCTGACAGCTACTCTTCTGCCGATGCATTTCTACGTGGTTACCCCAACTTACGTTAGAAGATCAGAGGTGGAGGGAACTCACTACCTCCCATCCTAACTTAGGGACAGCTCTGACTGTACTGGGAGCTCAGACTGGCCCTCTGGCCCTCGCTCTTCACTCTGAGGACGTACAGGATTTTGTAAGGACCCCATTCCAAAGACTGTTATTCCGTAAGCCGGGCATCATCTTTTTGTTAAAAGTGTTTTTTCTGACCCTCTTTTTACAAGGAGCTCAAAGAGTTTATCTTCATCCCACCTGTGTCCAGCCCATCACTATGGTGTTAGAGACAATGTACCAGCTGCCAGCCATTTTCCTGGTGACCATGCTGGCCCAGGCTCCCCTGCTCTTGCATCCTGTTACCTATCAGAGCTCTCTGGGACCAGCCCTGCCCGTTCATCCTTGTGTTCACTGCCGCTGCCTGAGCGATGAAGACTTCGGCGAGAATGTTTGCGTCGGGGCTGCTCACGCTCTGGTGGGTCGTCCTGCTCCAGAGCTTCACTTTCCACATAAGGATAGGCCACCAGGTTAATGTAGCCATCGCTGTCCCCCTCAAAACAGACGGACACAACACCTGCCAGGAGGAAAGGGAGAAGAGAACTCATAAGCATTTAATGTGGTACAGTGGAACAGAGACCTAGGCAACGTCACCCTCCAGAAGATGGAGAACATGTTACTCTTCTCGAGAAGCTTGCATGAGAATGAAGAAAATTGTGGGTGTTTTTGAGCCTCCCCAAACCTCGTGCCTCCTGCAGAAACAGAAACACCATAAAGGACAACAGGAAGGAAGGCCTCAAGGAAGTCCATGAGAAACCCTCCAAACACAACAACTTCCTCAAGTTTGGCTTGACCACAACAAAAGCTCTTAACCCTTTCAGACTTTCTCCTTTCTCACTTTGTTTTTTAATGATGAATTCCTTACTCTTGCTCCACCATGAAGTACTCTGCTTCCTAGGCAAGTATGGCTACCTTTAAACCTTGGGTGTGAGTACACCATTCCCATGCCATTCATGACATTCTATTCCTATTCCATGCCCTCCCACCTTTTACCCTCATCTCATAAAATAAGGGGACTGAATTAGACCAATTCTTTCATCTCTGAAATTTATGCGGCCATTCAATTACTACAGAATTCATCTAAAAATTTTTAAAATGACTATTAAAATGAATAAAGCCCCTATTACGAACATGTCAAACAATGTCAAACAACAAATGCCCTCTCTGCCAGTGTTAACAAGGAATATCTTAGAGGCAGATGATATTTCCCAAATTAACAGCTTTGAGATATCTAATTCAGCTCTTTCAACCTCATTCAAGGGGTTCTTCTGCCACAGGACCATAAGCATCTTCTATAGGCTGAAATAGTTTACAGTTTTGGTATTTTCTTAGCCCTTTTAGGTTTTTCTATATTAATGCCACTCCCACAGCTGCTAGCCTAATGCAGTCATTCTATTAACAAGCTATGCGCACAGTGTCTCCTGGATCTTTATCAAAGTGAAGGTGAAGACTATGAATGCCAGCTCAAAGAGAAGAATGAAAAGTAGTGAATCCTGAATACTTAACTGACACTTGGAGGTTGGCTTAAAGCCTCTTTTGGGTCAGAAATTCTCTTTTATGCTATAAGAAGAAAAGGTTCCAGCCTCCAGATTTAGGGTTGGAAAGGGACCTTAGGGGTCATCTAATCCAGCTACTTCATTTTACACAAGGAGTCTTGGGGTCAAGATTAATTCTTCAAGTCTCCTTTGAGTCAAAAGTTGTTGTTGGTTTTATTGTAAGAATCAAAAATATAAAAAATCCCTAACCCCTATAACCAATTCTGGTACAAGAGAAGGACACAGTAGCGACATGGCTGATTTTAACCTATCTTTTTCTTAGATTTGTGGATAGATCTGCTCTATGTGCTTAGAAAACATTTTTCTGAACTCTCTTTTCCACAGCTGTGCAGGAAGAGCCATCTGGAATCTGGAGAATCTATTAGAAATAGCCTGTAGCAATAACCTTCAAGTGTCCTCATCTGCCATGCTCTGTGGCAAATTTTCCCAGCTCCATCCATAACAATTATCTCCGTGATCCCCAACCAATCAAATGCTAGCAAAGGCCATGGAAAAATCTACAATTTCTACATCAGATTCAAGAATGAACCAGAAATCTGGAGGGTGAAGGGTTTGTATGTTGTGTGTGTATATACCTTTGCCTATCAGAAGAAGCAGGTGGAGAAAGATTCAATGCCCCATTACTGGTTCAAAAATTCCAAATTCAAACATTTCCCCTCTTTTGCCTTCACCCTAGGCAGGTAGGAAGAGAAAGGCCCATTCACTAACATTTGGCTTAGGCCACAATTTTCTGGGCAAGACTGATATACAACAGGCAGGTTTTGTTACATCACCTCTCAAAAGTCTACCGCCAATAACCCCAAAGTTTGTTTTGTTTTAATGGGAGACATTTAAAAATCACTGTAATTCCTGTGCCAAAAATAACAGTAGTGCATCAGCTTTACTTCTGCTGTGTGAATGAGAAGAACTGAAAGTAAACACATGGAACAAGTCAGGTCCTAAAACTCTTTAATTAGAAGAGTCTGGGATTGGGAACAATAGTCTAGCTCCCACCTGACTTTCAGCAATCTGTGGTACTACAGCTGGAAAGTTGTTTGAGTGCCCCTGCCCAACTTCCCAGAGCTAAGAGCTTGCCTGAAACACTGCAGCTAATTTTGAGAGGCCTTAGAAGCCCCCGTACAGTCATGTGATACTCAAGAGAACTTTAGCAGCACAGGGTCATCGATTTGGAGATGGAAGGGACCCTGAGCGTCATCTAAACCTGCTCGTTTTACAGGCAAGGAAGTTTAGGCCCAGGAGAGTCCAGTGGTGCAGTCAGTGGCAGAGCCGGAATCTCTGAGCCCAAGTTTTGTACTCTTTCCACTGTCTGGCACTGCTCCCCATGCTTGGCCCCCACCCCCAACTCCTGAAGTTGGAAGAGAGGCAAAAGGGAAGTACTACGACCAGTCTGACCAGAGATCTTAGGACAGAATGATGTAGAGGAGAGGGCATGGAGTCAGGATATAGCTGGGCTCCCATTTGACCTCCAACACTTACGTCCTCAGGTGCCTCACGTGTAAAGTAGGTAACAGCGTGTACCTGCCTTAAAGGCTGCTGGGAGGATCGCACGAGGTATGGCATATAAAATGCTCTGCAAACATCAAGACATCATCAGCCACATCAGTGCATGCACCACCTGGAGCTTATGGGGAGGCAGAACCACATGGAAAGCTCTGCCTCCACTTACCTAGCTGCTGACAATCAGAACAGCAGCACTGGGAGTTGCTTCCCGCCACAATCCGGCAAGTCACAACCCCACTGCTTGCTCTAAACATCTCAACACAGCAGAGAGGGTCAACGGCACCACCAGGTGGGAGAAATCTGTCACATTCTGATTGATGCCAGGGAAGACTATCTCCTTTTCAGCACAGACTGACCAGAAAAGCCAGCTCCTTACATACAGAAGGCACGAGACTGAGTGACAGTCATCAAAGCCAGGAAGAGATGAGTTAGGGCCTCACAGTGCTTCCTTAAGAAGAAACTTTAGCATCTCAAATTCTGTCCCAACTCCCTCTTTCCTCATTGATGAGAAATCTCATCCCACAAGTAGTTCTGGTGCCAGCAAGGAAAGATAAACACCAAATTTCTGACAACTTGGGACAGAAACCTAAAATTTCACTCCCTCTTCTCTCAAGTCAAATGAGGCCCATCCCATAAAAAGCAAATAAAATTAAATGGTATAAAATGGTTACAAAATCACCAGATCATGCAGTCCAACCCTCTCTTTTTACAGACATGAAAACTGAGTCTCAGAGAGCTTAAGACACTTGCTCAAAGTCCTGAAGATATTAAGTGGCAATGATGGCCTTCCAGCCCTCTGATACGTAGGTCCAGACTTCTTGTCACTCTATCACATGGCCTTGCTGGGTTTTATGAATTTCCTTGCTACTATCTTTCAAATATCGGTTCTTCCAGGCCCCAGCACTCCTCACAATCCCTTCTAATTCATCTATGGTTCTTTAGTATAGACGGGCCCAAGCTTGACAATATCTTTCGTCCCTTATCAGCTATCCCCTACACTTGAACGAAAAAAAGCTCCAAAATACTCTTTAAAAAAACCAAAACAACCCAGGAGAGTTACCACCTCTTCTGCCTAAGTCCACAAACACATGGCGCTAGTGGACACCGCTGCACACCAGAAGCATGCTCAACTCTGATGCCTCAATACAGAGCACTGGATTAGAACTCTAGAACCTAGGGAGGGGTAAGAGAGCTCACCACCTGCGAGACCTTCGACAAATCGTAGAACCTTGCTGGGCTTCAGTGCTCCTAATCTGTAAAATAAGGGGGTGAGACTAGATGAATTCTAAACATTTCCTGTTTACAGGCCAATTGGAACTCATTTTGGAAGGAAAAAAACCTGAGAACTTCTGAGTGCCTTGCTAAAATCAACACCACAAATGGAATGAAAACCACAAGTGTTGATTCTGGGAACAGGGAAATACAATTACAACCCATTATTAGCTAATGAAAGTAAATAGAAATATCATCTTAAGATAATTATGGAAATCTACCAAAGAAGAAAACTCTTGCCCACCAATGGACAGTTTGGTATAAGAGAGTACAGTAACCAGTTGGGGCTTACCTTTGTATTCAGGGGTGAATTCCTTCATTTCAGGAGGGAGAGACTCATAGAAACGTTGCTCCCGGGAAATGAGGGGCTTGCACACGGTGTGGTCGTCATAGCGCATCATGCTGCTGTGTCCGCCCACCTGATGGATGAAGGGCTCCAGGAGGACTCCCCGGTTTCCAGCTCGACTTGCATTCTTGCCGTACTTCCCCACTTCCATGGTTTGACAAACACACATTGCGTTTGGGGCCAGTCACACAATGAGGGCAAAGGGAGTAGCACATGGGCCACAAGAGAAGAGTATGATGGAAGACCCTGGCTAGCTGAAAGCCAATGTTTTGAGTCTGCTTGCCTTAATCCTGCCTGTTAAAAAAAAAGGGGGGTGGGGTGGGAGGGGAGACAATAAAAAAAACTTTTAAAAACAAAGTTAGAACAAGGAAAAGTGTGTATATATGTATATATACACACACATACATATATATATATACACACACATATATATGTATGTACACACATACACACACATACACACATGTGTGAATAAATCTCCCTGAAACTTTAGTCTCTATAAAAAATAAATTTATCGAGCTCTCCTGTTCCTCATATCCCTTGTAAGTTCCCCTAGACATCCTCTAACCTAAAGCCTAATTGTTAAGGCCCTTAAAAAAATGATACACGTCCTCTACACCTATTAATCCTGGATCTCATGTTTAACATGTAAGAAAGGAAAGTTTAACCACAGGACACCTTTATGTTTATCATGTATGACTCACTGCTGTGTCTATTCAAAGTCACCTCAATTGTAACTCAGAGGAAGAATGTTCAGTTGGACTAAAAAATAGGACTGTAGGCCTTTTTAAAAATCACTAGCTTTCCAACTCTCTTACCAAGGACCAGCAGCATCTTGGAATGGAAAAATGATTCACTATTTTCAGGAGAAACTCAGGTTTCAAATTTCCTCCTAGATTTGCCTCACCTAAAGTTACTGCTACTTTTCCCAATCATACAAAAAACTAGCCTGATAGCTTTCCCTCACTGGCTACCTACCTGTGGAAGAAGAAAGGAAACAAAGGTTAGGGAGCTCCTTAGCAGATAAGAAGGCCTTTTTATAATTTCCTAATATGACCTTTTAAGTAATTGTTATCTCAAGGAAATTCAAGTGGTTCACAAAGCTATGAATTAGGAAGGCAACAAGTGTGCTATCACTGAAACAGAGAGGAGAGAATGGAAATGAAGAACCACAGAGTGCCGATATCATCCTCAGGATACCCAAGATGCTTCGCAGAATGTGTCATGGTAAACAAAAGCAAGATGTTATCACTATTGCTCTTCTAGGTTGCCTAAGGTCACTGTGAGTCTGGGCAAATTCTCCAAGTTTTCTCTGCTACAACTGATCCATACACAAAATGCTAACAATACTTTGACTTCAGGGAGATGAGGAAAAACTAATGAGACAATACAACTGAAGTGCCCTGACTTTTTTGAGGAAAGGAGTCACAAATGAAATCTTGCATGTAATCAATTCAAAACATCTTTGGTACTTCCTCCCAACTCCCTCATTAATTGCAGTGCTTCCCCAGTTAGAGTAACCTCGTTATAAAGCTTTGAAATACACCCCACTAGCCATACCCCTAAAGAAGAGAGTGGCGGTCCAACAAAGCAGGTTTTATATTGCCTCTAGACACACACCCCCTTTCTCTATTAAATGACCCAAACTCCAGAGGCCAGAGAGGATATATGAGGATCCAAAAAGAATTACTGAAGGAGATGCTCTCCTTAAGTAACAGTCTTTCCCTCCCAAACAATTTTCCCCAAGGTTACCTTCTAAAAGAAACAACCTCATAATACAGTGGAAAGAACCTGGGAATCATAATACCTGGGATTTGAGAATTCCAGTTATTAGGGTAAATTAACTGAATTTCTATAGCTTTTAATTTCCTTATCTGCTACATGCAAATAATTTTACCATCTGCAAAGAGTTGTTTTAAGTAAAGTGCTTTGAAAACTTTAAAGTGCTACGGAAATTACTTTGTCGTCAACAGTAATAAAGGCTGCATTTTAGGCTTTCATTTAATAAAAAGCACACATGAATTATTACAAGTTCTCAAGCACTGGGAAAAAAGGAAGAAAGACTTAAAAGGATAGGTCTCATGAATGAAATATAGCTATGGAAAGGTACAGCTTGCTTGAAAGTAATAGATCTGATAGAAAAGATAGCACCAGGGTAAGAGGTATAAAAGGAAGGAGAAAAGAGGTGATATGGTGATCTGTCCTACAGACTAACTGGCTAAGTGAAGGATATAGAGACTGTGTATGTGAATATATGTGATGCTTTCATACTCCAGGTTGTAAATTCATAGAGGGAAGACAGAGTAGTGAGTCTGATGTACTCAAATGATCTGTTGGAAGTTCCCTTCAGTGATGCAGATCACAACTTGTCCAGGCCTACCCCTCCCTCCTGTGAGACTCTTGCCCAGGTCCTGCCACCACATTCCACACAGATCTGCCCAACACCTGGACGGCTTCCTCCATTTCTCCTGACATCACAAAGACACTACTGTAGTTCTGGCAGTTGACAAGTCATCCTTCCCCCTCACCACCTGACCAGTCTATCTTCTCTCCTTATCATACAATTCCTTGATGACATCTTTTACTCCTGTTCTTCTTTCAAGTTCCTCATGTTGCAGCCTGAACACACTCTTCTTGTGTTATCCTTTAACATTTTTGGAGGCTGTTGTATTTCACGTTTTGCTGCTCCACAAAAAGTAAGACCCCACGGTAAGCCTGGGATCATGAAAGGAACTTTTCAGTTTCCCAGAGACAATCCAATCTGCTCTCCTTTTCCTGTATAACTCCAGGTCTAACCTGTGAATCTGTACTGTGTATTGAGATATACAAAATAACAGTAAAAGCTCTACAGGTGTCCACCAAAACACATGTTGTAATGTCAGCAAAGGCTGTCCATATAGTGTACTTGCTCTCTCCTTTATGAATGGAAAGGCCAAACTCTTTTGAGTGATTACAAGTCTCTTCCAAGAGACTCTGCAGTGTTCTGGGGCCTGATGAAATTGGCACAATGTCATATTGTGGAGGATGGATTGGAGGAGGAGGAGGAGGATGACCATTTCAACTTTGGACAATATACTAGATCTCTCCCATCATAATTGCAAGCACTTTTGACAGTAATACATTTTGTTTTACATTTTCTTATTAGAGCTAATTTTTTTTTTAATCAGAGGGTCATTGATAGGATTATTTCTGTTGCTTCATATTTTAAAAAGAACCTCTCTGGTAGCATTTTGCTCTAAAAAAAAAATCAAATATGTTTTCGTCATCATCTTTACATCTTTCGGTCTATTGTGAAATGGAAAAGACGTGATCCATTGCTGAATACTGCTTGTTTGAGAGCCTACCTACTCCTACAAACCCCTTTTTGAGGATGCCCTCAGCTCATGCATAGATAGATACCTCTTGTAGAAATTCTGCACTAAGGAGAGTGTAGGCACACTGATGGTCACTGATGCTCAGTTGCCTCGTGTGTTGGTCCCATAATGCCTTCATAATCATTATCAGCTCCAGCACAGATCTTTTCCATAAACACCTGGTCCAACATGTGGCTCCCCTCCTTTCTTTGCTCTCTTTAGTACTATTTCTATGTTTCTAATAGCACATTAATATTTCAGTCAAAAACTCACAGATGAGGAAACACTAATGCATCAGATCAGGGATCTATCTCTATTCACATATATACCTCTTTATCAGACAGTACTGCTCATAACTGTCCATCATCCTTTGTAAGAGTCTAAAAAAGGTTTTAAATTCTAACCTAATGTTGCCTTTGGCAGCCATTTTTTTTTCTATTTGGTAAGCCAGCTGTTTGTAAAACAGTCCCTGCACATAGTAGGAGTAATAAATATCTGTTTATTGACTGGCATATTTTCTTTGTTGTGGCAACTAAAATTACTATAATCAATCTTAATGTCATTTCTATAAAGCATTTTCCACTTAGCTGTCAATTCCTTAAACAGTTCAGGACTGAATTGTTTCAACTGTATACCATCTTTTCCCCATTCTTCTGTCTTCTCATGCTTTATTAATTCTAATCCTAGCTTTGACAAATCGTTTGACTGTACACATACAGCTGATTCTTGGGTAACTCCTACAACAAGAATATATCTTTTCCTATCTATTAAAAGACAATCTATTTTGTTTTCTGCAATGTTAGTTGACACTTATTTGTCCAGTGCCTACCAATCATTGAAGTGTTCATAATATACAGCCCCAAAGGTTCAAGGTCAAATACAAGTCTGTGGCCTCTTATTTTTTCTTCCTGAACTATGCTTTTCTATTTATTTCACCCCACTGTCACCTTTTCCTACCTTTCCAGTCAAAACAAAAAACAACCAGGTATCAGCATATTTACTGACTTAACTTGGAAGGTCTACCTAAGTACTTCATAGAATTTCTTTAGCTCTATCTTCAACAACCAATGTTAGTATACAAGAAGCAATTATTTTCATGGTAGCCTCTTTGCAAAAATTTTTCATTAATACTGCAACACTCAATGACCAAATATACCAAGAAATGTTTTTTGAGGTCTTTGTACGTATATAAGCATGATAAAATCCATTCCATCAACACTTTTCTTTGCCTCTTGTAGGACATACTTTCTACTCTCTTTTGATTTCTTATTTACAGCAAAACATCAAGATAAATGATTCAATTCTTCCAACTTTATGCCCACTTACTGGAAGAGCCAGGTGGTACCGTGGATAGGATGCCAGGCCTGGAGTCTGGAAGACTCATCTTTGTGAGTTCCTATCTGGGCTCAGATATTTACTAGCTATGTGACGCTGGGCAAGTCACTTAACCCTGTTTTGCCTCAGTTTCCTCATCTGTAAAATGAACTGGAGAAAGAAGTGGCAAACCACTCCGATTTCTCCGCCAAGAAAACCCCAAATGGCATCACAAAGAGTTGGAAAGGACTGAAAACAACTGAACGACAACGGTCATTAGAAAAGAACTTCATATTTAGAATATCAATAGTCAAATTAAATTTAAAGACAGCTGAAAAATGTGTGATTCTAGTTCCCACTGGTACCCTCTGCCAATCACTTTAAAAGCAAAAAAAGACCACAAAGGACTGAAAGCTACTTTGGTCTAAAGATTTCTCACTAAGAAGCCAGTTTTAATGGTGATATGCCTTCTACTTAGGCACACTGGTCCTTGGAAAATGGATGTGGTCTATTGCCAGGGCTATCCTTGCAGCCTTCTTAACATGATATAAACTGCCACAGCTCATGTTCATCTGTCACCGTCTTGAAACCTAAATGAGGCATCAGAGAACTCTAATGCACTAAATTCAATTTGACAATTACTAAGGACCTTCCATGTCAAGGCACCTTTTCTGTTAACAATTTAGTTTACTTTAAAAAAAAATACATTTTATGGATTATCTTCTGACTGATCAAAATCATTTTAACTCCCTACACCATATAAACCTTGCTTTGTGGAAAATAAAAGCAACAAAGCAAAAACATCCCATTTGGTCAATAGAGCACTAGACCTGAAGTCAAGAGGACTCAGTTCAAATCCAGCCTCAGACTAGCTGTGTGGCCAAGTCATTCAACCTCTTTCTGTCTCAGCTTTCTCAATTGTAAAATAGGAATAATAACCTTTTGAGCACATACCAAGCTCACAGGGCTGTTGTGAGGATCAAGTGATGATAGCTGCAAAGCACTTCACACAGTATCTGGAACACAGTAGGTGCTATATCGATGTTAGCTATTTATTATTATTAATTACTAGTATTGGTATTCCCTTGATTAAGCCATGAAGAAGGAGGTTTGTTTCATTAGTTGTTCTCTAGGACGGTCACTGCTTTATCTTTCTAATTTCACTGATATTTTGTTTTTGTATCACTTTCATTTCTGAATACAGCCCTCCCCCTCATAGTGAGTCATCCCCTACAAAGAAAAAGAAAGGGGAAAAAAAGCAGTTCAACCAAACTAACACACGCATACCAACTGAGTCAGACTGCAAATGCAATGTTCTACACCGGGGTCTCCTCTGCTGCAAGGAAGGCATGGAAAAATGTTTTCTCACCCAAGAAGGTGCTGTTACTTCATTGGCTTTTTAGAACTTTAGTTTTCGACTCAGAGTTCCAATTCCTTAGAGTGAGCTTTCATTTACAATGTTTTAGCCACTCTGCATATTTTTCTTCTGGTCTTGTTTCATTCTGAATCAGTTCATACAAATCTTCCCATGTTTCTGTGATTGTTTTTTTCTACATAAAACAGTGTTCCGTTATATTCACATACCATTGGGGTTTTTTCCTTCTTCAGCCATTCCCTATAAATGAGCAGCCATTTTGCTTCCAGTTCTTTGCTACCACAAACAATGCTGCTATGGCTATTTCAGTATATACTGATTGGACTTTTGCTTCTGACTTTGACTTCCTTGAGATTACTGAGTCAAAAGGTACAGACTATTTAGTCACTTTTCTTGACCAATTCTAAACTGAAATCAGTGAAAAACAAAAAAAAAAAAAAGAGGAACTGACACTTCTGGAACTTTGACCTTAATTTTAACCAACAAAAGTGGCTACAGTAGGAGCAATGGGAACCCTGGGAAAAATCTATCATATTAAATAGAACTGAAGAGTTCATGAGAGTGTTTAGAAAATAGAAGATTTAGTTATGATCTGAAAAAGGGAACAGACTTGTTCTACATGATCCTAGAAGGTAAAACAACGACTAGCAGATGGAAATTACAGAGAGGTAGCCCAATAAAAAAACCAAAGTCAAGTAAAATCAGAGTTTTCAAAAAATGACCTTTTAGATAGTGAATTCTTCATCACTAGTGGCTATATAATTGTCAAGAGTTATAACGGCTTTCAGCAAGGTGTATGAGGTTGAATTAAATGACCTCTTAGATTATACTCAATACTAAGACAGCATAGCTAGGTTTTAGTTTTTCTAAGTTAGCATTTACATAGCTCTTTAAGATTTAAAAAGCACTTTACATGTATTACCTCATTTGATTCTTACAACAAACCTAGCTGTAAGGTAGGTGCTATTATGATTTTCGGTTCACCAATGAGGAAACTAAGACTGAGAAAGGCTAGGTGACTTGCCCCAGGGTCCCACAGCTAGTACCTGGCTCTTCCTGGCTCCAAACCCAACACTCACTTGATCGTACCACCTAGCATTCAATCTTGTTATACAGCTCTGGGTGATTCACTGTTCTCTGGTAAACAGGAGCTAGAATCTCACAGATTAATTGATGAAAGCTTACAACCCAGGTAGGTTCAAATTACCCTGTTAGGGTAAAAAGATCAAGGGAGAAAAGGGTAAATTCATTTGAAGTCACTCAAAAAAATTTAATTATGCAATTTAACACAGTATTTTTTTACTCAATCAACTTAACTGTATTCCTCCTAAAAGGAGAATTCAAAACCTTTTACCACTGGCCACAAGAAGTCATGAATGTTCTAGGTTCCTGCTGTCTTTTTTTTTTTTAATGGAGGAAGGGAGGAAAGGAGAAAAGAGTGCCAGTGAATAACAGGTACACACAAAAGAGCCAAGCAAAAAGGTAGTACATTTTAGGGAAGTGAATCGTGTACAAAATTACTTCCTCTGTATATCATACGGAGAAGAGATCCATTTTCACTCAACTCAGACTCTTCAAATGAGTTGGACACAGAGGCCTGAGGGCCATTCTATATTTTAATGTTTCATAAACAGAAGAAACTCCAACAGAGAAATTACTTGAGCATTGGCACGTATTCAGAGCAGCTGAGATTTCTTTCTTTTTACTTTGTTACTGAACATACACAGAAGGCCTGACAGGGGCAGCTCAAGCAGCATGGAAAAAGCCATCAAAAACAATGGTACAAAAATAAGATTTCCTCACACACTACAAAGGCTCATCCCAATACTCCCACCAAATGACAGACTACTGACCAGCTAAGCAGTATATCCAAAGGTAAGAATCATCTTCCCAAATTGGCCAAAAGAATACAGTTCAGTAGGAACACAAAGAATCTGTATCCAAGAGTCTTTTGTAGTCTATCTAAGATACCCCCAGTAAACCAGTATAAGAGCAGGGATTAGAACATCCTAAAATAAGTCATCTGATTCACAAGTGAAAGAACCTTTCAGCACTGACAGTTTTTCCCTTTGAAATGTTATATCCCATGGCTAAAAATAAACCCTTTATCAAGAGTAGCTATTAAAAGGTAAATTTTTGTATTTTTTAAATAAAATTTTATTCATATCTGTTTTTGTATCACCTACATTTCTCACTCACTCTGCCTAGCCCTTTCCAGAGAATAAAGAAAAAAGGAAAAAAGTTCATCGAAACTAAGCAATATACAGGGTGTCCCTAAAGTCTGGACACAGGAAAAATGCATATTTTCACAAAATGAAATGTTTTCAATATTTTATCTAATTGGAATATTAATAGATCTTAGTCCCCCCCCACTTCTTTTTCTGGGGTATGCTAAAGGAGAAGGTATACTCAACGAAAATCACCAATGCAACAAATTTGACTGAACGAATAAAGAGTGAATGTGCTAAAACTGACAGCAATGTGGAGTTATTGCATCAAGTTCACGTGAATCTTGCAAAGCTCATCAACCTTTGCATCACAAATGATGGAAATCATACTGAACATGTTATTTGTTAATATTCCAATTAAATAAAATGTTGCTGAAAACTTCATTCATTTTTTGAAAATACACATTTTTGCCTGTGTGTCCAGACTTTAGGAACACCCTGTGTGTGTGTGTATATATATATGAATATAAATTATGTCATATTATACACAAATGTATACACAAATGTAACTTTCCAAGCTATCCTGCTTGTTTGTGATTCCCTTCTGGCTTTCCTTCTGTTCTCTTCTGTGTATTTCTGAAACATGTTTCAATGACCCTCTTTTTTTTCCCCTTTCTTTTTTTGGGGACACTTTCTCTAGCTTTCCTTCTCCTTTCCAAACTGAGAAAGAAGAAGACAAACACTTGTAAGAAATATGCATAGTCATTCAAGCAAAACAAATTCCCACATTTGCTTTCTCCAAAAATGTAGGTCTGATTCTGCAACTTGAGTCCATGAACTTCTCTGAGTTAAGCAGCAAGCTTCAGCAGTCTTCTGAATTGCAGCTGGTCATTGCATCAAATAGAGATCCTAAGCCTTGCAAACTTGTTTTCTTTGGGCATCTCTTTAACTTTCAGTTCTTTGCTACACAAAGAGCACTACTACAAATATTTTTGTACATATGGATCCTCTTACTTTCTATGATCTTTTGGGGGTGTTGGGCTAGTACTGATATTTCTGGGTCAACAGATATTACATAGCTAAGTAATATTTTGGGCACAGTTCCAAAGTGCTTTCTTGAACAGCTAGATCAATTCATAAGCTCCATCAACAATGCATTAGTGTACCTGTTTCCTCACAACCATTTCAACAATGGTCACTTACTTTTTTTTGGTCACCATTCTCAACATGACTGGGTGTAAAGCAGAACCTGAGAGTGGGTTAGTGATCTCTGGAGCATTTTTTCATATCCTTGTTGTTAAGTTGGGTTTCCTTCTTTGGAAAGTGCCTTTGATCACTTATCTATTGAGAAATCATTCTTGTTTTTAAAAATTTGTATCACCTCTTTATATTTTGAATGAGACCTTTATCAGAAAGACTTACTGCCAAGATTTTTTCCCAGTTAACTATTTTCCTTAAACATCATTGTTTATTTACAAAATTTTTTTTTAATTTTATGTAATCAAAAGTGTCCATTTTAATTTTTGTGATCTTCTCTATTCCACGATACACTTTCCCTATCCACAATCGTACAAGATATTTTCTTCCTTGCTGTTTATAATGTGAACCTTTATATCTAACCCATGTATCCATTTGAAGGTTATCTTAGTATAGAGTGTGAGATACTGGCTGTACCTAACTTCTGACCAACTGCTTCCAGTTTTTCCAGCTGTTTTTGTGCAACAGTGAGTCCTTTCGATTGCTTTGTTTTTTTTTTCCCCATTTACATTGCTATAGTCGTCATGTATGTTATTTCTTTGATTCTGGTTACTTCACTTTGCATCTGCTCTCACCAATCTTCCCATGCCTCTCTGTACTCAGCACATTGATTTCCTTACAGCACAGTAATATTTCACTACATTCATGTATCACAATTTGTTTAGCTCTTCCCCACTCGATGGACTACTATTTCTTATTTTGTGTTATTATGTTTTTTTATTGCTATAAATGTTGGTATATATGGGGCCCTTCATTTTCTCACTGATTGGGATCGCAATTTTATCTCTATGTCAAAACATATAGACAACTTTGGAATAGTTTCTTAAAAGTTGTTTAGATGCAAGTTTTTTCTCTTTCTACTCAATACATGCCTAAAAATGTTTTACAGTATAATGGCAGGGAGGAGGAGGTGGAAGAGAGAAGAAATTTAATTCATCACAAATTGGCTTCTTGAAATTAGAGGTGAAAACACAATCAGGTTGGAGTCAATTCAATTCAACAAGAGTTTTTTGAGCAAATAACTACTGAAATGGAATAAAATTTGATGTTTTCAGGCAAATTCAAATTAGAGAACATCTAGTTCCAAAGACGGGCCTCCAGCAAAATTAAGGAATACTTGAGTACGTCTAAAGTTGAACACAGTTTCATTTTTATTTAAAGTCGACAATATTGTATATACCACAGTTCTTAAGGGGAAAACTGTGCTAGGGTCCATGCCAAGAATGAAACCAAGAGGAGGAAATGCCACAGCACAAATGCCCTCCACTTAGCCACTTTTCAGGAGCCACCTACTCTACGACTGTTTTGGAAAAGAAGAGGACGGATCAGGGAAGAACTGCATCTTAGATGTGAACTGAATCAGCTACACAACAATGAAGGAAAGTTAGCTACTATGTCAAGAGCTTCCAAATGTAGTTTCAAGAAACTCCCAGAATCTTCCTGATATGTGTGCATATTTTTTAAAGATTTTCTCTGTGAAGGAAGCAGAGTATATACATGGTTGGCACAGCCCATTACACTCATTCACCTACCCTATGAACTCCATGCTGTAAACTCCATGGTATAAACCCACTTGCTGGCTGTGATCTATACCAATCATCCCAACTCCGAGTTCTGTGCTTTTTTCACATACTACCGCCCAGACCTATTATGCCCTCTCTTCTTTATCTCTGTCTCTCAGATCCCTGGCTTTCTTCAAAGCTCAGCATAGATGCCATCCTGACAAAGAGCCCTTCCCAATGCCTTCAGTTCTTAGACCCTTCTCCCTCCCTTTGTATTTATTCTGTGTGTGTGTATATGTATACACACACATATATATATACACACATACATACATATACATATACACATATATATGCACACACACATACATACATATATGTATATATATGTGGGGGGGAGGGGATATGTTCAGAAATTAGTAAATTACACACACACACACACACACACACTGGCCCCTGCACCCTGGGAACTGAGCCCAACTTGAACATAAAGTTAAAAATCAAGAAAACAGGATGGAAAAATGAGCAAACAACGAAAAAAGAACCTTACCATAGAAAGATACTATGATGACAGGTAAGATCAAATCACAAACCCAGAAGATGACAATGTCAAAACAGCTAATCCAAAGCCTCAAAGAAAAATGTAAACTGGTATCACACCCAAAAAGGGTTCCTGGACGAGCTCAAAAAGGATTCTAAAAATCAATTAAGAGAAGCAGAGGGAAAAATCTGGAAAAGAAATGAGAGTGATGAAAGAAAATAATGAAAAATGAGTCAACAGCTTGGTAAAAGATGCACAAAAAATACTGAAGAAAGTTAACACCTTAAAAAAAATGTAAGAGACCAAAGGGTAAAAAATGTGTAAAAATTCACTTAAGAGAAGACTCCTTAAAACAAAAAAGAATTGGCCACATGGAAAAAAGATGTAAAAAAAAAAATTCACTTAAGAAAAAAATTTCTTAAAAAGTAAAACTGGCCAAATGGGAAAGGAGATACAAAAGCTCAATGAAGAAAATAATTCTCTAAAAATCAGAACTGGTCGAGTGGAAGCTCATGACTGCACAAGACATCAAGAAACAATAAAACAAAGTCAAAAGTATGGGGAAAAAATATGAAATATCTCTTTGGAAAAACAACTGACTAAGAAAATAGATCCAGGAGAGATAACTGAAGAATTATTGGATTACCTTAAAGTCGAGATCAAAAAAGAACCTAGACATTATCTTTCAAGAAATTATCAAGGAAAAACTGTCCTGATATCCTAGAACCAGAGGGTAAAACAGAAATTGAAAGAATTCACTGATCACCTCCTGAATGAGATTCCAAAATGACAACTCCCAGGAGTATTATAGTCAAATTCCAGAGCCCCAGGTAAAGGAGAAACTATTGCAAGCAATTGTACTAACACAAGATAGCAGCTTCTACACTGAAAGACAGGAGAGGCTTGAAAGGTGATATTCCAGAGGGCAAAGGAACTAGGATTATAACCAAGAATCACCTCCCCAGTAAAACTGAGTATAACCCTTTAGGGAAAAAAATTAACACTTAATGAAACTGAAGACTTTCAAACATTCCTGATGAAAAGACCAGAGCTGAACAGAAAATCTGACTTTCAAAAACAAGACTCAAGAGAAGCATAAAAAGGTAAAAATGAAAAAGAAATTATAAAGAATTCAATAAAGTTAAACTGTTTGCATTCCTACATGGGAAGATGATGCTTGTAACTACTATAAACTTTATCATTACTAGGGCAGTTAGAAAAAGTACACATAGACAGAGGGTATGGGTGTAAGGTGACTGTGATATAATGATATAAAAAAATTTAAGGGGTAAGAAAGAGGGATGCACTGGCAGAAAGAGGAAGAGAGGTAGAATAGAGAAAATTATCTCACATAAAAGAGGCAGAAAGGAGCTTTTACAGTGGAGGAGAAGATATGGGGGGTGGGGTGAGACGCACCATGCTTGAACCTTATTCTCATCAGAATTGACTCAAAGAAGGAATAACATACACACTCAGCTGGTCACAGAAATCTCTTACCCTACAGAAGGGGGAACTAAAAAGGGGGAAGGGGTGCTGATAGAAGGAAGGGCAGATAGGGGGAGGTGGTGGTCAGAAGCAAGACACTTAAGAAGGGAGGAGGAGGGAAGATGAAGAGGAGGAAAAGAAACAGAGGAAAAATAAAAAACAAAAATTTTCTGGTGAAAACTGGAAAGCAGTTTGGCAGAAACCAGGAATAAACCAACATCTTCACACTGTATACCAAGATAAGATCAAAATGGATAAATGATTTACACATAAAGGGTAATATCATAAGCAAATTAGGGGAGCACAGAATAGTTTCCTGGTCAGATCTATGAATAAGGGAAGAACTTAACCTCAAATAGAGCATTATGAGATGCAAAATGGATAATTGATTACATTAAATTAAAAAGGTTTTACACAAACAAAACCAATGCAGTCAAGATTAGAAGGGAAAGTAGAGAATCGGAAAAAAAAATTTTACAGAAAGTTTCTCTGATGAAGACCTCATTTCTCAAATATACAGAGAACGGAGTCAAATTTATAAGAATATAAGTCACTCCCCAACTGATAAACAGTCAAATAATGTGAACAGGCAGTTTTCAGAGGAAGAAATTAAAGCTATAGTCATATGAAAAAACGTTCTAGATCACGGATTACAGAAATGCAAATCAAAACAATTCTGAAGTACTACCCCACACATAACGGATTAGCTAATATCATAGAAAAGGAAAATGATAAATGTTGGAGGGGATATGGAAAAAATGGGACATCAATGCACTATTGGTGAAGCTGTAAACTGATCCAACCATTCTGGAAAGCAATTTGGAACTATGTCCAAAGAAAAATCAAGCTGTGCATATCCTTTGACCCAGCAATACCACTAGTATGTCTGCATGCTAAAGAGATTAAAAAAAAAAAAGGAAAAGGAAAAGGACTTATATGTACAAAAACAAATTTTGTGATGGCAAAGAATTGGAAATTGAGAGGATGCTCATCAACTGAGGAATGGCTGAACAAGTTGTGGTATGTGAGTGTGATGGAATATTATTGCACTATAAAAAATGACAAACTTTCAGAGAAACCTGGAAAAACATACATGAACTGATACAAAGTGAACTGCACAGAACCAGAAGAATTTTGTTCACAGTAATAGCAATGTTGTAAGGTTGACCAACTGTGAAAGACTCAACTATTCTCAGCAATACAATGAATGATCCAAGACAATTCTGAAGGACTTATGATGAAAAATGCTATCTACCTCCAAAGAAAGAAGTGATGGGAGTCTGAATGCAAATTCAAGCAGTTTTTTTTACTTTACTTTTCTTGTCTTTTCTTTTACAACATAAGTAATATGGAAATATATTTTGCATGACTGTAAAACCTGTATCAAATTGCTTGCCTTCTCAATGGGGCCGAGGAAGGGGGGAGGAAGGTAGAGAATTTGGAACTCAAAATTTAAAAAAAACCAAATGTTAAAGATTGTTTTTACACGTAATTGAAAAAAATGAAATATTTTTTAAAAATTAAATACAGCTGGGAAAACAAACAGGAACCAAAGTTTTTTGGCTTTTAAATATCAGTCTAAGGAGTTGGTATTTCATCTAGGTCACTGTCACTGAAAATGTTCCAATTCCCCACGCATTAGGAAAAAGCCCTAAGGAGAAACTGAAAATTAGAGGGAGAGAGAGGTATATATCATCAAAGGGGCAGAGACAGATGGGGAGGAAATCAAAGGCACAAGCAGAAGGAATGGTTATGGAAAAGGACAAGAGCCACTATATCCTTTCCAGTTGAAATAAATGAGGAAAGAAAGTGGGATGATGCTGAAGTGATATGAAAAGTAAAGCTGGGTAGAACGGAGCATTTTTTGACTGATGACCTCGATTTTCCACTTGAATTATGAAGTGAGGTCCTCTGCTTGAGAAGCAACATGTGGCTTCCCCAAATGAATGTATGTAGGCTCCTCAACAGCAGGAATTTTTCATTTTTTGGCTCTCGTGTCTAGCGCAGAGTAGGCATTTAGTAATTACTTACTTAACTGATAAAGAAGGTTTAGAACTGCCACCTCGAAGAGATGGGACAGAAAGTCAATCAAAGAAAAGAAAAAAGGAGGCAGAAGTGAAGGCCCCACATCTAGGGTAACACACGCATAGTGTACTGAATCAAAATTGGCATGGCTTTCTCCAGAAACATTCAGCAGCACACAGAGAGGGGGAGGGAAGGCAAGCAATGGGAGGAGTGGTAGGGACAGAACAACTAGACAAAAGATTCAAAGGTTGAGCCCATGTACAGCTGAATTGGTTAAATATGAAGATCAGCGAGCTGGAAGAAGTAGGGACATTTAAGCGTGGAGAAGACAAGAGCTGGGGGGACATTGTAGTTGTTGTCAAGCACATGAAGGGCTATCAGCAAGAAAAAAGAGTCATGCTTGGTCCCAAGGTGTAGGCTGCAAAGAAGCAAATTTAGGCACTTTAAGGGAAGCTTCCTGTCAGAGCAGTCCAAAAGCAGAATGGCTAACTCAGGAGGCAGTGGGCTTCCCTTTCCCTGCAAGTCTGCATGCAAAGACTGGATGATCATTTGTCAAGGATCTCATACAAGGGATTTCTATTCAAGTAAGCATAGGATGAGAAAATCTCTTAAGTCCCATCCAAAATCTGAAATTCTGTAATTCTAAGTAGTATGGTCAGATAGAGAAACATTAATATGATTATTTTAGGGGCTGCAGAAAGAGTGGATTAGAGAAGGGAAAGACAAGATGCTCTTATAATCATGTAAGCAAAAGCAAATAATCAATAGCTTTTATGGAATAACCAAGGCAATTACTATCAATTGTGGAATGCTACAGTACATAACTAGAGTATTATCAAATATCTGAGGTGTTACGAAATTCTTAAAATGAAATTTAAGTTTCGACAATACCGTCCTAGAGAAAAGAAGGAAAATATTAGAAAGCCAAGCATTAAATAATGCTGGCACTCCAAAAAGGTTGGTAACTTCAGTCCTATGGAATATTTTCCTTTCCTCTGTTTTCCTCATATGTAGTCAGAGCAGCCTTGAAGTTAAAAGAGTTCATAAAGATAATTTTAGACTTCACATTTGTCTGGCCTTGTCATCTACAAGTCCTTACATGAATTATTAAAATGTTACTCATTTATAAGCTGCTTTAACTTCCCTCCTCCTTCATCTTGTTTTACAGGTTTGCTCTTGCAAGCCCCCGGAGATAAATTCCTCAACACAGACACCAAAAGCCAGAGTAAGGAGAGCATTGGTTCTTAGCAATGCTAGGACATGCCCTTCCTGAGTATCCAGATAAAAGACGGCTCAACAAAAGGCTCCTCTGATCTTAAGACCAGGGTACTAAGACCTGAATCAATAGAGCTGGCAGTTACCAGGAAGAGCCTTCTCCTTTATTCTAAGTTGATCTAAAACATGGGAATCTACATTATTGAGTCATTTTCAAATGTTAAGCACCACCCAACCCTCAAAAGCAGGTCCCAGAAGGGCCTCACTAGAGGCCTAGAGCAAAGCAGTGGAGTGTTACACAGATTACCTTTACAACCTTACTCTGACTTCCGGGTCTGTTTGGTCACACACAACTAGACTAAAACGGCAACTACTGAAAGGCAGCTAGGTGAAGTAGTACAAGAGAGTGGGGGTTTAAATCCTGCCTCAAACACGTAATGGAAGTGTGATTCTGGGCAAGTCACCTAACCTTTCTCAGTTCAGCTTCCCATCTGTAAAATGGAGGTGATGATAGTTACTGCCTCACAGGATAGCTGTGAAAACAAATGAGATAATGTGTATAAAGCACTTTGTCAACCTAAATGAGAGATATAAATATTTTAAAACATTCACTAGATATTATCATCCTCTCAAGCTATCATCCTTTATCTCCCCTCCTTTTCTCAGCCAAATTCCTTAAAAAAAAGTATCTAGACTCCTCACCTCCATTTCTTGCTAAGCCCTCTTCAATTGGGCTTCTAATTTTATCACTCAAATGACAATGCTTGCCAAAGATCTCTTAATCGCTAGGTATTATCATCCTCTCTCAATCATCATTTCTGACCTGTTACATGTGACATTGGTGACCACCCTCTTTTCCTGGCTGTTCTCTCTGGGTTCTCTTCCTGTTTTCTCAGTCTTCCTGGTGGCTTATTATCCACAGTACCCCGCCCAAGTCCTAGGTCCTTTTCTCTCCTCCTCCTCCATTCTGTCCTGGTAACCTCCTTAGCTCCCATGAGTTTCACTACCATCTTTATGCAGACAACACACTTATATGCCCAGCATGAGTCCCTCACTCATCTGCCAAATTGATCTCCCTGAAGTACAGGCGTGCCCATGTCACTCTCCTACTCAACCAACTCCAGTGGCTCCATGTTACCTCTATGATCAATTATAAAAACCCTTGGCTTCCAAAGCCCCTCCTACCTTTCCGATCTTCTTACATCTCATATCCCACTTGCCCATGTACTCTGCAACCTAATGACATGGGCTGCCTCTTTGCTCTCTCAAACAAAACCCCCTCTTCTGCAGTGCCTGAAATTCTTTCCTCCCTTAGCTCTGCTTCCTAGAGTCAAGTCTTAGCTAAAGCCTCCCCTTCACCTTCACTGGAAGCCTTCCCTCTGACCAGCTGCTCTTTCTCCTTTGTAGATCGTGTTTCCTCAGAGCTGTCTGCATGTCATACTCCTCATTAGACTATGAGCTTCTTGCAAGCAGTAACTTTTCATTTTCTGTTGGATCCTCAGTACTCAGCAGAGTTCCTAGGCCATAACTGGCACTTAATAAATACTCACTGACTACTAGGAAAGACCAACATTCAGAGTACCACACAGACATCTGGTGATCTCTGCTGGCTCAAGAGCCATTTTATTTTTGTGGGTTTAAAAAAATTTTTTTCAATCAATCAAAGTCTGCCTTCTCTTCCTCCTCCCCACCCCCAACATTGAGAAAGTAAGGCAGGAAAAACAAATCCCATTTGTAAAACACGTATAATTGAACAAAACACATTCCTACACTGGCTATATCCAAAAATATGAAAAATCTCAATCTTCCCTGAGTCTGTCCCCTCTGCCAGGAAGTGAGTAGGATGTTTTATCACGAGTCCTCTATAATCATGGTTGGTTGCTTACTGTACTGATCAGAGTTCCAGAGTCTTTCAAAGTTGTTTGTTTTTACAATATTGCTGGGGGCAATTAGGTAGAAGTGCCAGGTCTGGAGTCTGGAAGACTTGAAGTTCAAATCCAGCCTCAAACAGTTACTAGCTGAGTGATCCTGGGTAAATCGCTAGTCCTCTCTTTACTTCTGTTTCCTCATCTGTAAAAATGGGGGGTCATAAAAGTACCTACATCCTAGGGCTGTCATGAAGTTCAAATGAGATAATAATTGTAATGCACAGAGGATGCCTGGCACATAGCAGATGTTAAATGTTAGCTAACATTGTTACTAAAATTTTCATTTTCTTGGGTTTTGCTCATAGTCTCTTCCTCAGTTCAAACAAGTCTTCCCTGCTTTCTCTGAAACCATCTCTCCTTTGTCATTTCTCAGAGCACTGTAGTATTCCATGATGTTCATTTGCCACAGCTTGTTAAATCATTCCCCCTCTTCCAGTTCTAGTTCTTTGCCCCCACAAAAAAAGTGACTTCACATATTTTTTTCCCTCTTTCTTTCATCTCTTTGGGACGTCGGGTAGCTCTCTTGCTGGGTCAGAAAGTTTACACAGTTTAATAGCTTTCTGGGCACAATTACAAATTGCTTCCTAGAAGAATGGCTGGATTCATCAAGAATCACTGTGAAAACAGGGATGATGCTTGCTTGTCACATTCACTCTTAGCAAAGCTTCCTGCACAACAGAAGTTGGCTAAGTTTTCCCAAAAGACAGTAAACTCAAATTCTTAGTTCACGGTAACAGTCTCATCTTCACTACAAGAATCTGGCAACGGCTCATCTGTAATCACTGAAACATCTCACTCCTAAAGAAGCAAATGTAGAGTAAGATTTGGCAACAGAAGGAAATCAACCACAGTCAAACTGGACATTCACTCTGTCATGGGTGAGAACAATTAATTCCCTTTCCTAGAAACGGTCCCACTGTAGCTTGATCGGTAGCAAAACCTGGAGTCCTTAAAAGAACTCATACCAAAATACTATTTAATCTCATGGCCTCAGTATGCTGTAGAATTATTACAAATCAGCAGTTGTTTTGGGTAAACCCCTCTGAAAAAAATTCAATGACATCACAATCTCATTTCCCATAGTATGACTAATCTCCACAGACTTTTTAAAGTATGATGCACAACTTTCGATCTCATTTTAAGCAGCTCACTGGGCAAAACTGGAAATCTTCTAGCCTTCAAAGTCCAGACTCTTTTCCTAGACTGTTTCCAGCCCCAACTACCACACACAAAAAAGGTGAGATGGTAACACTACCTACCACTTCCCCTTCCAAAATCCAATCACTGCTTCATCAACTAGCTTTGTATAAATAACTACAGCACCTGACATACAGTGAGTGTTTAGTAACTATTTTTTCACAGAATTTGAGAGTTGGAAGGAATCTCAGTAGTCACTTAAATCCAACCAATACACTAAAAGATCCCCTCCTATAAAATAACCAGAAAAAGATCATTCAACTTCTATTTAAAGACCTTAAAAGGGGACAAGCTAGGTAGCACAGCGGATAGAACTCCAGCCCTGGAGTCAGGAAGACCTGAGTTCAAATGCAGCCTCAGACCCTTACTAGCTATATGACTGTGGGCAAGTCACTTAACCCCAATTGCCTCCAAAAATTAAGAAAAAGACTTTAAAAGGAAAGAGAATCCACCAGTTCTCTAGACACTTTAATTGAGCTTCCTAGAAACATCCACTCAATGCTCCTAATGTACTCTGAGACCAAATAAAAGGAATCGATGTTATCTGCAATTCTGACAAGTATGCTATCTCTCTATGTCACTGAAAACTGCCATGTTCACAGCTCACCATTAATAGCTACTCTTGGTTCAATCATCCAATTAGTTCTGAGTCCACCTAACTGTATTATAGTCTAGTACTGATCTCTGCATCTTCACCACAACAACAGCATGAGATATTATATCAAAAGTTTTACTAAAATCCAGTCAAACTATTTCCCCAACATTCCCCTCATCTACTAGTTTAATAATCCAATCACAAACAGAAATTAGGCAAGGCTGGCACAACTTCCCTTTTTAGATGTTGATCAACTATCTCTTTAGTAATCTACTGCAAATTTTCACAGAATCAAAGTGCAGTTCACTACCTTCATAACAGGCAGAATCTGTTGTTTTCCCTTTTGTGAAAATCAAAACATTTGTCCTTCTCCAGTCTTCTCAATCTGGCTTTCCCATTTTCCATACTCTTTCAAACATCACTGATAATGGGCTCAGCAATCATAGGGGTTCTTTCATTACACCCAGGGATGTACCTAATCTGGATCAAGGGTCTTGCACTCTGTAAGTAATGTGAATTTTAGTGTAGGTAAGGTGGATTTTTGTTATTACTTCTTAGAGTTCAGTTTCCCAGGATCTGTGGCCATAACAATCTCTGTTTCCCAGGTATTAGATATGAGTTCCCAGGCCCATGGTTCAAAACATCTCCACCACACTTGCACAGCATTACATAAAGATAAATAATATAAACGCATGTGCTGAAACTGTAAAAATCCACTGAGACTGCGCAGTGAGATAAAGGGATGAGGCGATGCAAACTTGTGAGGCTACTGCTAGGAATATGCCTTCTTTGTCTGATACCCTATAAAATAGGTGGTCAATGAGTTGGGGAACCTTTATGGTTGAATGCATAAGCTGGGATGCTGTGAGTCTTGATCGGTCCCCATCAAAGATCAGGAGAGGGGAATCTGTGTTTGCCTCAACCGGCCCCCATTAAGGCTTGAGGAGATTTAGGGGAACCCTTTAGGGTTGAATGCACAAGTTGTGCCTGTCTCGATTGTCCCCATCGAGATGTAAGGGTAGTTGCCCCCCCTTCTCCCCGGACCCTGCGAGAAGGGTGATTAGGGAATACCGTAGGAGTTTGTAGTGCTCCTGTTATCAGCAATACTGTTAGGGAAAACTAGACTGGAATAAAGCTTATTATTAACCCCTTTGAAGCTTGTGTTTCCTGTCTGACTGAATCAAGAACAAACCTGTTAGAGGCTGGAGTCCAAACCTCCATTGCCTCCTGTGTATTATCTGTCTAACACACTCATTAAGAGCAGCCAAGAGCTCTCTTACTATTACTATCTCCTTTTTTGTCTTGAGTTAACTGTCAACCATTTGCTTCCACAGTACCAAAGTCACTCTCCTGGGCACAGAAAAAGAAGTGAAATAAGCATTGTGCAATTTCGATTGCTCTCAGTTGTCAGTTATTATCATTCCATCTTCAACAAGCAAAGGTCCTAGCCTTTCTTTGATCCTCCTTTTTTCTCCAAATATAAAGAAAAAAAAAAACACCACACTCTTTTTCTTGTCATTTGCTTCCCTTGCCAGGCTCAACTCATTCTGAGCTTTAGAATTCTAGATACTTATATTCATTCTCTTATCAGTCCTTGTTTTCATCTTTTGTACTTCTATGTTTAGATTTCCTTTTCTCTATCAGAAGGTCTCTTACCCTCCAGGTTCCCATCGTTTCCACCTCAGCAACCATCTCTTCCCTGTTAATGAGAATCCCATGTGGAAGAGAATTCCTCTTTGTAGGAGCTTTCCCCACCATCCAAAGGGGGCTAAATTACCACTAAGATAATTCTACAAGTAATTAACTTCTTTGCTTTTGGAAGAAATAGAAAGAACTGGAGGATTTTGTCACTACTGTATTCTGCCTCAGTGCCAGGCTGGTGATATGTCCCTCAAACTCTTCATCTAGCTTCTCTTCTGATCCAGGTGGTCTGGATTTTCACATTAAGTCTATGAGCATTTCTAACTATGTGCCAAGTACTGTGCTATATTTCAGTGATTATGTTGCATAAAGCTAAATGGTCACTAGATAAGGTTCAGATTTTCCCATGAGACAGACTTCAGAGATATTCAATTTCAAAGAAAATGTCATTCTTTTAAGATTTCTCTTTCACAGATCATAGAAGCCAACACTCTATAATAATCTCCAAATCAAAATAACCTAGTGTAAAAAGAACAGATGACCTGGTGATACTCTTTTGAGGTACTGTTACTTCTATACCTACAAATGTCACAAGGACTGCATGCTCCAACAAACAGGGCTACCATCTGTCAATTCATGCTTCAAAGTGAAGAAAAGGCATGTCAGGAGACAACTGCATTTTACCAACACTGTCCTAAAAGGATTCCAAGTCTATTAATATAAATCTATTAGGATTTGCTAACTCTTCTTCTGCAAAACCTCTTGGCTTTGTTGCTAAATATAGCCTAGGAAAAAGAATGCTTTCTTGCCTTAACCAATTTCTTTAAGCCCATGAACTCCACTGCAATTTCTTGTTTTCTGACCTGATAGTAATATCTTTGCTATGTAGCCAATTGATCTTAAGAGAAACACCTGAAGAGTAGATTCCAAAAAGGCACAGCTTTCCCTTCACCTGGTAGGACTCCAGGGCTTAAAGTCTCCCAACAACTCAAAAGCAGGGGAAAGGTCAGAACCATTTCTCCAAATGCTTCCAAGTTAAACAAGGTCAAACAAAAGGTCAACCAAGGGTCAGGTATCCATTTTCACTACTTTTGTGCAAGAGAAAGTCTTGATAAAAGGTAAGGAGGAAGGAGGGTGCTGAAATTAAGATAGCCTCAGAACACAAGCTAATTCCATCTGGAGAGGCTCTGGAAGACATTTAAAGAACAGAGTTGACTCAGACAAGTATGATCAGAGGTGCATCTTCGGTGGAGAATGTATGAAATTTCTTACTTATTAGCAGCTGGGTGAACTTAGCTGAGATGCTTTCTCTGGGCTTCATTTTTTACCGTTAAGTGAGGAGGTCGAAATGGATATGGATTAAGATCCTTTTCTAGCTCCAAGTCCTACTGATCCTGTTAATTCCTGTGCTAGAGAGGAGGCTAAATATGCAATCCCTGTCAGCATCAAGATTATGTTTTCATTCAGCTCTACTCCATGTGGGATGCAGAAGTCCAGGACACAATCACTACCCTCAAGATGCTTTGTTGTGTTTGTCCAGTTGCTTCAGTCATATCTGACTGTTTGTGACCCTCTTTTGGGATTTTCTTGGCAAAGATATTGGAGTGGTTTGCCAGTTCCTTCTCCAGCTCATTTTACAGATGAAGAAACTAAGTGACTTGCCCAGGGTCATGTAGCTATTAAGTGTCAGAGGCTGGACTTGAACTCAGGTTTTCCTAGCTCCAAACCATCACTCTATCTATGCCACTTAACTACCCACAATCAAGAACCACAATTTGGGCAAGAAGACAAGATTTTCACAGCACTAACAACTAGTAAATTATTCAGATATATTACAGTGTTAAATTATAACATATAAACTGTAAATAGAGAAGTAATGCAGTGTAGTATATAGATGGTTTAACTTCAGAATTAGGAAGTGGGGGTTCAAATCCCACTGCTACATACTAGCTGAGTGACCCTGTCCAAAGCCACAATTTCTCAGTGTCCTTGGCCAATAATCTTCAACTGTTTAATCATGTGTCTATCAGTAAAAATTTTGAGTACACTTTTATAAATAATAAATCTATGTTTATTTTTAAATCATGTATATGTTATAACATATAGATATAAAGTCATGTGAACTTTTTTTACATTTCAAAAATATTCTTTATTAAGACAGGTTTAACTCTCAACAGCTATAAAAATAACAAAGAGCAATGACTAATAAAATCACGGAACAACTCAGCTTGGCCAAATTCAGAAAAGATACAGAATATAAGCACTGCTTATCTTCAAACATGACAAAAAGACTACAAAGTTGGTTCTTTCTCCGGCATGATTTGCCTTAAGAGGGCCGGGTTTGTGAATGGTAATTTGGAAGTTAATTGGCATCTGTTTCAGAACAGAAAAAAAAATGCCAGTGATGGATGAAGTCCTTACTTTAAAATGTACCTTTTTTAAAAATATGCATTTATTAATATATTATGGGAATTATAAAACACAAAACAGACATTTTAGGAGACTGTGATAGATAAAATAAAACAGTATTTTATAATATTTTATTCATTTACAGTACAAAAAAAGTTTTTGCCAAGGGCAAGGAAACTTATGGACTGTACTGCAGTGTTGGTGGAAGTAGGATGCCTGGGGCAGAAGAAAAAGGACCAGGTGGGACAAGAAGGGGAATGACTGCCTACCTCCTGAAGTTCTGGTGAAGAACAAGAAGCCAGGGCTTGAGTCAAGTAGAGAATAAATGGCTGCCTTCAGAAAGAGAACAGCAGAGGCTGGTGGTGACTGAAAGCCCACTGAACAGCTGTGCTGCACTCCTTGGTTCTAACACATTTTTAAAGTGTACTCCAAAGAATCATCTTGGATATCCGACTCCGCAGACCACAGCTCTAAAACTATTTGCTCTCATGAGAGAGTAAACAGACTCTTACAAGACTGAAATGCAGAGCAGGTGCCAACCTGTACCAGAAGAGGGAATTTCTGATAAACCATCAATCCCATCCAAAAAAAAAAAACCACCTGTGTTGGCTAAAAGAGTTTATATCAAGGAAAGATCAATGCTGATTGGAACATAAGAGTTTCACGGAGGAGGTAGAACTTAAGCTGGACAAGCCTGGGATGGGAGAAGAAGACTTTCCTGGAATAGCGAAGTATGACATGAAGAAGACACCAAAGAGATAATTCAGTTTGACAAACTTGAAGTGCTCATAATGAAAAAGGCATTGTGCTGAATCTTAAGAGCTACAAAGTTAGATCTGACACAATGCCTTCACTCAAGGATTTTACACTTTAGAAGAGATATAGATGACGTGCACAAATAAGCATGATGTACATTGTGGAGCAGGATAAAGGCAGAAGAGAGGTACAGCCAGCTTGCTACAAGAAACTTGCAGAGGTATAGACCATTTTCAGCTAATGAGAGGTATGGAAGGTGGCAGCAGACAAAAATCAGGGGCGGTACCTGAGTTGGATCTTAAAGAGATGAAAAAGAGCAGTTGGGAGATGTAGTGAGCATTACAGACATGGAGGACTGTGATATGGAGACATATGCAGACCAGGAGCCATTCAATAGCTTCCCTTGGAATGTACGTGGCCAATACCAAACGCAGGGTGGAAAAAATATTCTTCTGGGTAAATATACCATCTAGACTTAACTAGAACCAAGTCCTTTGCATATGATTCTTGGTCTAAGCCAGTGGCATCAAAAAAACAGAAACATTCCTACCAGCCACATATTGACTTTAGAAAACCACAAATTAACATTATGTTGTGTTGTATTTTTGTTTAAACATTTCTCAATTACCTTTCAATCTGGCTTCACCCTCCATGTGTTTAACACTCCACAAGTTTGACACCTCTGGTTTGGAGTCTTTATTTGAGCAACAAAACATCAATCCCCACCCCACCCCTAAAGAAGGTGGATTCCTCACTCTAATAGGAATACCAACCTGTGCGAAGCAAACTCTCAGCATCAGCCATCATAATCAAAGAATTCTAGATACTGAGCCAAGAAAACATGCAAAGAAGCTGTGACTGTTTGGAGCCATCTTGACACAACTACCTTCTATCTCCTGTGCATTCAGAAAATGTAGCAAATCAACCATGAGAATATTCTATTTGTCAGACCATGGGAATCCTTTGAACCCAAAACATGTATGGCTACACACGTTCTCAACCACGAAGGCCAAGAGAGCTCTTGGCCTCCAAGTTCACAAATGTCAGCCTAATGGATACAGTGGGATATCCTGGTCAGCCTAGAAAAAAGGATTCCCATACTTCTAGTTGAGAGAGAGTGAAGGGAGAGGGTCTTGGGCAGCACCACCTTCTTGGGACATGGACATACACCTGAGGAGCAGTAAGGTACACCAAAGCCGTGAGAGGGGTAGCCCCCCCCAAAAAAGTGAACTTTTCCCTATGCTATTCCCATGAGATATTTTCGCAGTGCAGGGCTGATAGGGTTGCCTGTCTATCCACCTTCAAATCTGTTTCCTTTCTGAGGAATTTCCAAACCACAGGGTGGTGCTCTGAACCTGAAGGCAATTTACTCACCGGAATGAGAGAAATTTGTTCTTGGGCTACTATGAGTGCTATATATGTTGACTATTTTCTGTGGGGTGAAAAAAGGGCTTTCCCATACCCAATATTTATTGTCATCTTGAGTACTAGAAGAGAAACTATTGACTTTTACCTATATGTATGTAAATACGGACAGGGATCTACATTCTTTGACTTTCCAAAGTCAACCTGAGGTGAAGGCAAAATGAACCACAGAGAAGTGATTTGGATGGACCACCCCCAAGAGCGAATGCAGTCTTGAGGAAGCCTAGAAAGATGGGCCAAAGGTTAGGGGCTTTCAATGGAGACCGCTATGCATAAGCCTTGTATGTCTATGTGCAGCACACATGTACGCACCTACACACACAATATTATCATCTTTTCTTTATCCAATTATACATCGCAGTCTAGCCAATAGTCTCCTTTAGAATGTAAACTCCACCTGGGCGGGAGCTGCATTGGAATTGAGCTCTCAACACCTTGCAATTATGTTGCCTTCAGCACACCCCTCTCCCACTGTGTGTACCTACCCTAATTCTGTTGCTCTTTCCATATTTGTTTTCTGTAAAAGCCACTTCTAGCTCTTCACATCTAGGACCACCATGTCATCCAAATGTCATAGGTCCCACTGTCAATGCCAGAGGGAAAATGGCTTCTTGTTTTATGAAGCAACACTGCTCATTATCTTTTATCAATCTCCTCAAGATTTTACAAACAAGTTTATATTCTAAATCTTGGGTCATCAAGCAATTGCTGAATAAAACTAAGCTAAGTGGTGAGTGGATAGTGTTCTATTTGGCTAGACTAGATTTCAAATTCTCCCTCAGACAGTGACTGGCTGTGTGACTTAACCTCTCTCAATCCCAATTTCTTCATCTATAAAATGGACATTGCCTCACATGGTTGTTATGAGGGTCAAATGAGAAATCATAAGCAAATCACTGTGCATACCTTAAGGCATTATATAAAATATATAAAGCACTATTATCATTGTCATTATAAGGTGGTTTCTAGGCTTGCAAATGATTCACATTGGTTAAATTTCTGTAAGAAATAGTGATAGTATGTCAATGTCTATTCTTTTACTCCCTTCCCATTTTTCAGAATCTACTGCTTATGTAAATGGCTCAGGTTTTATTAAAAAGGTTTTTAACTACATAGCATGTCTTAGTTTTTATTAACTTTGTCCTAATTTGGCAATGATCTTTATCTCAGCTTTGTAAGCTGATGGTCTGACTATAGAGAACCATATGAGCAAGAAGTTGTTTTTCATCTATTAAGATAAAAACAATTTCGTGTTTGATGCTTAACATATCCAGGACCTCCTAACTCTTCTCTAATATTCACAACATATAGACATGAGACTTCTTTATGGTTCACAAGTCTTTGGGCTCCATTTCTTATTATAGAGTTATATTTGGAAACTTTTTTCTATTTTCCTCCCTTATACTATTCAATCCTTTATTGAAGTCATAAGTATTAAAGCATAAATTCATATAAATTAGAGGATTTAATGAGCTCTTTGTGTCTTTGTTGAATCTGTTAAATAGGGGCAGCTAGGTGGCGCTGCGCATGGAGCACTGAGTCTGGAGTCAGGAAGACCTAAGTCCAAATTTGGCCTCAGATCCCAGCTGTGTCACCCTGGGCAAGTCACTTAACCTGGTGTTTCTCAGCTTCCTTATTTAAAAAATGGGAGTAAAAATAATAGCACGGGGGGGGGGGGGGGTTGGCGGAACCAAGATGGCAGCTGGAAAGCAGGGACTTGCGTGAGCTCCCAGCCAGCTCCCTCCAAAAACCTATAAAAAATGGCTCTGAACAAATTCTAGAACTGCAGAACCCACAAAGTAGCAGAGGGAAGCAGGCATCCAGCCTAGGACAGCCTGGATGGTCGCTGGGTGAGGTCTATTGTGCACGGAGCGTGGGCAGCGGCAGGACCAACCAGACCAGGAGCCGGTTGGTACAGGTCCCAGCGCCCTGAATCAGTGACCTGTGGCAGTTACCAGACTTCTCAACCCACAAACACCAAAGACAACAGAGAAGGTTAGTGGGAAAAACTACAGGGGACAGAGTGAAAAGAGTTTGCAGTTGGGCCAACAACCCGGGGGCAGCGGGGGCGGTGCAGCTACAGAACTACAGCTGCAGTTGCTTCTGGCCCCAAGCCCACTTGGTGGAAGGAATCAAGTGGCTGATCAGAGCCAATCAGAGCTGGAGTGCAGAGCCAGCTTAAGATCTGAATCAGGTCCAGGTTGGTAGTTCTTGGGGAAGGAGGAGTGCTGGTGTGGCAGAGCTGGCTGTATAGAAATAGCTCTGAAATCAATGGTGCATCCCTTCAACCTTGGAACAAAGTACTCTTTACTCTACAAGCAGTCACACCCTGCTGAAAAACTCAAGGGTCAAGTAAGTTGGCTGGGAATATGGCCAGGCAGCAAAAACGAATCCTTCTTTGGTGACAAAGAAGACCAAAACATACAGCCAGAAGAAGTCAACAAAGTCAAAGAGCCTACATCAAAAGCCTCAAAGAAAAACATGAACTGGTCTCAGGCCATAGAAGAGCTCAAAAAGGATTTGGAAAAGCAAGTTAGAGAAGTAGAGGAAAAATTGGGAAGAGAAATGAGAAGGATGTGAGAAAACCATGAAAAGCCAATGACTTGCTAAAGGAGACTCAAAAATATACTGAAAAATATACTGAAGAAAACAACACCTTAAAAAACAGACTAAGTCAAATGGCGAAAGAGCTCCAAAAAGCCAATGAGGAAAAGAATGCCTGGAAAGGCAGAATT
>CM053624.1:312348393-312361330 GCA_028646595.1 Phalanger gymnotis
GGGGGATTTGGAACTCAAAATTTTAAAAACAAACATTCAAAAACAAACAAAAAAAAGTTTTTGCATGCAACTCGGAAATAATATACACAGGCAATGGGGCGTAGAAATTTATCTTGCCCTACAAGAGGATATGGGAAAAGGGGATGGGAGGGGAGTTGGGTCACAGAAGGGAGGGCTGACTGGGGACCAGGGCAACCAGAATATACGCCATCTTGGAGTAGGGGGGAGGGTAGAAATGGGGAGAAAATTCGTAATTCAAACTCTTGTGCAAATCAATGCTTAAAACTAAATATATTAAATAAATTAAATTAAATTTTAAAAAATAAGTAGGGTAAAAAAAAATAGCACCTGCATCCCAGTATTGTGAGGATCAAATGAGATAATTATTACAAAGCACTTAGCACATAGGAGGTGCTATATAAATGTTAGCTGTTATTATTATTTCTCTACAACAGGTTTTAGGGCATAAGTTTAAATAATCTTTGTGGTGGATTTTTTCCTCACAAATTTTCACAAGCACTGCAATATGACTTATGAAGTTATATTTCTTTTTGCCTTTGGATGCATGACAAAACCAATTTAGCCAACTCCTTTATTTGCCTCTCCAATGAAGGACCTGCATCCTTACCTTTAGCTGTAGATTCCTTTTGTCTTTTGTTTTTATTTTTACCAAGAATTTGAAGTTTGATATGATTTAGTTCCTTAATTATATCAACTAGTTTTTACAACTGCTCTAAAATATAAAATGAAAATATGGTACCAAGAGGCATGCAATCTTTCTAATAAGACAAAAGAAAAAAAGTTTAAGATGGAAATGATAAACTTGCTGTCTCCCCTTTCCTTTCCAAAAAACAACAAAAATTGAAACGCCACAAGCCAATAAGGGCTCGTAAGCTGGAAGGATAAAGTTAGTGCCAAAGCACATTTGGACAAACTGCCGATAAAACTATTTCTGATTGAAAAGATGTAGACGTAGATTTGTTTATAACAACATTTTTAAAAAGTCCTATAGGACAGTGAAGAACATGTGATGGTAGTAAGCAATTAATGAGTTATCTAAGTATGAAAATGAAAAATTAAATTATTACTCACTGTAGTGGGAAAACCCAATTTTCTCAAAATTTTAGTACTGAGACCCATAAATCCTCTTTTCTCTAACTTTCCAAAAAGAAATTTCTATCACGCTAAAAGTAGAGATGAATTTGAGCTTCTACAGTACTAAAAGTCTAACGTCAATAATTAGCAAATAATCAGGGCAACAACATTTAGATGACAGTGAAATCTGAAGAAACCAGGAACAAAGAAGGCCAGTCATTTGACAAAACTTTAAATTAATGAAGGGAATGTGAAACATTCTACGTTAGGCCTCAGAGCAGATTTGATACAGCGCAACAAAGATAAACAAGTCTAATATGACTTGGATAAGAATACCATCACATGACTAAAGAAAACAAGTCCAGGAAGTAGGATGGCAGAAGAAGCAGTATTAGGTCTGATAATTGAATATCTTTATTTAAAATTAGACATACATCATATAAAGCAGAAAATTAACATGGCAATAACCTAAGTTAAAGGGCATCAAGAACTTAGTTTAAAGAATTATGACAAGAACAAAAGATCTCAGGAACCAGAAATAAGATAAATTTTTATTTAAATACAAGAACAGTACAAACCTGGAAAATGGCAACAAATAAAAGCTCTGGAATATAAAGAAGAGAATGATAAATCTTCATACTAACAGAGTGATCTCCTCAATTCATTTTTCTGTTCAAAATCTTTTACTGGCTAACACCTACCAAGTAAAATTCATTCCAACCTCTTATCTTAGGCTCTAAAATCCTTCTACATTACAATACTGTCCTACCCTTCCTGTTTTATCTCACACTACTCTCCCGTCTCAAACTCTACACTCAAGCTAAACTGGCCTTCTTAGTACCTATGTACATGCCTACACCTACACACACACACACACACACACACACACACACACAGCCTTTTCTAATATCCATGCATTTGCTAACATTGCTCTTTAGGCATGCCATCTCTGCCACCAACCACCCATATACTGAATTCCTGCCCCTTCTTTAAAGACCAACTCAAATGCACATTTTTCCATGTAGTCTTTCCTGATTCTCTTGTTAATAATGGCCTTTACCCCTCTTCAGCCATCAGAGTTCACACAGAGCAGGAATTCCCTGTGAGGTCCTCCAAAGGCTTCTAACATTATGCCCCAATGCAATACACTGCAGAACCTTCTAGGAGAGATCTGTAATTACCAAAAGAATTTGGTCTATCCACCCACACAAAAAAGACCAATTGGATAAGGAATATCTATAGCCTAGATTTCAACATGTATTTGGATAGAGAGCAAGTGTAGCCGGGATAGACAATACAGACAGACAATAAGCTGGGTCCAAAGTTGAAAAAGTGAAAAATTAAGAGGCTAGATTGCTTTCAGAAAATTGCAAAAGCTTTTCTTTTTTACTGACCCTGAAGTAAATGCCCACCTTTTTCAATACTAGCATTTTACTGGTGTAGCTATATAGCAGCAAAATGTATAACATCATTGCCTCCAAAGAACTGTCACACAGTTGAAAGAGTACACAGGCTCTGGATTCAAACGCCCAGGGTTCAAATCCTATCTCTTAGCAATTTGGCAAACTGTGCATACCCTTCAATCTAGCAATACCACAACTAGGTCTGTACCCCAAAGAGATCACAAAAAAGTAAAAAGGACCTACATGCACAAAAATATTCATAGCAGCTTTTTGTGGTGGCAAAAAATTGGAAATTGAGGGGTTGCCCATTAATTGGGGAATGGCTGGACAAACTGTGGTATACGAATGTAATGGAATACTATTGTGCTATAAGAAATGATGAGCAGGCAGATTTCAGAAAAACCTGGAAAGACTTGTATGAACTGATGGCAAAGTGAAATGAGCAGAAGTAGGAAAACATTGGACACAGTAACAGCAACATTGTGTGACAATCAACTATGAATGACTTAACTCTTCTCAGCAATACAAGACATTTCTGGACTAGTTATTTCCCATTGCTGATTCGATTAGAGTCTATCACACGTATCATGTGATTTCCTATTGCTGATTAAGGGGACTGGGGTAGAATAAATTTTACAGAGAATGAGGAGAAGCCTTTGATTATTCTCCCTTCCCTCTTAACTAGTGACAACTCTTAGAAATGCAATGTGCACAGTTAATTCTCAATTATTTGTATATACTAGTAGTGAATCTAGACACATTTTATTTTGGAATCCACTGAGCCAATGGCAGGTGGTTCCTGCTGAGGAAACCATTTTTAATGCTAAACATTCACTATCCACATGAAAAAGTATCAGAATTTTAAATCATTCTAGGTGTTTGAGTATTACAGTTTTTCAAAAAAGCACTACACATATAAGGGAAGCCTTCATCAGCAGAGAATAAGCCCACTCCGTTGTCCCAAATCTTTCTGATCACAGGATCATAGAGTTAAAGCTAGAAGGGCCCTTAGAGTCCAACCCCCTCAGGACATGAACCCTTCAGGTCTCCCAGGTTCCAGGCCAAGTACTTTATTACACAATGTTGCTTCCAGCAACATCAACTGTACCAGTTCTTGCCAGGATTCTGAGGCCTTTGGAAACACTCTCATCCTCCTCACTAGCTTAACACCCCTCCCACTTCCTTCATTTCTGGTAAGCCTTACTTCAACAAAGACAGAGTTGAGGCAAAGCAAATGAACTGGTGGACCTCTGTCCCAAAATCTACATGTCAGTTGCATCTGTGGTAAAACTTCAATGATTGAAGTTAGGAATAAGAACTTCCAAACATCCATTCTAAGCTTTTGTATTTTTTTAAGTTCCTTTGAAAAAATTCCAATCTTGTCTCACAGTGATTTAAGGAGTAATCTATCCACATATATGCCAAGACAGTTAAGAGGCCAGGTGCAGTGGTAGTGCCCCTTAGTAGATAAGAATCTCAGGAAGATCCTGCAGAGATATGAAAACACAGGTGGGGAAGAAATAGGAGTAGGTGACCATATTTTTAGGGTTTTCCCCTGTAACACATCCTTTTAGTAAAATGTGCTCCATCTATCTACCTCAGAACAGAAGATGATGACATACAAAGTGACTTACAAACCTCAGAGTAATATTAAATGTCAATTATTATTTACTATAATGTCATTTGTTCACTGTAGATTATGATGTGTAAACCTGTGCTTTAGATCACAAGCCATATGATAGAAAACTGTTGCCTTGGACTCCTGACAAACTGACCTTTACTCAAGGGTCTTATAGGATACCTTTATCATGAAGAAACAAAGACTGGAAATAAGATTCAGAATTTGTAAAGAGTTGAACATCAGATACTATCTAAGATGTGACCTCCAAAATCTATTAGAAAAGACCTGGCCCTTCCTGATATATATACCATTCTACAAAGGAAACTGAAAATAGCTCATTCATTATACTGTAAATCTCTCCCTCAGACTAGGGGATTACACAATTCTGATCAAGTCTTGTCTTTCCTGTTTGAATGGCACAAAAATACTTCTGAAAGATCAGTAGCTTTTTAACTAAGTGTTGAACTTTAAAAAAAAAACAAGGTAACATTGTTGCCTTCTTTTTGTTCAGACAGGAGAAATAGCACCAGCCAACACCAATTCCAATGGAAAAATCTCTCTAAGCACTTCTTCAACCTCTGAGAATTCAATTTCGCTAAAAGTTCCCACTTTATCTTACCTATACAACTAGCACAGATTTTAAATTCACATTCTCAGGTGTCCTCATCTTCTCAAAGAAACATTTGCTTATCTATAACTCGATTATACTCTTAATTTCTCTGGTCTGAACCAGACCAGGAGCAGGAAGGATGAAGAATTCTGTCACAGCAGATTAACTGACTAAATTAGTGAGTAAAGACAAATGCCTCAACTAAGAAGCAACGCCAGCTCAGTGTTTCCCAATGTTCTTCATGAATTGGTCAAGGAGGTCACCCCAGTCTTCTATCTGCCAAATCATATATATTATTTTTATACCGAGACACCAACTCTGTTCTCCTTCTACCATGGTTTTATCATTCCCTATAAACCTAATCAAAAATAAAGAGAACTGAGAAAACCAGGGAGTCTATAATATATAGCAAAGAAAACATCTTGTACTACAATGCAATGGTTAGGAAATAGTATCTTAAAGGCTAGTCATCTCCATCAATATCTCTCAAAAAGTTCCCTCCTACTGAAAATTTGTCACTTTTCTTGCCTGATTCCAAATTAAAATCCAGAGTGGCTGGTCTCTTTCATGACTTCATAACAACACAACAAAAACACCAGTCTTCCCATAGTGCTTTCAACACAGACTATCCCTATCATTTTTTCATTTTTGTCTATTTCCATGATGTGATAAAATTTCATTTATTTTCATTTGCAGTTCTCTTGCCACTATAGTAAGCATATTTTAACATGGTGATTTATAATTTGCAATTCTTCTCATAAAACTGTTTATATATAATTCTACCACTCACTTATCTGTTGGTGAATAGCTCTTCATCCTATGTATTTGCATCAAGTCCCTGCATATTCTGCAAGGTTAACATTTATGATACGTGAAGATATTTTTCCTTAGCATGGAACAAAAACAAAAGAATGACAAACAAAGTCTTAATCCCTTTGTTTCCTTAGTTGCAATGTACCAATCAAACCTTAAAATCTACCAAATTAAGTTGGATCTCACTGTCATTATTAGCTTACATCAGCATACCAACTCAAAAGAACTTATGATTGGTTGTTGGTCAGTCGTGTCCAACTCAGACTTTCACCAATTCAAAGGAATTCTGCTAAGTACTCACTCAATTTATCATTTCTTAAAAGTACTTGGATTAAAATGTGCAGGCTAATTAAGATGTTCTTCTATTCACTAGTATCATGAAAGACTCAGTCCAAGTTTGCTAAGAAACTACTTGTAGATGAAATGATTATATACAGTAAACACAATAAATTCTTATTTCCTTCCTTCCATGGCAAGCAGAAAGCCACCTCGTCATGTGAGACAGGAGTAAAAGAGGAGACAGCTCACTGAACTTGTGTCAAAAGAGATGTTGGTGTAATCTAATGTCTTTTATTCTATCCAGGTGAAAATACAAAAACCATCATAAATGGGATATTCATGGAAAAGGAGGATGAGAAAGTTATCCCATTCCATCCTGCCTTCTCCAGCAGACTTACTCCTTATCAACCCCACTCTCTCACTAAGCTTCAATTGCTCCTTATCTATATGCTGCTTCCCAGCTGCCTGCAAACACACCCATGTCTCCCCCATCATAAAAAAAAAACCTGTATCATTTGACCCACCCACATGGGTCATTTATCTTTCCTCCATTTCATGGTTACCTCCTTCAGAAGACCATCTCTAATAGAAACCTCCACTTCCTTTTATCTCACTCTTCCAAATCCTCTGCAATCTGACTTCCAGGCTTACCATTCCACTGAAACTGCTCTTTCCAGAATTACCTATGATCTCTTATAAGTGCCAAATCTAATGGCCTTTTTTTCTCCTTTTTTCAGTTGCTATATAATGCTTTGATACTACATGCTTATAAAGCATCCAGTAAGATAGACATAAGTAGAATTACTATGACTCCCATCTGTTCAGACATATAAAAAGCAACTTTTAAAAATGACTAGAAATCCACAACTTAAAAGATAAGGAGAGAGGCCAGTAATCAAAACTAGCATTTCTTAATCAAACACCATGATTCAATTATCAGAATCTCCCACAAAGGTATAGGGGTCAGAGGAGTCCTAGGGGAGAGGGAGGAAGATAAAAAAGGATAGCTTTGTTGTTATGAATGTATTTTAGCTCAAAGGCAGCTCAGTGTAGCTCAGGGTAAAGAAAGTCACCCAGACCTTGAGGAGAAAATAGGAGCTTTTGTTTCAAACAGGAAAGCATCCAGACAACATTACTACATGTTGACATTAAGGGATAGGACCTAGCCGCTAGGTGGTTCATTTTGGCATCTACATTTTTTTTCTCTTCAAGTTTTTTGGCCAAGTTCGGAACTTCATAGTTCTGAGCCAGATACATCCCCATCACATTGCTGAATGTAAATCCTAGCAAAAAGTGAATCATGGTGATGGTGGCAGCAGCAGCTGAAGCAAGTGTCTAATGGCCCTTTCTTAATGCTCATCCTTCTTGACCTCTTGGCAGTCTTTGACACTACCAGTCATCTTCTCCTTGAGTCTCTTCTCCATAGGTTTTTCTTGACACTCCTCTCTTGGTTCTCTTTCTCCCCAAACTCTGTCTTCGCTAGATCTTCAGCCAGTCACCCATGCTAACCATGGGTGCCTCCAGGGCTCTATCCTAGGCCTCCTCTTCTCCCCCTATACTAATTCACTTGATGATCTCATCAGCTCCCATGGTTTCAGTTATCATCTTTACACAGATAATTCACAGATCCATCCAAACTTAAAACTCTCTCCTGACTTCCAGTGTTGCTTTTCTCACTGCCTACTGGACATCTCAAACTGGACGTCCTGTAGACATCTTAAACTCAACATTTCTAAAATTGAACTCATTTCCTCCCATAAGTAACCCTCACCCCACATTTTAAGTTCCCTATTTATGCTGAAGGAACCAGCATCCTCCCAGTCTCCCAACTCAGTGGTCATACTCACCATGACCCTTCACTCTCACCTTCCATAGCCAATCTGTTGCCAAGTCCTGTTGATTATACCTTTGTGACATCTCTTACATATGTCTCCTCTCCAATGGTACTGCCATCACTGTCATGCAGGCTTTCACCTCATGCCTAGACCACTGCAATAGCCTAGTGGTTAGTTTTTCTGCCTCAAGTTTCTCTTCTGAGCTCAGTCTATCCTCCAGTCTGAGGTAAAGTTAATCTTCCTTTAGTAAAAATCTGACCTTTTCACCTTTCCCCACCCATTCTATGAACTCCAGGGGCTTCCTACAAGCTCCAGGATCAAATATAAATCCTTTTTTTAGACTTTTAGAGCCTTTCTTAATCTGGTCCCTCCCCATCTTTCCAGTCTCCTCATACCTTAACTCCCCTCCACATCCTACAATCCAGCGTCCCTGGATTCGCTACTGTTCCTCACACAAAACCCTCTATCTTCCAACTCTCGGCAGTTTCACTGGCTGTCCCCATGCCTGGCATTCTCTTTATTCATCTCTGCTTCCTGGCTTTCCTGGTTCTCCAGGACTGAACTCAAATTCCATCTTTTGCAGGAAGGTTTTCCTAGTCTCCCTTAATGCTAATGCTTTCCCTCTGGGATTATCTCCAATTTATCCTGTATAGATCTTGTTTATTCATAATTGTTTGCATACTGTCTTTCCCATTAAATTCAGAGTGCTTTGAGAGCAGGGGCTGTTTTTGCCATTTGATGTATCCCTAACATTTTGCAGTGTGTGGCATATAGTAGGGGCTTAATAAAATGCTTTCTTGTTGACTCAACTAACCTTGGTGTACAAGAGAATATTTCCCACCTGGCTAGCAGACTATGTTTGTTTTGTCTTAAGGAAGCTGGATTTCATCTGTACTTTTCAAATTATAGTCTACCTACTGTAGATTATTCAGAAATGGATCCCTGTAAGCCACATATTGACTTAGAAAACCACAAATTAACATTATTTGTTTTGTTGTATTTTTATTGATTTTTGTTAAATATTTCTTGATTACATTTTAATCTGGTTTAGGAGTTTTGTGGACACAAGCTTGATGCTTCTGATACAGGCCAAACTGGGGAGCTATTAATAGCACTAGAAATAGGAATTGAATTAAATAGGGTCATCAGGATTGGAATTTAGAAGAATCACAAGATAGGCTGTATCATAGAAAAACCAGCAGGAGCTCTTAAACCTTTTTAAGTTATGATATAATGGTAGAAAATGACAATACAACAGTATACACACATCTATATTAAAGAAGTGAAGAAAAGGAACTCATGATCAAAAGAAATCTGTTTTCTGATTACTGTTACTACAACATGGGGGCAGAATAGATACTCTTAAGCCTTATTCCCTCACCAAGATTTTTGATTCTATAACTATTAAGGGGATTACTATGAAAGGAAAGCTCAAAAAGACATAAAAGACAGCTCCAAAAACGGGCTCCATTACATAGAATTATATCATCAAGTCCCATTTCTAGCCCAGGAACATATTACCAGTGAGGAAATACGGTCATAGTTAAAAAAAAAAAAAGTAGGAAAGGAAAGCAAATACAGACCAAAAAAAAAAAAAACCTGAACAAAGTAACTTCAATAAAAACATAAGTGCTTGACTTTAAAGTTACTTTTCATAAAATATGGGTTTCTTATTCAGTGAGTGTTCAAGGAACATTTGATGACAAATACTAAAGGCATAACAAATTTCCACTGCTTATGCAAAAGTTGAGAAAGAACCTAAGCACCAAGTTCAAGATGTGCATTATTAAGGCTTTGTGATTTGTGGATAGGCACACATGTATACAGATAACCATGCTAATGTTTCATCTCTCCTAGAAGTCCAACAAATGGGAGTTTTCCAAACGCCATTTGGCTTCTAGCCTTGAAGTAGGATGTTTTCACATCAAGCAAGCTTCTGTAAAGTATGTACAATGATTCCTTGATTAACAAAGTTTCACTAACCAAAAGTTCCTTCCTTTTGACCTAGACATGGCAGAGGATTAAGGGAAATTCTGCTGGTCTCAAAAAACTATTGTGGCAGTAATAGCTTTCTCAACAAGCAGACTTGTCTGGGCCCAGCTAGGAAAAGGATCCCACCATCTAAATTTCCAGAGTCTAGTCATGTGGGAATGTTACTCAGTAACAGCTGATACCTGGCTCACTAGGGGTATAGACTTTAAATCTATATCTCCTCTCTATTTGAATAATTTCTATATCTAACAAGGAAGTTTCTGACAGTATAGTAGGCTGCGAGAGCCATTTCCATAAGCTGAAGCATTACAGTGGAGTTTTATAGTAAAGAAGTAGTTTCACTTTCAAAACAATGAAGAACAATACAATTTCGGTGACATTTGCTCTATTCCTATTCTGCAAAAAGGAATACCGCACAACACCAAAATATATGAATGCAACTTTCCCATGGAAACACAGTTCTAAGTCTAATTCCCAATGTAAGCTCTGTCCATTAAACCACAAAGTTGCCTTGAAATATTAGGGTTTCCACCAACTAAATGAGAGGTCTGATAACTCAACATACAAGGAAAATGCGCTGATGCTAAAAGTACAAAACCAATTTCAGGTAGTTAGCATATTTAGGAAATTACATTTGGCACAAAATTAATTTGAAAAATATTAGGCTAAATTTTGAACAGCCATTTTTGCTTTACAAGTTACAAAAATCCAAAGATTCAGGACAACATAGGAACTTCTGATTTTGGTCAAAAGACATTTGAGGGAGCAGAGCCAAGATGGCGGCTGGAAAACAGGGACTAGCGTGAGCTCCCCACCAAGTCCCTCCAAAAACCTATAAAAAATGGCTCTGAACCAATTCTAGAACTGCAGAACCCACAAAATAGCATACGGAAGCAGGGCTCTAGCCCAGGACAGCCCGGACGGTCTCTGGGTAAGGTCTATCCTGCAAGAAGCTGGGAGTGGAGGGAAGCAGAGCTGAGCCGGGCAGAGCCCAGCGTGGGCGGCGCGGACCGACCAGACCAGGAGCCAGGCAGAGCGTGCCCTAGCACCCTGAATCAGTGAGCTGCGGGAGTTACCAGACTTCTCAACCCACAAACACCAAGGACAACAGAGTAGGTTAGTGGGAGAAGCTGCTGGGAACTGGGATAGAGTTTGTGTTTTTTAAAACTTTGAGTTCCAAATGAATTGCTTGACTTCTTAGGGAGGGTGGGTGGGAAGGGAAGAGGGGAGAGAATTTGGAACTCGAAGTTTTAAAAAATAGATGTTCAAAAACAAAAACAAAAAAGTTTTTGCATGCAACTAGAAAATAAGATACCCAGGCAATGGAGCATAGAAATGTATCTTGCCCTACAAGAAAGGGAAAAGGGGCTGGGAGGGGAATGGGGTGACAGAAGGGAGGGCTGACTGGGGAATAGGACAACCAGAATAGTTGGAGTGGAGGGGAGGGTAGAAATGGGGAGAAAATTTGTAATTCAAACTCCTGTGAAAAATCAACGCTGAAAACTAAATATATTAAATAATAAAAATAAAATTAAAATAAAAAAATTTTTAAAAAGACATTTGATATCCAAAGGAAAATCATAATTAATCCCACCACCTCCAATATGCTTTATTTCTATGGGGTTCAAAATACTTCACATTTATAATCGCATTCTCATAACTTAAAGGCCAAGTGACAGTAGGTAGTATTCTCCTTCGCATTATTCTACTTCACAAATACAAAACTTAAGCCCAAAATACAACTCGCCAACAATGTACATTCTAGTAATAAAGGTAATACAAGTGCATTACTATTCCTTTAATACAGCTTTCTTCATAGAAATAACATACCATTTTATTATTCATACACCACAACTTATTCAAGCATTCCCCAATCACTGGGCCCATGACCTGTTACCAGTTTGTTTTGCTACTAAATATTATTTTTTTAAATACAAATAGTTTTTTCTCCAGTTCATAATGTCCTTATGGCATAAACTAGCAAAGATCATATTGTGCATATCAGTAAGTGCAGATGGTCATATATACTTTTTTGGATCCAGCTAATGCAGGAATTTGTTTTGCTTGTCTATACACGTTTGTAATAGGAGAATTTGTTTCTCTTGCTTTCTCAATAGAGGTGAGGGTAAAGAGACAAAGTAGATCTTCATTTAGAACATCTTTGAGATCAAAATGTATGAACATTTTTCTAACTTCTCATATATACTTCTTTATGATTTTCTTTAAAGGTAGAAAAAATTTCCAACTCTACAGTGTACTAGCATATAATGGCCAGTATTGAATTCCTCCTTCTTTTATTACCCATGTCAATTTGATATAAGGCAATCATCAGAGTATTTTAATTTGCATCATGTTACTATACATAAAAAATTGAATTTCACAGGCAATCTTCTGTACATTGAAATGTTCATTGCAATCACTGACATCTATCATAATTCTAAATCTCTTTTCAAACTTCCTAAATCATCTACCTTCACAGCAGAGGGTCTTACCTCCTATTTTACAGAAGAAAATAAAGGATATCTCACTACAGGAAAAAGCTTCCTCTTCTCCTTGACTTCTCTCACATCCAAACCATTCTACACAATCCTCTATTCTCTCCAGTTTTGCTTCAGTATCTAGGAAGTGGTCCTTGTCTTTGGCAAATTCAATCCTTAAATTTGTGTTTCAATCCCATCTCCTCCCTATGTCCTCTGAAAGCTCACTCACCTCACTGGTCATTCCACACCCCCATCTCATCTTCAGCTTCATCTTATCCAATGCACACTTTCCTTGCTGCAAACAAACATGCCCTTTGTGCCCTTCTGCTGTTCACAGCCAAGAAAAAAGGTCTTTTTTGCTCATATTATCTCCATTTTCTAACCTCTCATTCACCTTTTGATCTGCCTTCCACCCCTATCAATAGACTGAAACCGACCTTTCCAAAGCTATGAACAATCTTAAACGTTAAATCCGCTGATCTTTAAAAATACATTTTAACTGATGTCACAGTTTTTTTAACCATCCTCCCATGATAAGCATGACTTTTCTGCTTGGTTCTCAGCTCTGAATCACTGTCAGTTGTAGACAAGTCACTTCCCTGGGGACTAAGTGATCCCACCTTCACATTCTAAAGAGAAGGAAACTGCCAGAGAGGGGAAGGGTCTATTTAAAAAGTGAGAGTAGTTACCAATGAAAATTCAGACAAAGAAAAACAATTAAGCAGAATTATTTGACACAGTGACCATACTTGACATTATTGTCTTGTTGCAGTCCTCCTAAGTGTCTTTTCACAGGCCTCATCCTCTAT
>CM053624.1:312361430-312399807 GCA_028646595.1 Phalanger gymnotis
CTTTTAGTTTTCCTACCTCACCATACCTACTAGACCTCCTTCAGTTACAAAGAAGCAGTCTGCTTAAACCCAACAAGGTCAGATATAATATCATTGCATCCTAGTATTATTAGCAATTGCTGGCACCCCTGACTACTTGTGCCAGAGAAATAATCTAAGGAACAACATGGACCATGTGTATAACTGGAAAAAAGTGTGTTTTTCATGTGACAAGAATGAAATACAAAGACAGACAGCCTAAGTAGTATACTGGTACTCCGATATGTTAAAATAGAAAGGCCTTAGTAGCTGAATGGATTTTTATTTAAGATTTAGATGAAAATTCCCAAGTATCTTAATGTTTATAAAGTATTTTTAAAACATCTTCAGTCAATAACCCTGTGATTTAGGTATTGCAAACAGCACTACTCCCATTTTACAGATGGGGTAGTGATTTGTGTTCATGTATTGTGATATTCAATCTCCCAAAACCTGAATGTTTGGCCCTTCAGCCACAGACACTACTTTGCTCTGATCACAAATCTCTAACTAATAATTGTTTGCCTGAGGTTCTCCACTAATTTGCTACTGTTCCTGGCTAAACATTAGCTACACACTTCCCAAATCAATCATAACTTTTCATCATACACTCTCAAGAACATATGAAATTTATAAGGCAAAGTCAAGCTCATGAGAAAAAAAAAATATCCATTACTAAATATACAATCTGAAACATAGAACAAATAAATCTATTTACATAAGCCTTTCCAGCATAAGCAGAGAAAGAAAAAACTTGGTCAGTGCAAGTTTATGACATGGAAACGTGCTACAATAAAAATTTTAAGCAAAGAGAAGCACATTTAGAGCACAAAAACTGCCAAATGACAGCAAAAACTGCTGTTAAAAAAGAAGCAAGTTAGAAAATGTCAAATTTTGAAAATAAGCAAGGCAGTGAAGAGCAAACCAATAGCAAACTGGTCTTGGAGTCAGGGAAGACCTAAGCTGCCACCTAGAAGATGTACAAGTCACCCTGAAGTCCAGTCACTACTCAGTGTCTAAGGTAACTTCTCTCTAAAGACTGCAAATTCTAGAAATGATGCTCATCTGCATTGGCAGAGGGAGTGCCTCACTGGAAACTTCCCTGTACCCATGAAATTACATGTCTGATCCAAAAAACTTTTTTTTTTTTCAAATTGTTGAGTTATTTTTTTAAATAGTGGCTACATAAACCCACTGGCCACAAATACAGTTTCAGACTAAAGCACAAACTCAGCACTATACTTAAATTATTAACTGGAAATTATATTCTGTCCCACAGAGCTCCAAATTTTCACTGGTAACTGTTCTCATTTACTTAATAAAGGGTAAGACCCTTCCCCTCTCTGACAGTTTCTTCCTCTGCAGAATGTGAGGGGAGGGATAATTTAGTACCTAGGGAAGTGACTGATTCAGAGCTGAGAGTACAACTCTAGCTTTTGATAAGGGAAAAAACAGACAAGTCATGCTTATCATTTATCTGATAATAACAAGTAATTTCACAGGGATAAGGAAGTTCCCAGTGAGAAACAGATCAGCATATTTTCTGAAACTTGCAGTCTTAGCAAGTTACCTTGGACACTGAGAGGTGACATGACTGGGGCAGGGTAGCCTGAATTAAAGTGTAACCAATGAAATTATAAATGGTTCTATTTCCTTATTTTACTGCATTGTGAAGCCATATTATAAACTTGTTTTGTAGCTTTCCAAGACCCTTTTGATTCAAAAAGTCAATTAAAACTGCCAGAGGTGTTGAGTTTATTGTAACTCTGATGAGTCTTCAAAATTTCCCAAGGCCAGGAGGTATAGCCTTTATATCCAATGATTAAGTAAAAAAGCGCACTGAAGGAAGGGCGAGATGAAGTTAGCCCAGCAGGGAAGAAGCACAGTTTGGGTAAAAACAAGCACTAAAGTAGAAGAGCAGAATTCTAATCCTGGCTCTGCCACTAACTTATTGCCTGACCTTGAGCAAATAACATCCTCGGTAAGCTTCAGTTTCCTCATGTGTAAAACGAAAGGTTTGGGCTAAATGATTTCAAAGGTAAGTCTTTTCTGCTGTCAAAAAAAAAAAAAGATTCTGATCTCAGAAAAAATTATGCCGTATAACCTAACATTACACCCTACACTGTTAAGGGAAGGGATAGTATTTGAAAAGTTACTCATCACAAAATGAAAGCAATCTTTAAAATCAGTTAACTTGATAGTGAAAAGTGAAAAGTTATGATATTCAGCAGCATCATACATGGTCAAGAGAGACCAATGAGAAAGATTTCTCAAGGTGTAATCAAAGAAAAGGTTCTTTAGGCATAATACAGGGGAGAAACCACAAAAACCTAAATACATTGATTACCTGAATTATAAAATTTAACTAAAACTGTCTCAAAAATTGTCACTGAGAAGAGAATATGTGGTGGAGCTTATGTTTGTCCTATCAAATATAACTAAGTCCAGAAAGAAACAGTTTCAAAAACTAAGGCCAAGCTATGCTGACAATGTAACACCAACACAAATATAGCCTACATTTTCACTCTAGCTTTTAGGGATGTAGGAACAGAGTACAACTAGAAGACACAAGGAAATAAAGATAAGCAGCTGGCTGGCTGGCTTTAAATCTACTAACTCAGCTCTTCAGTAATTTCCTCTAGCCTGGGGGTTCTTAAGCCTTTTTGTGTCATGGACCCTCTTTGGCAGTCTGGTAAAGCCTATATAGCAAACCACAAAAGACTACAAAGATAACTGAGCAAACCCAAGGGAAAGGACTGACATGGACAAAGGAGCAGGAAGTAATCAGGGAAGAGATTTTTGACTTAGGAAGCACAGAGCATCATTACCAGGTCTTAAACTGTATTATAAAACAGTAACAAATACAAAAGTAGCAAAGACTTGTTAAGAAAAGCCCAAAAGGAACATTGAGTTTAATGTTTTTAACCCAAGACCACAAACTAATGGAGGAAAGACAAGAACTGCTGGGAAAACTAGGAAACATTTTGGTGACATTAGGTTTAGACCAGCATGTTATATCATATACCATAAACTCCAAATGAATAATTCAATCTAAGCATACAAGGTCACATCATAAAAAAAAAATGGAATAACAGAACAAAACTACAATTAGAGATAAATTCTTAACCAAAGGAACATAAGTGATCACAAAAGGTAAAAGGAAATTTTGATTGCATAAAATTTAAAAAACTTTTATGTGAAAAAAATTTCATCTAGAATAAGAGAAACTATTAGACACAAAAAAACCTACCTTTCCATAAAACATTTCTGATAAAAGTCTGCTATATCCAAGATACTCAGGGAAAAACATCATATATACATATATATATATATAAAACATATATACATATATTTAAAAATACATACACACACACACACACCTGTATCTCTAGGATAAAATATCTCCTCTGCCTACCTTTTAAAGACCTAGAGAACCTGGTCCCAATCTATCTCTGCAGCATCACTGGACATTTCCCCTTTTCTGTGCTCTGAGATCCAGCCCAAATGGCTTTTGTTCTGTTCCTTATACGATACTCCATACCCATCTCCCATCTCTACACCTTTGCCCTGCGTGGACTACACTCTTCCTTACATCCATTTTACTGAATCCCTGTCTTCCTCAAGCAGCACTTCCTCCATGAAGCCCTTTCTGATCTCCCAGTTGGTAGTGCCCTCTTTCCCTAATCAAATACTGTGCAAATGTTTCTATTTATTCACTTTATGTTTAATGTTGTATGTATTTCTATTTGTACTTCTGGTTTCCCTCACTAGAATACAAGCTCCTTCTGAGTAGGGATTGTTTTCATTTCTTATACATAAAGCCCCAGAACTGAAAATGGAACCTAATACAAAGTAGGCACTTTAAACTTGCTGACTTATCAATAAATATGTATACAGTATATATGTGTGTATATGTATCTCCAAATACCTTGGAGTTAGGAAGCTGAAGTTACATATGACCAAGAGCCCTTCCTTGCCCAGTAAAGGAATATGAACAACTCCCACAAGAATTGCAAACTATCAACAACAATGCTTTGAATTACTGATGAGAGAAAGATAAATCAAAACAACTCTTTAGGTTCATCTCGCACCCCTCAAAATGACAAAGGTAATAAAAGACCAAATTGTTAGCATTGGCACAAGTACAAAGTAAGTGCTTAAAAAATGCTTGTTGTTTACTGCAAAATTTATGGTTACAAGAAGACAGTCTCACTGTTAATGATATTTTGAATTCATCCAACTATTCTGGAAAAGAATTCTAAATCATGTAACAAAAATTCACTAACTGTTCAAACCCTTTGGACAACACTAAAAGGGAACCAATCTCTGATTAAATGTAATGCCCCAAGACAAACCCGGGGATTATTATGAACATTTAATTACAAAACACTTTTCAGAAAATAAAGGCAGATCTAAACAATTGGGGAATTATTAATTACTCATGGATAGGCCAAATCAATATAATAAAAATAACAACTCTACCTAAGTTAATTTACCTATTCAGTGCTATGCCAATCAAACCGCCAAAGAATTGTTTTATAGAGCTAGAAAAAATAATTATAAAATACACCTGGAAGAACAAAAGGTCATGAATATCAAGGCAATCAATGGAAAAAAATGTGAAGGAAGGTGGCCGAGTAGTACTAAATTTCAAACTATATTACAAAGTGGTACTCATCAAAACAATCTGGTACTAAGAAATAGAGGGGTAGATCAGGTATGTAACACACAGTAGTAAATGACCACAGTAATGACCATAGGAAAAACTGGAAAGCAGTTCAGAAGAAACTAGGCATAAACCAATATCTCACACTATACATCAAGACAAGGTCAAAATGGATAAACAATTTAGACATATAGAGTGATATCATAAGTAAATTTAGGGGAGCCTGGAAAAATGTACCTGTCAGATCTATGGATTAGAGAAGAGTTTATGACCAAACAAGAGACAGAGAGGATCAAAGGAAGTAAAATGGATTAATTTTGATTTTGTTATGTCATTTCAGTTGTGTCCATTCATGACCCCACTGGGGGTTTTCTTGGCAAAGATAATGGAATGGTTTACCATTTTGTTCTTCCATTTTGTCAGGCAACGACAGGTTAAAGTGACTTGCCCAGGGCCCCACAAACAGGAAGTGTCTGAGCCTGGATTTTAATTCAGGTCCTCCTGACTCCAGGCCCAGTGCTCTATCTGCTATGCCACCTAGCTGCCCCTAATTTTGATTACATGAAATTTAAAAGCTTTTGCAAAAATAAAACCAATGCAGCCAAAATTAGAAGGAAAACAGAAAAATGAAGGAAAAATTTTACAGTAAATTTATTTGATAAAAGCCTTCATTTCTCAAATATTTACGGAATTGAGACAAATTTAGAAAAATAAGATCCATTCCCTAACTGACATATGGGTCAAAATATAATGAACAGGTAGTTTTCAGATGAAGAAATCAAAGCTATCTATAGTCATATGAAAAAATGCTCTAAATCACTACTGATTAGAGAAATGTAAATCAAAACAACTCTGAGATACCACCTCATACCTATCAGATCAGCTAACATGACAGAAAAGGAAAATGACAAATGCTGGAGGGGAGTGGAAAAACTGGGACACTAATGGTTTGTTGGTGGAGCTGTAAACTGGTTCAAACATCCTGAAGAACAATTTGGAACTATGCCTAAAGGGCTATAAAATAGTACATACCTTTTGATCCAGCAATATTACTACTAAAAGAGATTAAAGAGATTAAGAGATTACTACCCAAAGAGATTAAAGAAAAGTGAAAAAGGCCTATTTGTACAAAAATATTTGTAGCACCTTTGTGTGTGTATGTGTGTGTGGTGACAGCAAAGAATTGGAAATTGAGGAGATGCTTGTCAATTGAAGAATGGCTAAAGAACCTCTGGTATACGATTGTGATGGAATACTATTGTACTGAAGGAATTACAAGCAGGATAGTTTCAGAGAAACTGGGGAAGACTTTTATATGAACTCATGCAAAGTGAAGTGAGCAGAACCTGGAGAACACTGTACACAGTAACAGCAATATTTTAAGGATGATCAACTGTACTATTCTGATCAAGACAATGATCCAGGACAATTCCCCAAAGGACCTATGATGAAAAATACTATCCATCTCCATGGAACTAAAGAACTCTGTATACAGAATTGAAGCATACTTTTTTTTACTTTATTTTTCTTGGGGTTTGTTTTCTTTTGCAACATGGCTAATATGGAAATAAGCTCTACATGATTTCTTAGGTATAACTGATATCAAATTACTTGCCTTCTCAAGGAAGGGGGAAGAGGTGTCAGAGAAGCAGATAATTTAAAACTTAAAATTTTTAAAAAGGAATGCTAAAAATGTTTTATATGTAATTGAGAAATATTTAAATATTGAAAAAAAAACCTGTAAAGCCTAATCCCCAAGCAGGAGGATAGATGAAATGCTACCGTCTCTTTTCTAGGGTAGAAAAGTAGAAGACTACAGAACCAGAAAGCTATTCACAGTCAGATTATCTTTGTTATAATGGAGGGGTGGGAGTGAGGGGAAGAGTGAGAGAAATGGGAAAGAAATGATACCATGAAACCACTGTGGTATAAAAACACAAAAGGAAGAAAGACTGAGTATACTCCCACCAAGAGACTATCTGCTTCTAAGGACTAGTCTAGCTATGTATGGAGTAAGGCAAGAGGGTTTCCTGAGGCAAGTCAATGAAAGACATGTTCTGGAAGATTTTACCAAGCTGGAAAGGTATGGAACAAGCTTTAGGCAAAAGACAGTTATCTGCTTTCTGAGGAACAGCCTAGCTATATACCAAAATCCTAATCACCAGTAAGTTGACTACTTGGGGATGAACTCTGGTCATGGAAATCTATTAAACAGAAAAACACAAAATGGCATTTGATTCTATACAGCCCCATTCCATGTTCTGTAAACTGACTTAGGGACTAGTACTTTAAATGTGAGTGAGGTCCTTGTCCAGTTACCAGTGAGTGAATATACTACTGGGAGAACTGAACTGAATCATATCAATCTTGACATTCTCAGTAAAAGTGAAACCACAAGACAAAAAGTTGAAACTAAATAAAATGATTCACAGATCCTCCTCCATGAGGCAAATAAAGTAGTTTAATTGGTTTTTATCATGCATCCAAAGGCAACAAAAACCTTTCATGACACATTTGGGCATCTCATATTGCAGTACCCTCAACAAGCATTTAGAAGAAGAATCCTATGAAGATCACTGCAATTCATTTAGCAACATCTATTGTAAAACACAATATGTAGAGAAATTCTACAAAGAACTAGGTGAGACCGTCCAAACTGAATTAACGTATACCTTACTACTTGGTGTCTTCAATGCAGAGGAAAGCATAGGGGAGCACGGTGAAAAAAAATGTTGGAAAACAAGGCTCAGAAGTGATGAAAGCTGTCAACGGATTCTAAAATACACAGAAATCTTAAGCCTATATGTCATTTTTTTTCTTTTTTATCACTCAACAAATATTGATTGAACACTTATAATTATATGAAAAACACTTGGATGGAATGCAAAGAGAACAAGATAAACGCCCTGTTTACAATCCAATTGCAAACATTTTTTCAAGAAAAGTCAGGAGGCAGGGGACATAGTAGACACCTAATAGCATTACCATCACTCCCCCCAAATTAAAAAAAAAAGGAATAATCAATGATGGAGACGCTGTGGGAAAACAGGTACAATAAGGCATTGCTGCTGGAGCTTTGAAATCAGTAAAACCATTCTGGAAAGTAATTTGAAATTATGCAAAGGTCATCACTAAGAAAGTCCCCATTTACACCAAAATTTGTTGTTGTTTAAAAGCATCTGACTCTTCATGACCCCATTTTGGGTTTTTCTTGGCAAAGATATTTGGAGTGGTTTGCCATTTCTTTCTCCAGTCATTTTACAGATGAGGAACTGAGGCAAACAGAATTAACTGACTTGCCTGGGGTCAGGCAAGTGTCTGAGGCCTGATTTGAATTCATGAGGCTGAGCCTTCCTGATTCCAAGTGTTTAGTGATACAGTTCTTTTTTTATATTCCTTTAATCCAACTATTCCAAATTGTTTTCTGGAATGGTTGAGCCATTTTAGTTCAAAGCTTCACCAACAATGAAGATTCTGATACCTCAATTTCCTCATCTAGGCCACAGAGAACACTTGGATTCCCTCATGTTCGAGGTTTTCATGTAGAGGTTAGACAACCACTTGATGGGTAAGTGGGAATTTACTTCATATAGGTTTTGAACTAGATAATCTCTTTTGAAATTTCCCTTTCAACTCTCAAAATTATTTGATATAACATACCCCAGTTCATTTTAGTTGAACTTTTAAAGGACAGCTCTTGTTCACTCCTTTTGTCTTCTTTGCTGATTCACTGATACTCTCCTAACCAGGCGTGGGGAACCTGCAGCTTCAAGGCCACATGCCCTCTACATCCTTGCCTTCAGCCCTTTGACTAAATGCAAACTTCACAGAACAAATCTCCTTAATAAAAGGATTTATTCTGTAAAACTTAGATTCAGTCAAAAGGCTGAATTAGGTTAGGACATAATGTCTACCTAATAAGGCTTCCCCACAAGGCTATCTTTGATCTCCTCCTTTGTCAATTTGATGCATTCCTATGGTTTCAATTATGACCTCCATGCAGATGACTACTAAATCTATCTCAGCCTACTCATTCCCCCTGAACTATATATAGTCTGGCATCTCCAACTATCTGTTGGATATCCCCACCTGGATGGAGAGCCTGCACTTCAAATTTATCACGTATGAAATAATCCTACCCTTATCCACTTCCCTATTTCTGTTTGAAGCACCACTGTATTCCCAGTCACCAAGGATCAAAAAAAAAAACAAACAGGAGTCATTCTTGATTCTTCCTTCTCCCACACTATTCACATCTAATTAGTAATTAAGTCCTGTCAAGTATACCTCTCCCTATTATTCCTCAAAACTATCTGCTCCTCTTCACATATGCTGCCACCACCCTAGTGTAGTCTTTTATCACTCTGGGGCCTTCATATTTAGTTAGGGAGAAAGGACATACATATGAAATAGCAAATAACAATGAAAAGGTCCTATGTGCTAAAGTGATAAACAACTGACACAGCCACCAAGAAAAGTTTCACGTGCTTGACAGTGAAGCTAGACACCAAATTAGCACATAATGCAGCACTTTTAAGTCTTGCGTAGCACTTGCCATACACGATCTCCTTTGATTCACACATTATATATTGAGGGGAGAGAGAATATGTCCCAACCAAGTTAAATGACTTCTCCAGGGTTACACAGTGGAAAGGCATGCAATGCAGGATCCAAACCCAGGTCTTCCTGAGTTCAAGTCGGGCACTATGTAACCACCACGTAACACTGCCTCTTGAAGGCCACAGCTTAAATGAACAAAAATAAGATAAAATGTGCAAACTGCAGCCGAGAACTTGTGCTGAGGAAGAGTAGGCTCTAAGGGTCGTGAAGTAGGGAAGTAGGTAAGATCAACGAAGGTGGAGGCACCTGAATATCCAGCTAAGCCACTTGTCCTCTCTCAGACACAGAATCCTAGAATATCTGAGTTAGAGTTAGGGATCACCCAGTCTAGTCCAATCCCCTCATTTAAAGATTCAGTCACCTGAGACTCAAAGGCTATTTAATTTCATATGATTCACTAAGTATTATTACTAAAAATTTATCTTAAAAATGTTTCCAAAGTAGCTCAAAACTTTTTATTTTGAGCAACTCATCATCTCTGGATGGTGGGAAATAAATAATTCGTATCCAAAATATGAAAGAAATAGTGTAACACCAAAATATACACAACGGTTGGCTAAGTGGACTCAATGGATCAGTTATAAGTTCTAGGCCTTGAACCCTTAGCACTTCCTCAAAAAGGGGATTCTCTGAACAAAAGGCCTCAAAACACAAATCCCAGCCCTAATACCATATGCTACTAAATCACCAACAGCTCCTTAGGGGAAGAAAACCACCTCCAGTTAAATGGAAAACATACATTTGTCTAGATTTAAATGGACTAGTGAGTCCACATTCAATTATAGCTATGAGGGTGTCAATGAGGCAATTTTACGCAGTAATAAAATAATTTCCATTAGTTATGAAAAGAGCCCAAACCCCTGGAACAAAATTCAAGGGTCAGATTTTTGCCAGTATGCAAAGACAAATGCAAAGAGAGCATAGACCAAAGGACTAAGAAAAATATTTCAAATAATAAATCCATTACCCCTAAAAATAATTGTGAAAAAATAGAATCTTATTTCTCCAAAAGAACTTTAAAGGCTTTGCTCCTATCTAGTTGTAATTTGCTATGCAATTAATGTATGTTTATGCAATGAATAAGGTAATCTTATTCTTCTCTAAGAAATGTTTTTAGACATAAACATACTTATTGTGGTCACTTTTTTCTAAGCATATAGAGCAAGAATACAAGTAAAAGAGGAACAAAATCAGAGCAGGGAGAAACTACTTCAAACTTAAGAAATGAGGGATGAAAGAATGAGGCAGTATTTGACTGTGAAAGCATGCTTCTGCAGATTGGCAACACGTACTGAAAAATCTAAAATGAGGGAAGTTAACTTCTATAGGCACCAAGAGGCAGCTTAGCAGGATGGATAGAATGCTGGCTAAGCGTGAGGAACGCCTGGGTTCAAACCTCACCTCCCACTCTTTCTAGTGATATTACCTCTGTGTCTTGGTTTCCTCACCTGTGAGATAGAGCTAATAATAGCTGTAACTACCCACCTTGCAGAGCTGCTGTGAGGATCAAATGAGATGAAGTAGGGTAAAATAAACTGAAAACTTTAAAGTGCTATATTTAAAGTCAAGAAGCAGTTATTAAGTGCCTACTATGTGCAAAGTACCACGCTGTGTTCACAGTATTGTCAGTTGTTATCATTAATTGAAAGAGCACAGAAGTGGGAGTAAGGAGATTTGGGTTCCAGCTTCAGCTTTACCACTTAGTGTGCCTTAGATACATTGCTTTACTTCCATCTTAGGCCTTGATTTCCTTTTCATCAAAATTATATAAAAATGCCTGCCTTATTACAGGGAAGCAGGCACTCCAGTACATTGCTGCTAAGCCTGTAGGGGTAGTACAAGAAAAAATGGCAATACAGAATTATCACAAAACTCATCATTCCTTTTACCTCAGTTATTCCACTAGCAGAATTTTATTCTAAAAATATTTAAAAGGGGAGAAAAAGCTATTAACACAAAAATATTTATAGCTATTTTATATGTAATAGCAATAAATTATAAATAGCCTATATATCCAATGACTAGAGCTGAATAAAATATTCATTATATTGTTTTAATGTAATATATTATGGTACCATAAAAATAAAAAAATAGGAAGCAAACAAGGAAATAAATACCTAAGCAAAGTAATATAAGGTGAAATTAACAGAAACATAATAAAAACATTAACATATATGTGTAGCTATGAAAATATAGCAAAAAAATAGAATTTCATGCTAAATTGACAAAGACATAAATATTTTTCATTTGGTTGTTTTGTTAAATACTAAGGATTTTTGTCAGAATTTACTCCACAGTTTACATGTTAATTTGTCACTATTAATGGTTAAGTGTTTAATTTTTAAAATAACTGTCCTGCTTTTACTTCACAGGTTTTTGGAAACTAAAATAAGGGTGTATGCAAAAGCACTCTGAAAAGCTCAAGTGCTATACTAACAAAAGGAGAGCAGATAGTGAACTCCAGGTAAGGAAACCACCAACACAGATCAGCACCTTCTTTGCAACTTTAATCTTTTTTTTTTTTTTGCAACTTTAATCTTAAGAAAATTGACTAGAAGCACTGAGAAGCAAGGAGACTTGCCCAGATTTGTACAACAGGGTCAGTAATATCTGAGATGGCACCTGAACCCAGATCTTCTTGGCTTCAAGACTGGATCTTTATCCATTAAGGTGAATGGAATATTCTGGTAATGACACACTTAAACATACACCCTGTTTACAGATTATTTTTAATAATTTTAGAGACAAAAAGTACATTTAACAGTAAACTCAAACATAATTGTTTTTTCAGGATTCTAAAGGTATTTTGAAGCACCTAGGTGGTACAGTAGATAGAGTGCAAGGCCTGGAAGCAGAACCACTCAGCTACCTGAGTTCAAATCTGGTCCTGGACACGGTTACTACCTGTATGACTCTGGACAAGGCACTTCACCCTGTTTGCCTCAGTTCCTCGTCTGTAAAAATGAGCTGAAGAAGAAAATGGCAAACCACTCCATTATCTTTGCCAAGAAAACCTAAATGGAGCCACAGAGAGTTAGACACGGCTGAAACAACTGAACAAAAGGTATTTTAGGATCTTGCAATCCTTAAGGTCATGCAATTTAAGCAGAGATTATTATCTAGCACAAATGCCTCATTTTACAAATGAGGAAAATGATGCCCAGAGAGAATAAATGACTTGCCCTAAATCACACAGGTAATGAGTAACAGAGCCAAGATTCTAATCCAGGTCCAAATTCTGTGCTCTTTTCTCTATACCATGCTGCTTTATTATATTGACAAAGTCTGGAAGTGTTGGCTTAAAGAGATTTCTAATTGACAACATATCAGAAAATTCAACATTTTCTGTGCATATAAATATATAAATGATATTAAGAGGTAGGTGAATCTCTTTCCAATTTAGTTAATATCCTTCTTTACAGTTTAGCTGGCTAATAAGTCTTTGAGCCAAAACAGCTCCATACCAATTACTCAATTGTCCTTGATGTGGATATTAAAAGCTACATATTTCACTTTTCAATATAGCCAGTTCCTGTCACTTATGTTCATGTTGACTGGAGGATTACATGAACAAGGAACAGGAAGCAAAACTAAATGGAAATAAATACACAATAAAACCAGTGAAAGGATTTTTTTAATCCTATAGTTACCCAATTTACTTAAATATTACTACTTTTAAAAACTGCTAAAGTGCCTCCAGTTTTAGTGGTTTTCTCCCTTAGGAGATACTCCAAAGAAATAGTAATCGGACAAATAACTAATGCCTGCCTTTCATATTCTTAACAAGCTAAACTAGCCTTTGCTACTATCACTCACTTCTCCTTGATACTCTCTAGGTTTCCATATCACTACTCTATCCTGGTTCTCTTCCTACTTGTCTGACTACTCTTTCTGTTTCCTTTGCTGGATCTTTGTCTAGGTCAAGCCTGCTAATGCAGGGGGCCCCACATGGCTCTTTTCTGAACTCTCTGCTCCTGTCCTTCCATACAATTTTACTGGGTGATCTCATCAGCTCCCATACATTAAATTTTCATCTCTATGCTGATGATTTTCAAAGCTACTTATACAATTCTAACTTCTCTCCTAACCTCCAGAAAGGCATCTCCCAACTACAAACTGTACATCTCTAACTGAATGCCCTATAGACATATTAAACCTAACAGATCCGAAAGTGACTTATTTCCCCTCCAACATTCCCTCTCTCCAACTTCCTAACTCCCTTATTACTGTGAAAGAACCACTGGCCACCCAAGCTCACAACCTACTTGCCATTCTCAACCCCCCACTCTTTCTGACTTCCTGTGTCCAATCTTGTTGCTAAGGTCCATCAATTTCATCTCTGTTAACATCTCTCAAATATGCCCCCTTTCCTCCTCTGACACTGCCACCACTCTGGTGCAGGCCCTCATCACCTTGCACCTTGACCACTACAATAGCCTGCTAGTGGGTCTACCTGCCTCAAGTCTCTCCCCCGAGCTTCAGTCCATCCTCCTGTCAGCTGTTAAAGTGATGTTCCTAAAGCTCAGTTTGGACCATATTCCAAACCAACCCCCTACTCCAGTGGCTCCCTATCACCTCCAGGATTAAATATAAAATTCTATTTGTCATTACAAGTCATTCATAACCTGGCCCCTCCTGCTTTTCCAGTCTTTTTATACTTTTCTCTTCCCTCCTCATCACCCCACTACCGATCCCCCATACTCTCTAATATAGTGACACTGGCCTCCTCAATTTTCCTCACACCAGACCCCACATCTCCCTATTCTGTGTACTTTCTTTTCACTCCTAGGCTTGGAATCCTTCCCCTTCTCATCTCTACTTCCTGGTTTCTTTCAAGTCCTAGATAAAACCCCACCTTCTACAAGCAACCTTTTCTGATTTTCTTCAATATAAGTGCCTTCCCTCTGTTAACTATCTCTAATTTAGCTTACTTTTTTATGCATAGTTGTTTTTGTGTCCTCTCTCTCATTAGAAGATGAGCTCCTTGAAACAGGGACTGTCTTGCTTTCCATTTGTATTCCTAGCACTCAGAACAATGCTTTTCACACAGTAAGCACTTAGTAAGTGCCTCATTCATTCATTAAAAGAAAGAAGGCAGCTGGAATACCATCTCTCTTTTATTTTGGCACTCCTCTCTCATTCCTAGCCCCACCAAAAAAATAAAAAATCCAAGAATTTCAGAAAAGCATCTTCTGGGAGCAAATGGCTTGTCGTCTTCTATAATGAGCTACATACTATTCTAAGGTGCCAAGATTTTGCCACACATGTAATCCAGGGCATAGATTCACTTTCCTAGGTTTCCTACAACTAGGTCTGACCAGAATGAAAAGGGATTATGTAAATACTTCAGATTTCACCAACTTGGAACTCAAAGTCTTAAGTCTCATTTAAGGGAAAGGAAGGGGAAAATTGGGGGTGAACTGATACTCTTAATCTTAGAAATAAACTTCACCAACAGAGAAACTATAAAGGAAACCCCCTGCAATGTTTCTGTTCCCTTATGACAAAGACTTATAAATACTTAGGAAGCATTTCAACTTGTGTCATTAACAAGTGCACATTTAACTAGAATGCTGAATTAAGGGACCAAGAAAAAAAAAGATAGCTTTCTTTGCAATGAAATTTGGGGATTAAGGTGAAGGAGAAAGTAATTCTTATAACAAAACAGCTTAGTTGGATCTGTTCCACAGATCCTATTTTCTAAACCTTCAAGTTCACAAACCAAGATGAAGGCTAATTAACAAATGACTTTCACAAATAAACAGATATTCTCTTCCTGGCTTCTGTGCATACTCCCATTTTAGCACCGTTTGAACTTTTATGTATGGTAAAATGGGATTCAGGGTAATCTAAGTTTTGTTTTTCTTGACCTACATGTTCAGCTCTATTTCCTGAGCTTGATGTAACATCAGATACCGATACGACGAAGTGAGCAGAGTAATCTTATCTCTGCAAAGGAGGATCAATGGAATCCTATTCTATATTCTCCAAAGCAAACAGGAAGGCCCTACTATGCTCCTGGGTGCTCCAGTCAAGAGCAATATGAATATTTAAAATAGGCTATCTATCCATAGAAACAAAACAAGTACCTCTGAAGTATCTGAACTGTGTGTGTCTTTGGGTAGGTATATGCAAGGAGACAGCAGAAGGGCATAGGCACCCTGAAATAAAGAAGGAAATGGTTAACACAAAGTCAACAGTCTGAAGAGACATTTTTCATTTCAAGAAGCAGGAACTACCTTTCCAGGAGTGACAGGAGGAAAAGAAGCTCTTTCCCATTCTACTTGGGAACAAAATGATGACATTGACAGCATCAGAGTGGGTCTGTCTGCACTGCAAGACTCAGAAGCCAGCTTCCCACTGAGCAAGCACATCCTAATGCACTGCACACCCTGCCCTGGATTACTGAGCATTCAGACGGCTACTTCGGCCCAAGAGGAATAAGGGGAAAAGCTCTCTGACCTAAACTGAGGCAAGTCCCTGAGGAAAACAACCTGCTGCCCACAGAGCTTTGGGACCAATCTGCAATCCACTTTCCCAACAGTGAAGAAAGCCAATGGTCCAGCATCCTGTCTTTATTCCACACACGGAGGGGCCTTGCAGACCCTTATTTATTTATGAGTATGTATATATGTATGCAGTACATACGTGTATGTATATATACATGTGTTGTGTGTTACATTTCCCCTCCCTCATCTGTAAAATGATAAGAATACCACCTATTTCCCAGGATTATTGTTAGAATCAAACGAAATAATTGTAAAGCCTTTAGCACGGTGCCTGGCACGCAGTACGAGGTATATAAATATTAGCTATTTATTATTATTATTATATGATCTCCATTCCCTATTTTTGGCCTACTGCTTCTCCTCCGAACATCTCCACCTCGCAGTCCCCTCCCTCCCAGCCCCCTCCATCCCTCTCCTATCCGGGGCTCTTTCTCTCTAATCGCCCCCTCTCCCATCATGATCTCTAGGGGTTGTCTCTGGGCCTCAGTTTCCTCATCTGTAAAGGAGACCAGGTTTCCGTGTCCTCTCTCTCAATGTCCCAACGGCCTTATCTTCCCATCTCCTCCTCCCTTCCGCATCCTAGTCATCCCCCCCCACTCTCCATCCCTCTCCCCCAAGGATGCTCCAAACCAGGATGCCCCTTCCCCCTATGGGATGCAGAGCAGGGCAGCCCACTCGCCTCTCACCCTCGGGGAGCGCCCCCTCCGCCCCTCCGTGACCCGGGGGTCCTCAACGCCCCCCTTCCTACGCCCTTAGGGCTCGTTCTCCCACGGCCCCCTCCGCTCGCCCCCCGCCTCCCCAGCTCTCACCCCGTCACTACGGGCTGCCTTCCTTCCCGTGACTCACCCGCGGGGCCCTGGCAGCTGACGGCCGCGGCTCCCCCCCGGGGGCTGGGCCCCCCGGGCCTCCAGGGTACGGCCCGCCCAGCCGGCAGGCAGGCAGCGCTGACGGCTGAGCCCCGACAGCGGCGGCCCTTCAGCGGCCGCTCCGTACCCGCTCCCGGCTCAGTTGGGACTGGGTACGAATCAACAACAAGATGGCGGCCAGCCGAGGGGGCGGGGGCCTGGCGTCATAGCAACCATACCGGCAAGGAATACGCCCCTCACCGGGACTGGTTCCCCAATCACAAGCCGCTTCGCCCGCCGGTTGGGGTCAGCGCCCCCTGCTGACAGGTCGCGCGGCCCGTCAGTCCAAATCCTCCTGCATCCCCAACGCCTACTCAGGTCCGCAACGCCAAGGGCACGTGACTATGACGGGCCTCTGCGCCTGGGCCGCGCGCTCCTAGTTCGTGGGCCGCGCGAGCTCCCGGGCTGGGCGCGCGACGGCTGCTAGGTCACGGGCTGGACTGCGGTGCCGCAGGCCCGGCTGGGCCCAGCCCTACCCTCAGTGAGGCGCCCGAAGCAGACCCGGAGCCCCCGATGTCCTCCTGTTCATTTCTCCACCTGACGCGGTGGATAGGACCGTTCTGTTGCCTATTTCACCTCCCTCCCTCTCCATCCCCAGTGGGTGCCCAGGGGAGGTGTAGGCGGTTGCCCCTTCGCCAGCCCGCACTTTAAAATCCTCGCTGGAGATGAGGAAGCTGCTAACTCCCGGTCCAAATAGGTTCTGAACTGTGTAGGTGGGGAAATACGGCCAGTGGCCCAAACAGTTGTAGACCTGGCCCTAAGCTGCCCTCCCAAGGAAGTGACAGCACACTTCGAGCGCGGTGACTAGCTTCTGCGCAGTGGAAGCCACCTGTTGGTACCCACCTGTCTGTACCGGCAGCCAGCTGGATCATGGGGTTGGAAAAAAAAGCAGAGTTTTGAGAAGATGGGGGAACAATGTCTCCCAGAAAGAGTGTACTTGGACTCTAGTCAGAACACCTTGGTTTGAATCTTGGCTGTGCCACTTAACCTTTGTGACCTTGGTCAAATTAGTCACACCCCATCCCGCGCTCCGCCCCCTCTTTTAGGGCCTCAATTTCAGCAGCCTCAAAATGTAGGTAGATGGTAAGCCCAGACAGCGCAGGCAGACAGTAAGCTGGCCTCAAACAGTTGGAGAGTCACTTAACCCCAACTGCCTGCCTTACCCCCTCCAAAAAAATTAAAAAAAAAAAACAATTGGAGGAAAGGATGCAGCTAGATTGCAATTGGGAAATTGCATAGTGCTCGCCCTTAAAAAAAAACTCTTTTTTAAGGCTACCATTATTCCATTGATGCTATATGGCTCTGAATCAGGGTCACTCAGCGGGTGTTCATTAGATTTGAACGCACATCTCCCTGGCTTCAAGGCTAGCATACTTTCTACCTTTGCCGCCCTGCCTCTAACCACAATCTCTAAAGAATCAAAATTTCGTGTGACTCAAAGGGCAGTAGAGGCCAATCTGGTTGGTGTAAAGAGGCTGGAGATTATATCAAAGATAACCCGCAAATGAGGAGCGATGGAAGATACCCAAGATGTATTCTCATATGGACCAGGATGGAGCAAGAGCCAGTGATAACAGATGGATAGCCCGACTCTAGCACTAGGACTCTCCTGGTGTTAGAAAACATTCTGAACGTTAGAAGGCATCTGCTACGTTGAGTGGAGGATTTATAGGACACCACAAATGAGGTCTGCACAGGATGAGAGAGTATGGATGGCTTATGAGCTGCACCTTTGCCAGGGCCTACATAAATGACATTTCAGATCCACGGAGCATTAATGTTGTTTTCCTCCTGTGTAAAGCAACCTACTTAACATTCTTCTCAGCTGCCATGGAGACCTGTTCTGACACATTTTATTTGGCTCATCTTTGTAGAGATCAGTCAGGAGTGGCGAATACAGGTCCTAAAAGAATAACTGTTCCCCTCATACAAGCCAGTTGCATTTTTCACTTGGCAACTTCTTCCACGGCCTGAGGGACCATAAAATGGGGCCATCTCAGGTCAGAGGAATAAGGAAATTCCATGGCTCGGGGCCCTCTAGTTCCCTGAAATTCAGACCTATGAACTATTATTATTAGCACTGCAGCAAAGTCCAAATGGCCTCAGTGATCAGGAAGCAAAGAGGGAATGTCATCGGAAAGAGAACAGGCCTTCCATGGGGAATTTGAACATCATATTAGGCTCAATTATGACTGTGATAACTATAGTAGTGTTGACTAATGAGGCTTGTTAGGGCTTTAAAAAAAGAATTTGGCCCAGGGATTGGGCTCCTACATTAAACTATGACCTTGGGCATTTCCCATGCTATTGCCAAGGGATTCCAGGAATCCTGAGAAGTTGAAGCAGCTGTGACTACCCAGCATACCAAAGGTCACAGCCGTTGTGATATGCTTAGCTTCACCCAATCAGTGAGAGCTTCAAACGTTTTCTGATATCACTGGAATCCTTTCTGGATCCCCGGGTACCCAATAAATGATGACCTAAGCACAAGCAGTACTTCTAAGCTGCCTGCAAACAATGAGGCTTATAATCAGGCAGGGACAACCTCCCTGCAGGTCCATACAGGATGACTGGGGAGTTGTACTGAGGAAAACTAGAGTTTTGAGCATTCACACCCAAATGCCCAAGGGGAGAAAAGCTGGATGTCACTCATTAGCTAGGATGAAAAGGACTCCACCTCATTTTTTTTCTGGTGATGCAATCAGGATAGGAAGCTCCACAGGACACCACACCACTAGGCAAAGCTGCCAAGGCTACTAGGCCCCTTTGGCTTCCTTTCCCCTGGGAAAGGTCCAGTTCACAACATGTGACATGAAGCCAATGCTCAATCGCCCTACTGGGGAGGGTCCCCAATTTTGGTTAGAATTCATACTCTCTTGCACATAGTATAAATAGCATTTAATCTAGCATTAAGGTTTTCTACAGTCTGGAGGCAACCTGCCTTTCAGTCAATTTATTAGGCTATGAACTCCTCCGTTAGATTTTCTAGCTTCTTGAGACCCAAGACTCTTTGGCTTCTTTCTTTTTGTATGCTCAGCATTTAGTACAGAGCCTGGGAGAGAGGCACTTAAATGCCTGCATCAAATAGAAACTTAATAAATGCTCATTGACTTTCAATCAATTAATCAATAAACATTTATCAAACTTCCGATGTGCCAAGCACTGTGCTAAACACAAGGAATACAAGAAGAATCAAAAGCTACTCAAGGAGCTTACAATCTAGTGGTGGAGACAAAATGCAAATAAATATATATAAAGCAAGCTATATACAGGATAAATAGGCAATAATTAACAGAGAGAAGGCACCGGAATTACCAGAGGTTGGGAAAGGCTTCCTACTTTCCAGCCTTATTTCACATTACTCATTTTCACATACCCTGTACTCAAACTAAACTGAGCTACTTAACTATTCCATGATCCATTTTCACATACCCTGTACTCAAGCTAAACTGAGCTACTTACTAGTCCTCTCTCACATCTGGATATTCTTCCTTGCATGGAATGCACCATTTGATCTTGTCTCCACCTGTTGAGATCTTTCTCCTTCAAGGCCCAGCTTAGGTGCCAACTCCTCCACCAAGTTTTCCCTGATTGTTTCAGTTGAAAATGATTCTCTAACCTCAAATTTTCCTAGAGAGCTTTATCTGGATCTCTCCTTTGCCTCTTTCTCAATCAACCTTCCTTTATACATGTCTGTAAAATGTCCTGTCCCCTGCTCCATTAGACTGTAAGGACCTTGAAGGCAGTGACTTTCATGTTTCATCTTCATATGTCCAATGCCTAGCATATAATAGGCACATAATATTTGTTAAAGTGAATTTGACACAGGGGCTAGTTGATGACTGGTGTACAATAAAAGAAAAAGGGGGAAAACTAGTAGTTGGAAATTGATCCCTTTTCTGCTTCCCAAGAATGGAATGCAGACTGCAAAGGGAAATTTAGGCATACCCAGCTCATTAATAATGATAATAACAGCTTATATTCATTTATCATTGATCATTATGGAGCTCAAAGCACTTTATAATTTTTTAAAGAAAAGAAAACCCTTATTAATCCTTCCAGAACATGCCTGGAAGGTAAGGTGAGGGCAAGCTATTATAGCCTTCTGCATATTATAACATAGCTGCTATTATAGCAGCTAGGTGGCACAGCTGATAGAGCACTGCACCTGGAGTTGGGAAAAACTGAGTTCAAATCCAGTCTGAGACACTTTCTAGCTCTGTGAGACCCTGGGCAATTTACTTAACCTCTTTCTGGGTCAATTTCCCCGTCTATAAAGTGGGGATAATAAAGTAAAATGAGATAATACTGATAAAACACTTTGTAAACTTTAAACCACTATATAAATACTAAATATTTTTAATTATTATTAAGAAGAAGAAATGAGAGGGTAATAACTGAGGCCTACCCGGAGAAACGACTCGGGTTTCCTGTTTCCTCTACTACTAATGTCTTCACTAGATGGTGAGGGCTTCTGAGACTGTTTCTCCTAAGGTGGGATAGCATCCTCCAAGGGAACGGTAACATTCCCTCAAGTTCAGGATGTCAAGCAATGTTATTGATAGCATGGGATAGCAAGGGACAAAATCATGAACTATTGTACCTGATAACCCTTATATGCTTTTAACAATGTTTAAAAGTACGAAGGAAAATGGAGAATAGCAAGAAGGGACTGAGGCCTCTTTGGGCTCTCAACAAAACTCTTAGAGAATCATTGGCTGCCAGGCCGCTGGGATGTCTTCTGCTCATTACGGGGTGATCTCACCCTGCTTCTTTTCTCTTTCTTTAAGAATTATCTTATTAAAAAAAGAAGAAAAAATATCTTATTGACGTTCAATCTCACATTAGAGTAAAATAACACCTTTATTTTTGTAAGATCATTCTGATAGCGAAACACAAACTGGAAGTTAGGGTCTGTGGTGATAGGAGAAGAGGAAGGGAGGGGCTGGGGGGAAGTAGGGAGTCAGCATCATATGAGACCAGCAGGGAAATGAGTCACCCTGGATCCCTTTTATGTATCTCACCCATTTCCAAAAAAGTACAGCTACTAATTTCTTAAAACGGCTCTTGCCCGTGCTGTTCAGATTGGTCTCAGAGCCAATGCTGTGCTTCTGTGCTGCTGCTGAAGAGGTAATCTCTGCCTGTAACTAGATGTGAAAAGCAGTGAGCTCTATACAACTTCACCCTGGCAGGTCCAAGCAAGATCTTAGGGTGTGTAATGGAAGTAGCATATGGCCAGCCATTCTCCTCTAGCTACAAAAGGCAGTCCCAAGACATAAGGCAATTCTCACCAGGGAAGGCTAGAGAATTTGGAACTATGCCCTCAAAAGCTATTAAATTGTACATATTCTTTGACCCAGTAATACCACTACCAGATCCATATACCAAAGAAATCAAAAAAGAGGGAAAGGACCCATATGCACAAAAATATTTATAGCAGCTCTTTTTGTTGTGGCAAAGAATTGGAAACTGAGGGGAGTTCCATCAATTGGGTAATGGTTGAACAAGTTATGGTATATAGTGTAATGGCATATTACTGTGCTATAAGAAATAAGAAGGGAATGGTTTCAGAAAAACCAGGAAGATTTGTATGAACTGATGCAAAGTGAAGTAAACAGAACCAGAAGAACATTCTACATAGTAACAAAAATATTGTGAAGATATTTATGGTATAAACTGAAGGACTCTGATCTGAGTAAACTCTGATCAATGCAATGACCCACCATAATTCCAAAGGACTCAGGATGAAACAGACTATCCACCTCCAGATAAAGAACTGATGGACTTAGAATGAAGATGGAAGCATATTCTTTCTCTCTCTCTCTCTATCTATCTTTCTATCTCTCTGTCACGCTATCTCTATCTCTGTCTCTGTCTCTCTATCTGTCTCTTTCTCATGGTCATGGCTAATGCAGAAATTTGTTTTCCATGACTATACTTTGTATATTTGTAAGGGGTTTTGTTTTTCTTGCCTTTTCAGTTGGGGTGGGGGGAAGGGAAAAGGGGAGGAAAGAATTTGGAACTGAAAAAAAAGAATTAAAAATCTAAGAGAGAGAGAGAGACAGAGAGAGATTAGGGGAAAAAAAGAAGGGGGTAAAAGAAGGCTAGAGAAGCAGAAGGGTTGGGGTGGCCCTTTAAGTCCTGAATTGCTTTCAGTCTAGGCCAGAAGAAAAAGTATGAATAAGCTTAAAGCAAAGGGCCATCAATGTCGGGGTGTCAGAGCATAGGGAGTCTGGCCAAGGAAGCCTTACTTTTTCCTAAAGGGTCATGGTGGCAGTGGTGGCTGTTGTTCCAAACTGGATTCTGTGACAGTATGTCCCTTTATTTGCAGAAGGGGCTAAGGTGAAATTAAGTACAGCTAAGAAAGTAGAGAACTCACCAGGGTCCTGGGCTCTGCCATCAAACTGCTGCTGCTCAGTGGAAAAGAAAAAGGAAATGAGAGAGAAGCATTTAGTAGTCACCCCACCTGCACACACACCCAAACCAGCATCTAGTTCTAATGTCCAGAATTGCTATGCCCTTTGCTTATTCTAGCTGAAGGTACTAGATATGGGTAGCTCCCTGATTTAGAGCTCTTATCCATCAATCAAGCAACATACATTTATTAAGCACCTGCTGTCTACCAGGTGGAGACAGCTTGGTGGCTAAGTAGATAGAGCTCTGAGCCTGGAGTCAGAAAGACCTGAGTTCAAATCCAGCCTCAGACACTTACTAGCTGTGTGACCCTGGGCAAGTCACTCAACCTTTGTTTACCTTAGTCTATTGGAGAAAGAAATGCCAAACCATCCCAGTATCTTTGCCAAGAAAACCCCATGATCAGTGTTGGCATCCTATGGTCCACAGGGTCATGAATGACTGAACAATAACAGTCTACCAAGTAACATTCTAGGTATTGCAGATACAAGGTCAAAAAAAAAGTCCCTGCTCTCAAGGAGCTTATATTTGAATTATGGGGAAGTCAATATGTACATATGTTTGTTCAGTTGCTTTTCAGTAATGTCAAACTCAGTCATTGTGACCCCATTTGGGGTTTTCTCAGCAAAGATACAGAATAGTTTGCCATTTCCTTCTCCAGTTTATTCTATAGATGAAGAAATTGAGGCAAACAGAGTTAAGTGACTTGCCCAGGGTCATACAGCCAGTAAATGTCTAAGGCCAGATTTGAACTCAGGAAGATGAGTCTTCCTGACTCCAGGCCTCACACTCTATCTACTATGCCCCTTATATACGTTTGTAAGTACGCACAAAATTATATACCAAAGAAATACAAGGTGACTGGGTGGAAGAGGTGGGCTACATGGTTAGAAGGTGGCATAGGCTGAATTTTGAAGTAAACAAGAGATGGGGAATTTGTGGAGGAGAAGGGACAATCAAATAGGAGTAGTGATATCTTGGAGACAGCTCTGGTGCCAGTGGTCATTAGTGGAAGTGCCCTTCGAGATAATATTTATAAAGTGCTTAGCCTAGGGCCTGGCACATAGTAGGTGCTTAATAAATGTTTATCTTATACCCACTTCCCTTCCTCTCAAACCCCATTGATTGGAACAGGCTTAGCAGTACCAGATTTAGATTGCTGCTAGCTTCGTCATTCTTCTTTTTTCTTAGCTCACCAGCAGAATTTTCATTTCTCTTGGTGCTAGGTGAAAGAGAAAAGTAAAGGAAGAGCTGGAAGATGTCTTCAGGGACTCTGACATTAGTGATCTTGAAACCTCTGGTAAAATGGTTTTTAATAGGGCTGGAACCTCAGCAGAGCAGGTTGCTTGTGCCCTAGAGTGGCTTTCAGACCCCAGCAACTGGCTTTGAAAGGTAAGGCAGTTGACTGAGGATGAGCAAAATCCTGTGAAACCCAGGGAGAGAAGGGAAAAGGAAGTTGCTACTTTACCTGTCTAACAACAGAGTCTGGGATGATGGTCCATGTGTTTGCTGGCTTAGAGCCATCCTAGAATAAAAGGAAGAAGTATTGAGGATAAGTAAGTGGAGTGGAGATGCTACCCTGCCTAGAGGAATTTCTACTCTGCCTATTACCCCATACTCTCTTTCACGATGACATGTTAGAGTATCACACTTGATATGGGGATAAGTAATTTGGGTAAAAAATGACCCATTGAATTGAAATCCATCTATTAAAGGTTGAATTTTGTTGCCACTCCTTATTATAATAAGGGCCTCTAAATGGAATAGGGGGCCTTAATACTTAAAGAACTATTTTTCAGTGCCTGTTAGGTGATGCTAGATGAGGTAGGCAGAGAAAGAATCTTATACCAAGATGCTACATCCATCCATCCAGTAGACATTTCCTGAGCATCTACTGTGCACACAGCCCCTGGGCTCAATGCTGAGGGAAAGGAAGATATGAAAATTCTACAGTTGAAGTCAGAGAAGGAGGAAAGGGAGATGCTCAAGAATAAAATTCTGAAGACAAAAAGGGAAACAAGTCCAATGAGGTGGAAAAATAGGACATGTCTAAAGAGACAAATGTGGATGCACAGGAAACCAACCAACTTAAAGGGAAAAAAGAAATATACAGAAGAGGGAAATAAGGCTAAGTAATAGAAAATGAAATAAAAGCATGGCATGGTTGCCCTTAAATAATTCAAGACACCTGTCTCAGATGAACTATATCTCCAAGTACCAGAAGAACTTGGAAAAAATGGGAAAGGTAGCACAAGATTGGAGAAGGGTAAATGTCCTGGTTTTCAGAAAAAGAAAAAAAAAATACCAGAATCTGCAAACTATAGGCTAGTCAACTTGATTTCAATTCCTGACAAATTCTAGAATGGATCATTATAGAGGTGTTGCTAAACTTTTAGAAAGGGATGTGGTGACTACCATAAGCCAGCATGGCTTCTCAAGAACAGATGATCCCAGGCTTCCTGACCCATACCCAACCCAGAAGAGCCAGAGGCCAGCACATTCTCTTCCTATATCTCTTCTTAACCAGCCCAGAGGAGCCAGTGACAATGTGAATAAGGCCCAGTGGATTCTCTTCCTCTTCTGATGCCCTCTAAAATCAGCTGCCTCCACCTACATTCATCCCAGAATAGCAGTCAGGTGACAAAGGACCAGCGTCCCCAGCCTTTAACTTGAAACACCACCTGATGGACACAGTGAAGGTTGTAGAGCAACCCAACTCATCTGTACCTACCCCAAGAAATATTGACAAGGGCCCTAAACAGAGCAACGATTGGAAAACCAAAAGGAACTGCTCAAAAAGACTGCCAGAAGCCACTGAAGGCTATGAGAGGGATCACTCAGGGAAGTCTAATAAATGGACTTGATGTCTGTGAACACTGGGCCTTCACAGAGCAAATATGAGTAAACAGAAGAAAATACCAAACACAATGAGGAAATATTATGAGTTAGGAAAGTTTGACACCTCTGATTTAAGAGCACTAAAAATGCAACTAAAAATTAATTGGAACAATAGCTTTGGTCAAGTAGTAAAATATAAAATAAAAAACCCTTCTTTATGTTACTAGATAGAAAGATAGAAAAAGAATTTTCTTTCAATATAATTGCAGAATGTAATATCTGGGAGTCCACCTATAAAAACACACATGGAAATCATATGAATATAACTATAAAACACTCTTTATAGAAATACAGACCTAAATGACTAGAGAGATATTAATTCCTCATGGTTGGGCTGTGACAATATAATAAAAATGATAATACTACCTAAATTAATTCATACTAATCAAATTAACAAAGTTTACTTTATAGAACTAAAAAAGAAGTAATAACAAAATTCATCTGGAAGAAGGTTAAGTAAGAGTCTCAAGGTAGATCATTTTTAAAGTGGGAAAGAAGTGGGCCTAGCTGTACCAGATTGCAAACTAGACTATAAGGCAATACTTGTAAAAACCTATCGAGTAGTTATTAAAAAATATAAAAGTTGATCAGTGAAATAGATTAGGTATACAAGATCCAGATGCAATTGATCATAGCAGCACAGTGTTAGATAAACCCAAGAATTTAAAACACTAGGGGGTAAGGCTTATTTGGCAAAACTACTAGGTAAACAAAAAAGTAGTTTGGAAGAAATTAGGATCAGGCCAATGTCTCACACATAAAAGGCATAAAAGGTCATCACAACTATAAATAGGAAAAAACTCCACCAAACAGGGGACAGAGTAGATCACAGTTGATAAAACTAGGTGCTATTGATTGAATAAAATTAAAAAGTATCTACACAAACAAAATCAATATAGTTAGAAGGAAAATAATTGCCTAATAATATTTACAGCATATTTATTTCCCTCATAATGGTTCGATATCCAAGATAGATAGAAATTGATATAATCAACTGATAAGACCAAAAGCCATTCCCCAAGAAAGAAATGGTCAAAGGATATGAAGAAGCAGTTTTCAAAAGAATCACAAACCACCAACAATCATATTTTTAAATGGTCCAAGTCAATAGAAAGAGAAATGAAAATTAAAACCACTCTGAGATCTTATCTCATGTCCATCATATTGGAAAAGATGGCCCCCAAGAAAGGAAAATGGAAATTGTTGGAGGGGCTGTGGAAGGATAGACATACAAATGCTCTGCTGGTAGAGCTGTGAATTGACGTGATCATTCTGGAAAGTAATTTGAAACTCTACCCAAAAAGTCATTAAATTGTGACTGCCTTTGAACTCAGTGACACCACCATTGGATATCTTCCCTACATAGATCAAAGAAAGAGGGGAAGGGCCTATGTGCAACACTTTTTTTGTTATAGCAAAGAACTGACAACAAAGAGGATGTCCATAAACTGGAAATGGCTAAACAAACTATTGTATGTGACTGTAATTTAATATTATTACACCATAAGATATGAAGAAAGGGAAAGATTCCGAGAAATCTGTGAGGCTGTTATGAACTGATGTGAAGTAAAGTGAGCAAAATCAGAATAATTTACAGTGTAACAAAGTGAACTGACCAATAAGCCCAGTCCTAACGAGGATGCAGAGGTTGCAGACTCAGTCTCCATGTGGACTTGAGTATGCGCAGTTATTTTTTCCAGTCTGATCGCAACACAAAAGAGGAGCCTTTTTGATCGACTTCTGAGCCCTACTGGGTGTGCGTTCAAAAGGTAAAAAAGTAAGAATCTTTCTTCCTCATGTTTCTCTGGACGAGCTCAAATGAGGCTGTAAAAGTGATTGAAGATGGTTACAGTTTTGTGAGCTTCAAAAAGTCAGGAGTGAGCCACTAGAAGGCCAGGATCTGAGTTCATTCTGGGGTTTGTTAAAAGTCTGACGTAAAGGTCAAACTCTCAAGTGATTTGCCTGACCCAGTCCAGCAGTAGCAGAAATTCAATTCATCCATCTATCAGCCATGTGACATTTGGAAGTGAATTTGATGGGACAAATGCTCTGTAGAAACTGTAGCCAATCTCCCTAGGGACCAAGGTAGTACAAAGGAGAGTATATCCCCAGGTGTTGGGGAAAATATATTTCCTTTCTTGCTATGTACTCATAGTAAATATCTGTTTTCCAACAAAAGCAAGACCCCACCCCCGCAGTGGGGACTGCACATTTTAACTGCTGACCAGTTCCCCATTACAACACAACGAGGACAACAGGAAAACAATATTGAAAGAATTAAGAGCTATGAGCAATGCAATGACCTATCACTAAGAAGTGATGATGCATCATGCTCCCCACTTTTTGACAAAGGTGATGAACTTGAGGGGCAGGACGAGATAGACATCAAGAGACATTGTTCATGTAGTATATCTGTTTTTCTTGACTACGTTCATTTTTTACAAGGGAGGGTTTTTTAGGGGAGGGAAATATGTGTAAGGAAGTGGAGGGGGTAGTGATAGTGAGATCAAAAAAAGAAAGAAAGAAAAGAAAAAAGGAAAGGAGAGTTTACGAAATATTTTTAAAATGCAAGGAAATGAGCAGAAGGAAGTTTAGAAGGGGATTCAGATAAGCAAGAAAGGTGATACTGGAACTAACGTATTGTTTCATATGCACTAAAAAAAAATCCCCAAAAATTATCTAATAGAGATTCATAGTGTCGTGATTTCTTTGTAAAAGAAAGTGTTTATGTTTATTGATTTTCATCAGGTTCATAATAATAAAAATGATTGATTTTTTAAAAGATTAAGGTTAAAAAAATTTTGACAAGGTTACTACACTGATAGAAGAAAATGCAGTAAATATAATTTAAGCTAGCTTTTAACAACACTTTTGAGCAAGTATCTCATGTTCTTGTGAAGATGGAGAAATGTGGAATACATGACAATATGATTAGATTGATTCAAAATTTCTTGGATGGCTGGACTAGAAGAATAGCCATCAATGGTTTTGTCAACTTGTCAGAAAGTCTTGAGTAAACTAGCACAGGTCTTGGTCCTGTCGTGTTGAACATTTTAATGATTTGGATAAGGCCTAGAATCAGTGCTTATTAAACTGTGGGTCATGACCCCATACAGAGTTGTGAAAAACTTGGCAACAATAAAAGGTTTCTGAGCATGCAACAACCAAATATTAATTAAAAATCAAATGTGTAATGAATCCAAGATGTTTCTGGCAGCGCTTGCCCAGGTTGCATTGGGCAGCTTCACTGCAGCCACTGTTCTGAACACAAAGCATGTGCACTTTGCACTGCATTTGCCCTCAGGCCATGCAAGACCAACAAACTGCCAAAATTTGCATATGACACAAAGATGGGAGGGCATGGGGAGGCACTGAATGACAGAATTAGGATCCAAGAAGATCTCAACAGGTTAGAACACTGAACTAAATCTATATAAAATAAAATTCAGTGAGAATAAATGTGTTGTCTTATATTTGGGTTAAAAAAATCAACTTCATGAATACTTCAGGATAAGGGAAGCATGGATAGACAGCAACATGTCTGAAAAATACCTGAGGTTTTCATGAATTAGCAATGTGATTTGGCAGCCAAAAAAACTAATGCAATCTTGGACTGCATTAAAAGAGACTTAGCTTCCAGAAATAAGAAAGCCATACTCCCTTTTTACTCTGTCCTTATCAGATCTTACTTGGGGTTTTGTGTTTAGTTCTAATTTCTTTGGTTTAAGAAAACCATAGATAGATAATCTAGAGAATGTCCAGGAGAAGGTAACTAGATAGGGGGAAGATTCTTACCATATGAAGAGCTGGTAATGGAACGGGGGGTTGTTTAGCCTGGAGAAGACTCAGAGGGGACTTGATGTATGTGTTCAAATATTTGAAGGATTTTCATGTGAAAGAGGAATTACACCAGTTCTATTTGACCCACGAGGGCAGAATCAGGAGCAATGAGTGGAAGTTACAAAAAGAAGCAGGTTTAGGCCCAGTGGTTTGGGGTGGGTGGATATTCCTAACAATTAGGGATAGGGGTAGGAAATAGAGATAGGGATAGGGTTAGGGATAATTTTATTGGCATAATGAAGAAACTCCCTCTACTAATGCAAGTCAGAACCTTCTCTGCAAATTGTAATCTTAGAAAATTGCCTAGAGCCCTAGGAAGCCCTGATGGAAATTTGAAAAGCAATGCCAAAGACTGTTATCCTTATGTCCAGAAAATTACTCTGATCATCATGCAAAAAGCTGCATCATGCAAGTCATCAGAACAGAATCCAATTCGGTGACCTCCAGTCTTTGCTTTGTGCTATTCTTCAAAATGTTCTCTGGGGAGTTCAGCACTGAGACACTTTGCGGATTTCTAATGTTGTCATGGCATCCTTAGTAAGGAAGTACTTGTCAATATATACTTATGGGTCTTTTTTGTTTCAAGTATTTTTTTTGTGGCACATGAAATAAATAGCTTTCCTATATCCGATATCTACTACTTTGTACATTGATTATCTTTTCTAGATGGGACTTTGTCAATTCCCTTTAGAGAAACTCAAGCTTTGTTTAGGAGACTTTTCCCTTGAACTTTTTCCAGGGTCGCAAACAACTAGATCAGGAGATCTTAACCTTTTTGTGCATGTCGTAGAGCCTGTTCGCAACCCGGTGAAGTTTCTGGACCCTAGCCCTTTGAGGATAACATTTTTAAATAATTGAAGGAAATGATAATTTTCATTTAGAAGGTAGCGAAAATAAATATGAATTTTTTTTTTCACGTACCCTCTGAAATCTATCCAGGAAGTCCATGGATCCCAGGTTCAGAATCCCTAAACTATATGTATGGATCAGCCCTGCTTGACTCTGTCCAACAGTGGATCTATCCACCCAAGACATCCTGCTCTGTGGGGAGCCAGCCTAGCCTAGCAGCAGAATGACTCAAAATCACATAATTTGAGAATCGAAAGGGACTTCAGTGACTATGTAGTCCAACTCATCCACGAAAAGAATCCTCGTTACAAAATATCAGACAAGTAGTCATTCAGCCTCTGCTTGAAGACCTCTAAAGAAGAGGAAATCCACCAACTCATGAGGTAGCCCATTTTCCTCTTGGACAGTTCTAATTATTTTCCCTTTGAAACTTTCCCCCATTGTTTCTGATTCAGCCCTCTGGGACCAAACAGAATATGTCCAATCCTTCCTCCACAAGACAGCCCTTCAGACATTTGAAGGCAGCAATCATCTCTCCCTTGGAATCTTCTTTTCTCCAGGCGAAATATTTCTAGTTCTTTCAACCAATTTACATACATCATAGATTTATGGGCCTTCACCACACTGGTAAGTCTTCCACTGGACACTCCGGTTTTATCATTGTCCTTAAACTGAACACACAACACTCCAGATGAAGTCTGACAATGACAGAACACAATGGGACGATCTCCTTCTTATTTCTGGAAGCCATGCCCCTTTTCATGCATTCCAAGATTATATTAGCTTTTTTGGCTGCCGCATCACAAAATCTGATTCATATTGAATTTTTAGTCCACACCAAAACTCCCAGATCTTTTTTCACGGTGTCTAACTGTGCCTCCTCCAATCTATGCTTGTGAAGATGACTCACCCCCATCATTGACACTAGTGCCTTGCCCCAAAATGAGCTCACCGCAGAAAGAAAAGGTATCTGGCCCTGCTGTTCTGTAGTTGGGCATCACCCTACGCATTTGCTTCACAAACATAGTCCTCTAACGTTCTGCCCACTCTTCCTCTTCCATAGACTCTGTGTGAATTTATGGGAGGATGCCCCTTTTCATGGGGAGTTCTTTATAACTATTATTCTTGCCGTGTTATTTAGGTAAATTTCTTTTTCAAAAACTAAATTAAATCATATTTTTTTAATGAACAGAAATTTACTTTCTCTCCCTCCCACCTCCAGCCTCCACCACTGAAAAAAAAAGAAAAAGGAAAAGAAAACCCTTGTGCAATTGGTTCTTTTTTTAAAGAATTAATCACATTTACTAGGTGATTATTAATGGGAATCACAGTGGTTAGGGATCATGGCTATAGTGTTAGGAGTTATTCCATAGGGTTAATCTTGGAATTTGAGGAAGCAGTCACCTGCTTCTCTGGGTATATAAACTGTCTGTATGAATGTAAGTGGGGGGAATGAACCTAAAGGAACATATATACATACATGTACACACTATCATGGTTACCTTTGGCAGCCAGTACACCCAATTAGCTGAAAGTGAAGGTATTTACTAAGATGGCATAGTGATGAGGATGACTACAAAACTTGGCTCCCATGAACCTGAAGCGTACCTCCCACAAACATGCACAGTGTCAATAGGAAGGGTGGGCACATGCATAGTGTAAATTGGCAATATGTATGCACATACATAGGGATTACATATGTCCAAAGTGACTCCTATCTGTGGCACTGCTGAGTCCAGATGTCCTATTTCTTCTCGTGGTGTCTTCATGCTGCTCTTCATGCTAGGCATAGAGTCTCTGCTAGGCAGGTGGCTCAGCCAAGTTGCCTGGGCCTGCTCATCTCCACAACTCAAATCTTATATCCCGGGGCTAGTTTCTCTTGAATTCATAATCAGTTCTTTTATCTGCTACCAGTGGAGATGCCTTTACTGATTGTTCCCTTGAATTCCTGGGCCTGTTCCTTGCTGGGTGTAATGTCTCCCATGGGGAGAGCAGCCCCACTGTAAAACAATGGGTGGTGGAAAGGAGAGAGAAATCTTGCTGCCATATGGAAGAGGAACAAGGGGAAAGGCCGATATGGGTTCTGTCTCAAGAGCTGGGTTCTTCCTTCATAGCTGGCTCTCCTCTAAACTACCAGAGGTCACATTCTACAAAGCTCTCTTGCCTTGGCTGTGTCCAGAGCTCACAAGCTAGCTTTTTAAAGGCTACTAGGAGTATGCCTAAGATTCAGCTAGCTACATGGCAAACTAAATTCCATTAGGGAAAATTTCACACATCCTGAAGGGGTAACAGGGCATAGATATATCTTTGCATTTCATTTAGTACATTAACACCATGGCTTTGTTACTTGCCCCTTCTGTGATTTCAACAATCAGACTGGAGGCAGAACAAATAAATTAATTGGGGCATCATGACCAACTCTATCCCTTCTACATGTAAATATTCTGTTTATATGTATACAGAGGCTTCTGTTTTTTGCCTCTGGGACTCTCCAGGGGTACCACTTCACCCTGATTCATGTGGCCAGCCACATGTGACCCCTGTTCTTGCCTCTGGGGCTTTCCAGGGAGTACTGCTTCATCTCAATCCAGCTTCAGCCTGCATTTGTCCTGGGGAACCCTAGATCAGCCTGCCCTTCTGTGTCCTTTGCCTTTGCCCCCCCCCCCATCAGCTCCTATCCAGCCTGCCTGCTTGTGGCTTCCTCATTCTGGAGTTCTGTGTTGGACTGTATCTTTAGCTCCTCCTTCCTTTGTGAGGTAGACCTCCTGTCACAAGGTTAACCATCAAGAGGGGCCCCTGGACTGTCTGATCACCTCTCTGCCTCAAAGGACTTTTTCCAGTTGCTGATAATCTACCTAAACTCGTTACTTAATGGCAAGCATACTCCTACCCCGTCATACCCTCCTTATCCCAGTGGTTCTGAACCTCTGCCTGTCATTGTACAAAATTTGCTCCCTGTTCTCTTCTTCCTCCTCCTATACTGCCACCCCTTGACCTAACCCTCCCCCAATAACCCACTCTGGATCTACCCACCTCTTTCACTGTGCTCTCTGGAATGCCTGTTCCACAGTTAAGTTTGCTTTCATCTTAAATCATTTCCTTTCTCACTCCTTCCATCTTATTACATTCACTGTGACTTGGCTTCTTCTTGATGGCACAGCATCCTCGTCCATCCGTTCCGGCACTGATTGTGCTTTCATTCATACCCACAAACTCACTGGCTTTGGTGGGGAGGTCAGGATACCTAGATCCCTATTACTTTCTGTAGACTCTACCTCTTCTATCATTACTCAGTAACCTCTTCTCCTCTGGGGAGGCTGATTCAATCTATATTTACCACCCACGCAAGATTCTGGTTGCTGTTATCTACTGACCTCCAGAACTCTCTCCTTTCCTGGCTCACAGTCTTTCTCTCCTCTTTAATTCCTCCCCTTATACTAGGGGACTTGAATATGTATATGTATATATATATATGTGTGTGTGTATGTGTGTGTATACATATATGTATATATATATGTATGTATTCGACACTCCATCAAACACCCTAACTTCCCAGTTCCTTAATTTATTTGTTTCCCATGACCTACTCTTCTACCCCACCTGAGCTACTTGCAAGGATGGTCAGATCCATGATCTTGCTATCACCCTTAGGCATTCTACCACCATGGTCGTGAAACCTGAAATTCTTGAATCAGATCATAATCTCTTATTGTTCTATCTGCCTTACAACCCCTAAACTGGTTCTTTTTCTCCCTATCATTTCCAACCCCTTTACCTATCAGTTCTTTTCCAGGCTATCACCCCTGTACTAGCCATCTTCCTTCCCTTCCCCACCTTGACCTCTTGATGAACCAGTTCAACTCTACCCTATCTTCTGCTCTCAAGTTCCTTATCCCCTCTTTGCTATCATCAATCATGCCCTGCCAAGCCTTTGGATTACTCCCACCATCCCATGCCTTGACTGATGAATGAAACTGGAGAAAAGCACAAAACTGTGCTAACTGGGGGACCGCTACAAATTTATGTGGCATAGTCTCAACTGGGCCCTTGCAGTAGTAATACAATTCTTTTACACCACGTCCTTAATTGATTCACTAGCCCACTCACCACAGTGATTTTCCAAACCTTTTCATTACTCCTTGAACCACCTGTGTCTCTTCCCCATCCTCAAAACAAAAATCTCTTCATTCATCCAGTCTGCTCTCATCCTGTAGTTCTCCTCCCTTTGGCAGTTTAACTCCTTAAGAAAGCCATTTACAACCAATGCCTCCACTTCCTTTCCTCCAACTCTCATCTCAGGTCTCTGTAGCATTGCTTTTGATCTCATCATTCAACTGAAACTGCTCTATCATTACCAGTGAGCTCTTGATTGGCAAATCGAATAGTCTTTTCTCAATTCTCCTTCTTGACATCTCTGCAACCTTTGACATTGTGGATTATCCCCTTCTCTTTGATTCTTTCTTCCCTCTTGGATTTTGTAATTCTCCTAATTCTCTTTCTGCCTCACCAATTACTCTTTCTCAGTCTCCTTTGATAGATTTTTTTCTAGGTCATGCCCTATAACTATTGGTATATCATACCCACAGGGTTCTGTCCTGGATCCTCTGCTCTTCTCCTTCTATACTATTTCACTGATGATCTCATCAGCTTCCATGGATTTAATTATCATCTCTACGAAGATGATTTTCAGATCTGTTTATCCAGACCTAACTTTTCTCCTGACCTCCAGTCTCATATCTCCAGCTACCCATTGGGCATCTCACACAGACATCTTAAATTCAACATGTAAAAAACTGAGCTCGTGATCTTTTTTCCCAAAACCTTCCCCTCTTCCTGAATTCTTCCCAATTACTGTCATAGGAAGCACCATCTTTCCAATCACCCAGGCTCACGATCCTGGCGTCATCCTCAACTCCTCACTCTAGCTCACCCTGCATATCCTTTCTTTTGCCAAGTACTGTCAATTCTACCTTTGCAACATCTTTCACATAGGTCCCCTTCTCTCCTCTGACACTTCCTGGTACAGGCCTTCATCACCTCACATCTGGACTGTTGCAATAGACTTGTTTGGTCTCTCTACTACAATTCTCTCCTCATACCAGTCTATCCTCCACTCAACTGTCAAGATGATCCTCATCTCTGCCTCCTGGTTTTCTTGACCTCCTTCACATCTCAACTGAAATCTTACCTTCTGCAAAAAGCTTTCTTAGTCCCCCTTAATGCTAGTATAATGTAATCACTTAATACATGCTTCTTGATTTGAATGACTGACTGACATATATGTACATGTTATATCCCTAATAGGACGTAAATTCCTTGAAGAAATTGTTTCATTTTTTTATCCCCAGCATTTAGCATGGTGCCTGGCCCATAGTATGTCCTGAATAAATGTTTGTTGATTGCTTGATATATGCCACAGCGGCTAAGCGAATTATTTACTGTCACTCTATTTTCTCTGTCCAGAGACATAATTATTTTTCTGACTCATTTCCTGTATTAGACTCTCTACCAGTGGCAGGGCTCATGGTAAGCTCTGTGTACATTATGGTAATATCTTGCTTCACACCATCCACAAATCCTTATCTACTCCTCTGGGGTTTGTGATCTCCAAATCCAAAAAAAGGTGGCACAGGGTTAAACACATTCTTTAGCTTGTTATATTCTCATCTGATTGGAGAGTCTATCTGAAGCTAGCAGTGTGAGTAATAAAAGTCAAGGAATTGGATAAAAGTGGATAAAAAGGAGAGAGAAAAAAAGAAGATAGAGAACAGAAAAGGCAGAAAGATAAACCATTAGGGGAGAGATAAGAGAGACATAATGATTCACAAGATAGATGAGGTTCATTGGAGTTAAAACTAGGAGGAACCTTAGAAGCTGTCTCATCCAACCCAACACTTTTCTGATGAGGAAATGAGGCCAAGCAAAAAATGAACTGACTTAACCAGGTAGTAAATAGAAGAGCCAGGATTTGAACCAAGTTTCTCAGAATCTGACTCCAAGCATCTTTGAATTATGCCACACTGCTTCTAGAAGTATACCAGACAGAAATTTTGGCTTCAGCTGTTCCCTAAGCTGCTTGTTTGTTCTTTGTGGTGGAGACGGGAATTTCAGCTGCTCTTTTCATAGCTTCTGACCTTGCTTCTATAGGGTGAGAGCTGTATGGCCCAGCTGACAGGGCCTGCTCCTTGTCTCCTGGACTCATAGCTGAAAGGAGTGTTACCTTGAAGCCGGCTAAGCGATGAAACTGCCCTTTTGAGAGCTGCAATCTGCCATTCAATGTTCTTTGCAAATGACAGAGCTAGTACTGAATCTTAAAAGTTGGCTGCTCAAAATGCTCAAGAATCCCTCTGAAAATTCATCTCAGCCTCATGATCTAAGAAACAGGACAGAGCCTAGGTCACCTCACTCTCTTTACACTTCACTTTTCCTGTCTGATCCTGAGATTCACCTCTCAGCTGAGCTTCTAGTCCTAAGGTCCAGCTCATTTCATTCTCTACTTGACCTAGCCTTTGAGAATTTGCATCAGCCTTCTTCCCAAGGGACCTAAACATTTTAACCAGAGAGAAAGGAACTTGATATACTCAGTTAATTTAGAAAGGGAGGAGGAGTGACCAAGAAAGCAGACAGCAACAAAGGAACAAACTGTCTTGAAATTCTTGACTTTTTTTTAATGCTCTGAGCCATCCCGAAAGGAGATCCAGATGGGTGAGCTTCTTTTCCCATCCTCCTTTTCTCTCCAAGAATACCAAGTTATCAGGCCCCTGTGGATAGCTTCTACTAAGCTTCTGGGGGCACGGAGCTTTCACAAATGGTGCAAAAGCATAGTCCGAAAGGCTCAGGTATGTGATGAGTGATGAGCTCTTCAGCACGATTCAGCCTGGTTCTCAGGTTGCGTCATGCTGATTTGTACTGATTGACATTTTTTTTTTTTGCTAGATTTCTTGAGTCATAGATGGCACTTTCCTGACTTAAGAACAAACACGATCAAAAAGGTTTTAGGCAGCATGAACAAACATACTCACAGACAGAGTAACTAAATAGCGAGGGAGAGCAGACTGCAAAAGCTCACTATTTAAGGCCAAAAGTCTCCCAGGAATGCTGCAATGCTATGAATCATGGACTTCTGAGAACCATAATCTCAGAATAATTAAAATGTCAGGAGCCCTAAAGGGCAATGGAAGGATGCATGACTGTTGTTAAGTAGACCACAGCATGTTACCAACGATGGCTTGTACGTGAGAATTGGTATAAAAGGCAGTCAATTTCAATTCAAGAGACATTCATTAAGCAATAAGTAAGGCATTGCATTAGGTGCCAGGAAGGCATTTTAGAAGATACCTCTGACTAGAAAAGCAGGTGGAACAGTCATATACTGAGAGTAAGAGAAGTAGATGGTCCAACCATTCTGGAAAACAATCAGGAATTATGCTGAAAAAGGGACTGACCCCAAAATTGCACTACCAGCGTGAGCTCCCCTCCAAGTCCCTCCAAAAACCTATGAAAAAATGGCTCTGAACCAATTCTAGAACTACAGAACCCACAAAGGGGCAGAGGGAAGCAGGACTCCAGCCCAGGTCTGCCTGGATGGTCTCGGGGTAAGGTCTGTCCCGAACAGAACTCCCAGCCCCCAGCCGAGGGGAGCGGAGCTGAGCCAAGCA
>CM053624.1:312400307-312415835 GCA_028646595.1 Phalanger gymnotis
AGATAGATAGACAGACAGACAGATAGATAAACAACAGCCATAACAATATGTTTTCTAGCATTTATACAGAAATGAAACAATATACAAAAATTCAGAAATCCATACAAAGAAAAGTCGTTGGAAATGCAAATACAAGAAATCTGTCAGTCCTAGACTAGGAGGCCCTAAACTATTCTATTCTACAATCCTCCCAGGCCTAACCTGTCCTGGCCATCCATACTCCCCTTGGACTAGGAAGGATGCCTCTAGACTCCATGGACTGAGTTCCTTGGTTTATTCTATAATCATAGGCTCATTTTCAGCCAATCAGGAAGCCTCTGCTATCTTGGGCACCAGGGTTGGTGGGCTCTGGGTGGTGTGGGTTACATATCAGAAGAAGCATCCAGAAGGGCATAGTCTGGCTGCTAACAACTCACACTAGCAAAGCAGGAGTGCAGCAAGGGGCCCAGGTGTTGATGGGCTGCACATTGATGGTGACACGGATCTGGTCACTAATCGAGGGCTGAAATGGATCATATGCCTTCACTTGTAACTCTGTGACCACAGCCCCAGGGTTCCTCCTCAGATTGAAAGGAGCTATGGTCCGTATCAGTCCATTCCCTGTGAAGGCAGGTAGGGAGGAGCGAACCTATGGCCCAGCCCACAGCACACATCCCCATCCCACCTGTCCTGGTCACCTTTGCCCAGGCCCATCCCCAAATCTTCCCCATACCAATGAAGGCTCACCAGAACTGATAGAGTATGAGGGGCAGGGGACAGGCTCAATGATCTCATATCGAACACGATCGCCATTGGCTTGGACCTGGCCAACCACTCTGCCAGCCTCTACGTCTTCAGAGATGTTGAAGGTCTGGAATTGAATCCTACATGCCCAAGAAATCTAAATACTTTCCCATTTACAGATCTTTTCCCTAGCATTGTCCACCCCCCCCCCCCCCGAGCAGAGTAACCAGAGAGAGGTGTCTATAATTGGGCAGCCCCTTGGGACCCAGCCCAGAGCTGGACACATTCTACATTCAGAATCACAGATCACAAGATCTCAGAGTCAGAATAGGTATCCCCTCTCCAACATTCAATTCAATAAGCATTGAAAGACAGTAGCATGGTGGATAGAGTAAGTGCCTAATAAATGGTATTTAATTCATTCATTCATATGGACTTAAATATCAATGCTACAAGGGAGAGTGGGATGCATGTAAAGAGGAAGTCCAGGGAGAATGCTATGAGAAATTGGAGAAGGGAGAAATCTCTTTAACCTGGAGCATCAAGGAAGGCTTCCTGAAATAGTACATTATGTAAATTTTAAAGGAAGAGAAGGATTTAATATAAGGAAATGGAGATGGGGGGAGGAGGCCAGAAGTCCATCTGAGGCATTCTGGGAAAGCACAAGCAAAGGCACTTATATGTAACTTACAATATTCATTATATGCCTTATTTCACTTTATATTTACAATAACCCTGTGGATGGAATTATGCAAGTGTTATGACTCCCATTGTACAAGAAGGAGACAGAGGTTCGGAGAAATAAAGAGACATACCTTCTTGGGTTTCAGTTTTCTCATCCGTAAAATGGGGAAGTTGAAAGCTGTATGATTGTGTGACTGATCCCCAAGGTCACACAGACCCAATCCCCTCTTACCTCTCTGCACTACCTCAGAGGGGAGAGAATGAGAATAGGAGACCCAGAATAGTTCAGTTGGGCTGGGAGAAAGAGAGTAGGATGAGATAGGTCTGGACGAGTAAGTTGGAGTTAGATGGGAATGGTTGTGAATGGCAGGATCAGGAGTTTATGCCTCATTCAGTAGGCAAGAGAAGATTTCCCAGACAACCATATGAAAGATGGACCAGAGAGGGGTTACACTGGAAACCAGAGACAACTTCCCTGATGAATGGCCATCTAGATTCCCCTAAAGACTTCTTGAGAGGTCTAACACCAGGGCCCGTCCATTCAACTTTTGGACACTTCTAATCATTAAGAAGTTTGGAGTTACATAGAACTCAGTAAATATTGTTGGAATGAAATAGAATGCTAGTCTCTTTTTCTTAATAAGACCATTAAAAATACAATAAACATTTTTTTAGCTGCCTACTATGTTCAAGGCCTTCTTCCTACCTCCTCTTTGGAGCTCTGGTAGAAGTCATAAGATTGTAGTCTAGAGCTAGAATGGCCCCCCAGGCCACCTAGTCCAATCTCTCCCTTCTCCCATCCCATTTACGGATGGCCCTATGGAGGTTAAGAAGCCAAGGTAACAAGCTTCAGGAGGAAGATTTGAACCGAGGGCCTCTAACTCTAGAACCAAGACTTTTTCCATTGTACCACAATGTCTCCCTCCCACAACCATGCCTCCAAATCCCCAGACTAGAAAACTGATCCTTGGGGCTCCTAAGAGAGTAAGGACGGTCTCAAGGCAAAGTGCTAAAGAGGAGCTGCTCCTGGAGCTGCAGCTTGGGGCCAGATTCCTCTGTCTTCCCCAGGATGTAGGTCTCAGCCCTAGACCCAGAGGGAGGAAGATTTCCTACCCAAAGGAGACCTTGTTGGCGGGATTGGGCAGAACCTCTACAGTCAGGGTCCCTTGGCAACTCTTTCCTTGTCCGTCAGCGACCATGATCTTCAGCCGGAAGTGCTGAGGTGAGACCCAGGAGAAAACCAAAATAGAGGGTAAAGGCCCATGAGCCTGCTACACTAACTGGAACCCTACCATAACAGCATCATTTGTTCATTCATTCATTCACCCATGCAATAAATATTATGCAGGCCTGGAGGACATACGAAGATAAGATGTCCTTCTGGAGCTTGAACCTTTAATAAGATTTATTGGGTTAAAGAACCCCTCTTTTAAAATACTACTACCCTAGAAAGGGTTGACGCATTAAGCTATTGGTTATTCACTCTGAGAAAGTCTGGGGGTGAATAGAGTAGGAAACCTAGATTTAAAGCCTGGCTCATCCATTTACCACCTGTGGGGACCTTCTCTGAATCTCAGTCTTTTCCTCTGTAAAATGGGGATAATAACACTGGCCCTACTCACCTCAGATAAAGCCCTTTGTAAGCTGCAAAGTGCCACGTAAATGTTGACTTATTATCATTATTATTATGATGATTACACTTCAGCGTGCATTGGTTTAGTCATAGGAGTATAGATTTAGAATTAGGAAGGAACTAAAGAAGTCCTTGAGTTCGGCTCTGTCATAATTAGAGATGGGGAAACTGAGGAACAGAGGCACTAAGTGACTTGCCCAGGACCCCACAACTAGTAAGCGTTCAAAGTAGGACCTAAACTTAGGTCTTACTGATTCCAGGTCTTTCTCTCTTTCTAACCGCTAGGCCATGCTTCCCTGCCTCTTAATCAGCTGTTTTTCCATATGGTGATATCCAGACCTTGAGGAAATTTGAATTTTAATGTGGGAAAGAGTGAGAAGAGCATGCTTTGGAACCTTGGGGTTGTTCTCAATTCTTCCCTTTTCCTCACTTCCGCCATCTCAGCACTTCCAAAATATCACGCCTTCCCTTCCCCTCTGTTCCAATCACTACCACCCTAATGGAGGTCCTCATCACCACCAGGCTTGCATCCTTACAACTCTCAGCTTGCTCCACCCTGCTCTGCCCCCTACACCAACAAACCACTCTTTAGGCCAAGAATCATCTAACTTATCAATAGAACTGATCACTCCAGGCTTCTAAGCTCAACAGTCTTTACTGGCTCCCTACTGCCTCCAAAATACCCGTGCCTGGCCTTTCACAGTTTGATCCCATCTTTCCTTTCCAGCTTGATTTCTTTGTTTCGCATTCTCTACACTCCAGTGCAAGTGAATGAGTCTTTTCCCCCATTCTGAATATACCCTAAATGTCTCAGAACGTCCTTCATGCCTCTCTCTCTTCACTTGTCCAATTCCCATCCTATATTAAAGTCCAACCCAAATCCCAGCTCTTCTTTCTCTGCTCCTTGTGGTTAGGAGTCACTTTCTCCCTGGAACCTCATGTAGCACATGGTTTGGGCCCCTCTAAGGTTCTCTCCACAGAATACTATTCTTCTCTGTGTATTAGATGGTAATTTCATGAGGGTAAGGGGTGTGTCTAAATTGCCTTTCTTCTTCAGGGCCCAATATGGTATTTTCCTAGTAATCCATCTATCACTCTCTAAGGTGACCTTGCTTCTACTCTGTAAACAGGTACTGTACATACACATGGTCTCCCCCATTAGAGTACAAAGGGCAGGGACTGGTTTTGTGTTTTTGCCTTCCTTTGTATCCTCAGCTCTCAGCAGAGTGCTCTCAATAAATGCTTGTTGGTTATATACAATAAGTGCTTAATGCGTATTGGTTGAATGAATTAATGAACAGATCATTTGGGCAACAGGCAGTGCAGAAAGAAGCCTGAGCCTGGTACTGTCTTTCCTATATTCACCTTACCCACCATTCCCTCTCTTCCAGTCTAGAAGTTTCCTTAACCTTCGCCCTGCACACTTCCCATCATTCCTCCCTCCTTCTGGGCCCCCCACTAACCTACCTCAGTGTCTCATCCATTTCCCCCAGCCCCCAGCAAGCAAGCGACACTCACCTTGTGGGCACTACCAATGAGGCCCTGGCTGGGGGTTAGCACCTGCCCCAGCTCATTAATAGAGAAGGATCGTGTGTCCTGGGGGCTTGAGATCGCCATCTGCGGGGAAAGAAGCTGGAGTGGGCAATAGGGGACCCCAACTTGTGCCTCTTCTTCTCTAAGCTCTCCACAAACCAACTTCACTGTGATAAGGGAAACAGGGCTGGGTCCAGAGTCAGAAGATCCGGATCTGAATCCACTCTCTAATACTTACTAGCCAAGTGACCTGGAGCTACTCACTTCCCTCAATTTCCTCATCTGTAAATTGGGAAAATCCTATACCTACCTGTCTCTTTCACTGCTTCCCTGTGTATAGCCACTCGTGTCCCATGTCTGATTATTATTTCCGATATACAATAATATTATGTGTAATATTACATAGCATGATAGAGAATATATAATATTAGATATATGATAATTACATAATTTTATCTATTTTATATAATACAATTATATAATAATATATACTTTATACATTACCATATATAATAATATATATAATATATATATTATATATATATATAATATAATATAGTTTGCTGTTGTTTGGTCTTTTCAGTCATGTCCAACTCTCCATGACCCCATTTGAGGTTTTCTTAGCAAAGATACTGGAGTGGTTTGGCATTTTCTCCTCTAACTCATTTTACAGATGAGGAAACTGAGGCAAACAGGGTTAAGCAACTTGCCCAGGATCACACAACAGTTAGTAAGTGTTTGAGGTGAGATTTAAATTCAGGTCTTTCTGACTCCAGGCCTGGCATTCTTTCCACTATGCCACCTACCATAATGTTATTATTACTGCATCATCATCACCACCACCATCACCATCATAGCTAACATTTAGATAAGGCTTTAAGGTTGGCAGAATGCTTTGCTTTTATCTTCTCATTTGATTTTCACAACAACCCAGTAAAGTAGGTGCTACTCTTAGCCCCATTTTACGGATAGATCACACAGCCAGGAAGCGCCCAGACACAAACATTGGCCCTCCTGCTCCCACCAAGCCCAGCATGCTCTCCACCAGGCTAGACCTTCTCAATCGCCTTTCCTCATAATGTCTCCACTGCTTAGAATCTCTATTATTCTACAATTCTATGCCTGGCTGCCCCGGGTTTAGAGAAGGCCAGCCCTTGCCTACTCCTCTTCCCCTTGGCCCCCAAGCTCCAGGCTCCCAAGCCCTGGTCCTCTGGGCTCACCTTGACACCGGTCAGACCTCTGCGGAGCAGCACCACGTAGATCGGGGATTGGGGTTCCACAGTCTCCAGAACCTGCACCTTGTCCCCAGCTGCCCCAGGCAAGATCACAGGATTTAAAGGATGGAAAGGACCTTAGAAATGATCTAGTCTAATTTCCTCATTTTGCAGATGAGGACATTGAGACTCAGAGAGGTTACAAGAGGGGGGATTCGATCCCAGATCTATGTCTCCCAATTCAGTGCTCCTTCCATTCTGACCCACTGCCTCTTTGCACTAGATTGCTAATAGAGGAGACCCCCCCTCTCACTTCCTCTCTAGCTCTCAAGTGCCAGAAAAAAGGGTTTTATAAAAGGCACAGGAGGAGGCATCACCCTTCCCTATGTGCTCCAGGTCGTGGGCATGGTGCCAGAAGAACTATAGAGAGTGTCCACTGAGACCCACATCACTGTGCCAAGGGTGCTGGGGCCAGGCTGAGGCAAAGCTCCCAAGAGCCTCTGTGTCCACCCTGTGCCCACCTTACCTGTGCTGGCAAAGCGGCCCAGACAAATGGGGTGACCACGGACCTTAAACACCTCAACAGACAGGAGCAAATTCCAAGTTTTTCCCAAACATGTGAGCTTCAGATTGAGTTGGTAGTGGTTTACCCGCCGGGCATCCAGCCTGGCTGCACTGCTTAAGGTCACCTAGGGGCAAGTATGACAGTGTCCACCGAGTACCTCATAGCTGGCATAGTGGATAGAGTGCTAGACCCAGAGTGAGGAAGTTCAAATCTCACCTTAGATACTTAGTAACTTTGTGACTCTGGGCTGCCTCAATATCTTCATCTATAAAACGTGGATACTAATTTACCTATCTCTCAGGGACAGTTAGGTGGTGCCATAGTGCATAGAGCCCCAGTCCTGCAGTCAGGAAGACTCATCTTCCCGAGTTCAAACCTGGCATCAGACATTTACTAGACGTGTGACCTTGGGTGAGTTACCTAACCCTGTTAGCCTCAGTTTCCTCATCTGTAAAAGGAAATGGTGAAACTTCCAGTAATTCTGCCAAGAAAACCCCAAATAGGGTCACGAAGAGCTGGACATGACTGAAAAAAATGACTAAACACCTCCCATGGTTGTTGCGAGGGTAAAATGAGAATTTTGCAAAGCATTTTACAAAACCTTAAAACGATACAGTGTTGTTATTATTAGAGCATTCCGGAGCCCCTGAAGAACCAGAGAGCGCTGCAGTTAGACTCGGTCTCCACAATGTACTAGCTATGTGACTTTAGGCAAGTCACGAGAGATGCAAAAATTAACAACCAAATTAGCACCTAATTAACAAGAAGAGTTAGTTTAGATAGGAAGCTTCAGGATGTACCTTGTTATGAGCAACCAGGGTAATCACTAGAGTAAAGAATTCCTTTCTCCCCTTAACTTTGACCAAGAAGCAGTAGCACGGTGACTTGGGTTATTATAACATCATAAATCGATGACTTCAAAGCACATTTTATGCCAAATTGTGTGTGTGTGTGTGTGTGTGTGCTGCTTTTCTCACACTGCCCTGTTTTAAAATTTAACCTTTAAAACATCTAAGCCAAACATTATGAGGCTTTACAAACCAGGCTATGAAGTGTTTTCTTCACACCCCCTTCTGTAATCTTTCCCATGGCATATCCTGGGACCTCCATCGTCCTTCTCTCTGTCTTTCTCACGTTGCTCTTCTGGCCCTCACTTATCATTCTTGTAGGGCTGTCTTATCCTGCCTTCTCTACTCCTTCCCATATAAGGATCCTTGGATGAGATGTGCGGTGGGGAGAGAGAGATTCTGAATCAAATGTGCTGCAAAAACAAAAGGCGGCCTTTTTTTTTTTAATTAGAAAGAAATATCCTGCCCAGATCATGTTTTTTCTCTATTCTTAGACCTCAGTCCATTTCCAGGAACTCACATCCCAGCAGGGGCAGGTAGGGGCAGCTCCTCAGGATGGTGGAAGTAGACTGAAGAAATTAGAAGTAGCTACATCCCTTGGACCCCAGCCTTAAGGGTGTCTTGAAGGCTCTTCCTAAGAGTCAGGGTCTAGGGGAACAGGTAGGAATTGGCATGTGTGATCTCTTTAGGCCTTTTCATCTATATGTAAAATAAGAAGGTTGGACCACCATAGATTCCCAAAGTGGGTGTTACCATCCCTTGGGGGTGCTAGAATGATGGTGGGGGAGGGAGCAGTAGTAGCCCAAGGTACAGCTGTGGGCTGTTGAACAAAAACAAGGGGGTGGTAGAAGCATAAAGAAAGAAATAAGAAAATTTTGAAAAGCCATTTGTACGTATTTCATCTGTTGTGTAAGAGAGTTAAAGTCGTAGTGATTACATTATTTTCCAAATAAACACAAAAAATGCAAGTTACAACCAAACAGTGGTCAAGTCCACCAAAAGGTCTTAACAAGCAAGTGTTGGCAGGCGAGCGTGTCACACAGTTTCAGAAAGTCCAGCATGCATCGACAGGAATACGTGCGTGTAATGACTTGTTGACAATAATATACTATATGGTTACATGACACAAATTGTGACACCAAAATTTTAATGCGGGAAAAACCCCAAAAATTTACAATAACTTATTAAATTTAAGATGCATCATTTAAAAAAATTTTTGATAATGCAAAAAACAATTAAAGGATTAAAGAAAGTAGGTTTTCGGAGGGAGCTATTTTCTTTTTGAAAAGGGAGTGGTAGGCCAAATAAGTTTGGGAACCTCTAGACTAGACCAATCTTCTTGTTTTAGTTTTGTTGTTTTTCAGTCATGTCTGACTCTTAGGGTCCCATTTGGGGTTTCATTGGTAGAGATACTGGAGTGTTTTGCTATTTCCTTCTCCAGATCATTTTAGAAAGAGGAAAGTGAGGCAAACAGGGTTAAGTGTCTTGCTCAAGGTTACATAGCTAGTAAGTGTCTGAGGACAGATTTGAATTCAAGAAGATGAGTCTTTCTGACTCTAGGCCCGGCACTCTCTCCACTGTACCTCCTAGCTGCCCCTGACCAACCTAGATGACTTTCAAGGTCCCATTCAGCTCTTGATCCTAGGAACCCTACAAATGCCCAGGGCTCTCAGACCTCTCCATCAACTTTCTGCTCTAGGAATTCTCTCTCAATATCTCTATATAGCTTTAAGGGGAGGGGCTATGTCTGGTTCACAGCATCATAGAAACATAGAGCTGAAAGGCACCTTACCACCTTGCCTATAGTAGGCCCTCCTAAATATTTGTTGAATTGAATTCAAGCCAATCCTCTCCTTTTACAGATTAGTAAACTGAGGCAGAGAAGGTCAATGCATCGACATCCCAAAGGTCCTGCCCAATGTCTAAGGTATTTATCTCCCACCCACCTACCTACCCACCCAAAGGGAGCCTTAAATAAGAGTTGATAGAAAGTTTGTCTGAGGCCAGCCCTGGTTCTCTTAGACCTCCTTCACCAACCCAACCTGGCCCCTCATACCTCTACAAAATGCCATGAGTGATGTCTATTTGTACTGGGCTGGTTAAAGAAGGAGCTGGGGGGCTTCACGCTGTCGAGCTCTACGGTGGCTGGGCAGGAGCAGTTGAAAGAGAATACGTGGATGACGGAGCCAGGTTCCCATGCCTCAGAGATATTCACAGTCCAGGGTAGCTTTGGCAAGCCTGCACCCAAACCATAGCTTGGTGATCTGGATTCCTTGTGCCCTTTGCACCCATAAGAGCATCACAGGAACGCATGCAGCTAATTAGAGTCAGAGGACCTGGGTGCAAATTCTGGCTTGAAAACCCTGAGAAAACCACTTATTTACTCTGGGCCTCAGTTTTCTCATCTGTAAAGCTGGAGAGTTAGATTAGATGAACTCTAATACTGGTTCCAATTCTACATCCAATGATTCCCTCACCTGCATCTCAAATCATAATAAAAGAGGTTTGCTCCCAGCCCTAAAGCAAAGGGATGGATTGACAATGCACATGACTTCTCAAGGCCTTGGTTTTCTTTGCAACATGGGGAGAATTGTGTCTGCCCATAGAATCCAGAGACGAAAAGGACTTCAGCGATTGGCTTCCATAAACTCTTCATTTTATGGGTAGGGAAACTGAGTCCCAGAGGAAAAGAAGTAAAATGACTGCAAGCATTTATATAGCGGTTTAAGGTTTGTAAATAATAACAGCTAAAATTTATATAGTGCCTACTCTGTAGGTTACTGGCACTGTGCTAAGAGTTTTGAAAATACCATCTTATTTAATCCTTATAGATACCCTGGGAAGTAGGTGCTATTATTATCCCCATTTTACAGACAAGGAAACTGAGGCAGACAGCGACTAAGCGACTTGCCCAGGGGGTCACACAGCCGGTGAATGTCCAAGGCCGGATTTGAACTCAGATCTTTGTGACCCTAAGCTCAGTTACTCTATCTACCGTACTACCTCATTGCCCTCCAGTAGTATACATATATTATCTCATTTGAGATACAATTCCTGGCACATGGTAAGCACTCAATAAATGCTTATTGACTGAGGTATGTCCTCCTATCTCTATTTTACAGATGAGAAAACTGAGCCAAAGAGCTATGACGTGACTTGACCAGGGTCCCATAAGCCAGAGTCTGAGGCAGGATTCCAACTCTGGTTTTCCTGAATACAAATCCACCGTTATCTACTGTGTCACCAAGCTGCAAGGTTTACATTTTGGGTTTTTTTTTGGCATGGCAATTGGGGTTAAGTGACTTGCCCAAAGTCATACAGCTAGTGAATGTGTCAAGTATCTGAGGTCACATTTGAACTCAGGTCCTCCTGACTCCAGGGCCGGTGCTCTACTACTCACTGTGCCACCTAGCTGCCCCAAGATTTACATTTTCAACAGAAAAGTTAAGTGATTGGTTATACCTGTAGAAAGCCATAAAACATCTTTGAACCCAGCTCTCTCTAACTCCAAATACAGAACTCTTCTCAGCATACCATATAATTCCCAGAGTGGGGAGTGGAAGGTGGAAATCTCTGTTGTGCGATAGGGGACCTTTGGGGTGGTTTAGAAGGGAGTACTCGAAGGGAGGTTAGGAGGCTCAAGGGGACCCAGAGTTTGGTGCTAAGGTTCACCCTGGACTTCCCTCCCTTTGCCTTGCCCTCAGGCTCCCTCTCACCCTAGGGGCCTCCCCAGGAGGATAGCTTACCTCTCAGACCCTGGTCTGTAAGGTCAGGAAGCAGGTTAGAGACTAAGCTCTTGCAATCCTCCAGGATGAATAATCCTGAGGCACCTTCAGAGACAACAATCCATTCTGACTGGGGGTGGGGTGGGAAGGTAAAAGGCCATACCCCAGGAGAGACATCTCCCATACCCTTACCCTTGCCCTTCCCACCCCCAAATGCTCCATACCCCACATTTCCAAGGCAAAAACGAGCCCCCCAAAATAGAGCAGCTTCATGTTGGGGGTTGATAACCGAGAGGGTGGCTAGTGCTCCCTCATCTGAAGTCTCTGTCTCTTAGCTGGTGTTTGTCATACCCATAAGGTTGCCAGGATGCATTGCCTGGGAACTGAGGACAACACCATCATATATGTATATACATGTATACACTCACACACACACACCATAACTTGTTCAGCCATTCTTCAATTTATGGGCATCTCCTCATTTTCCAACTCTTTGGCACTACAAATAGAGCTCCTCTAAATATTTTTAATTAATTAATTAAGTTTTTGTTTTCAATATTCACCTCCATAAGATTTTGAGTTCCAAATTTTCTCCCCCTTCCTCCTCTACCCCTACCCTAAGATGTTGTGCAATCTGATAATAGGCTCTACATATACATTCCTCTTAAGCATATTTTCACATTAGTCATATTGTAAAGAAGAATTAGTACCAATGGGAAGAACCATGAAAAAGAAAAAATAAACAGACAAAAAAAGAGAGAGAACAAATAGTCCGCTTCGATCTGCATTCAGACTCCATAGTTCTTTTTCTGGATGTGGATAGCATTTTCCATCATGAGTCTTTTGAAGTTATCTTAGTTCTTTGCATTACTAAGGACTCTAATTTTTTTTTTAATACATAGGTCCTTTTTCTTTTTCTTTGATCTCTTTAGGGTACAGACTGGCAGTAGTATTGCTGAGTCAAAGGGCATGCATAGTTTAATAGCCTTTTGGACAGGGTTCCAAAGCATTTTTCAGAATGGTTGGACTGATTTGAAGTTATACTAACAGTGTACCTACTTTCCCACATCCTTCCAGCATGCATCATTTTCCATTTTTGTTATCTTAGCCAATCTTATGGTTATGAGGTGGTACCTCAAAGTTGTCTTAATTTACTTTTTTCTAATTTTAAGTGATTTAGAGCATTTTTCCCATGTGGTTATTGACAGCTTTGATATCTTCCTCTGAAAACTGCCTATTCACATTCCTTGACCATTTATCAATTGGGAAATGGTTCTTGTCCTTATAAATTTGACTCAGTTCCCTATATATTTTAGAAATGAGACCTTTGTCAGAGAAACTTGCTGCAAAGATTGTTTTCCTGTTTCCTGTTTTTCTTCTAATTTTAGCTACGTTGGTTTTGTTTGTGCAAAATAAAACTTTTAAAAATTTTTATATAATTAAAGTTATGTTTTACCTCCCATGAACCCATCTCTTGCTTGTTTATTAACTCTCCCCCTATTCATAGATCTGACAGATAATTTCTTCCATGCTTCGCTAATTTGCTTATGATGTTGCTCTTTATGTCTAAATCACATACCCATTTTGAGCTTATCTTACTACATATACGATGTGAGATGTTGATCTAAGTGTAATTTTTGCCATACTGCTTTTAAGTTTTCCCAATAGTTTCTGTCAAATAACGAGTTCTCACTCCAATAACTGGTATTTTTTTGGATTTATCAAACACTTAGGTTACTGTGCTCATTTGTTTTTCTATACTACGTACCTAACCCATTCTATTGATCAAGCACTCTATTTCTTATCCAGTAGCAAATTGTTTTGATGATTACAGCTTTGCAAAATAGTTTAAGATCCGGTGCTGCTAGGCCCCCTTCTCTCTCTCTCTCTCTCTCTCTCTCTCTCTCTCTCTCTCTCTTTTTTTTTTCTCTCTCCCTCCCACTGATTCCCCTGGTATTCCTGACCTTTTGTTCCTCTAGATGAACTCTGTTATTATTTTTTCTAGTTCAATAAAACAATTCTTTGATAGTTTGATTGGTATGGATGGCACTGAATAAGTGAATTAATTTAGGTAGTATTGTCATTTTTACTATATTGGCTTGGCTTACACATGGTCAATTAATATTTCTCTAATTATCTAGGTGTCTTTGTGTGGAGTGTTTTGTAATTGTAATTGTGTACACATAGTTCCTGTGTATCTTGAGCTGGAGTAGGAGGCATTTAGGGTTAGAGTCGGAGTCAGCTAGGGTAGTAATTTTAAATGTAATTTCTTTTTTTATCTCTTCCTGCTGGGATTTTGCATATATAGAAATAAGGATGATTTGTGGGGGTTTATTTCACATCCTGTAACTGCTAAAGTTGTTAAATGTTTCAACTAGTTTTTTAGTTGATTTTCTAGAGTTCTCCAAGTAAACCATCATATCTGCAAAAAGTGATAGTTTTGTTTCCTCATTGTCTATGCTTATTCTTGCAATTTCTTTTTCTTTTCTTATTTTGCTACAGCCAATATTTCTTGGGCAGGGACCTATTTTGGCCAATCGGTGAGAGCCAGAGTGAAATGGGTTTAAGGCATGGTCTTTAAGAAAGAAATTTAGCCAGTAAGTCCCAAGATAACTAGGTAGGTTTCAGTCATCAAAATTTACTTTCCTCTGGGCAGAACTCCCTCAGGTAAGGGCATGATACCCCACATGGGAATAGGAGAGGGAAGGAGAAGAGAGGGAAAGAGAGGAGAGGGGAGGGGAGGGGAAGAGGTAGAGGAAAGGAGGATGAGCTGAGTTGCCCAACTGGAACTGGCCAGCTGGGTCCCCATTGGGACAGTTCAGACTATTCACAGGTTGTGGTTTGTCCTTTTTTCTTGAAGAGGACCATGATATCAGGAAGAGAAGAACGTGATTTGTGATTGAATTGGATTTAAGTGAGGGAAGGCTGTGCAAAGTCACCAGCCTCACTTTATCCTCTGGAGCCATCTGGGTCTAGTGGCCAGATATAGATCAGGTCAACTGGAGATGACCCAGGATGCAGTGGGAGATCTTGTTTCTCTTTCAGACAGCAACTCTAAGGGTCTTCCCTTCCTAGTTTGATTTTTTTTTTATTAAAAGGACCATCCCTTGACTCGCTTCTTAAACAGGCCTAATCCCTGAATGGGTGTTGCTTCACTCAAAGTGAGAACTTGGAAAAAACTTAATTTAAAAAGGCCAAGGTCTCCCACTGTATCCTGGATCATCTCCAGTTGCCCTGTCCTGATGAATATCTGGCCACTGGACTCTAGAGAAGAAAGTGAGACTGGTGACTTTGCACAGTGCTTCGTCACTCAAATCCAATTCAATTCAGTCATGGCATCATTTTTCTGATGCCACAGTCCTTTTCAAGAATGAAGGACGAGATTCAGGTTGGGAGAAAGCTGGGCACCTGAAACCAGTGGAGATCCCCAGGCCTCCCAACACAGGATGGGAGTCTGTCAAAGCGATGGAAGTCAGCAGCGCAGTGCCTGTGGCCACAAGACATCTACTCCTGAGGCTTGCAGCCCAAAGGTTTGAAACTTGCCTTCTTGAACTTCCAAGAGACATAATGGCCAGGTAAATGGCTCTCATCCCTCCCTCCCTGACCCAGAGAAAATATCGTGGGAAAAACCCTGGAATAGAGGAGACAGAAATGAGGCTTCAGTACCCAAACAGTGGGAATTCCTGAGTCCCAGAAGGGTGGAGCGAGGAAGGATCAACACCAGGAACCCAGACATGTCCTTGCACAGCCAGGGGAAGCGGCAGACACCAGCACAGACAATGGCTGAGACCACCCCTTCTGGAGAGCAGCCCCAGGGGAAGAAGAGACTTCCAGGAGCCAGATGACCCCTCCCCTACACCTCAGGAAACAGAAGGCCACAACACATAAAGCTAGTAACTAGGCTCACAATTCCCAGAGCCCCAAAGGCAGAAATCCACTATAAAGCCAGGAAAAAACTAACCAACATGAAGAAGAACACGAAAAAACTGAGGACCATTGATTCTTTTTATGGAGACAGGGAAGATCAATATACTAATTCAGAAGGGGACAGCATTGACACTATACCCACATCTGATACCTCAAAAGGGAATGTGAACTGGTCCCAAGCCTAAAAAGCATTACTGGAAGAGCTAAAGGAGGATTTTAAAAACCAAAATAGGGAGGTAAAAGAAAGAATGGAAAAAAAAACCACTGATGAAATCAAATCTTTAAAAAGTAAAATCGGCTAAATGGCTAAGGAGATTCAGAATCTAAATAGAGAAAATGATACCCTGAAAGGTGAAATCAATCAATTGGAAAAGGAGACTCAAAAGCAAAATGAAGACAGAAGTTCATTAAAAATTAGAATTGAGGGGCGGAGCCAAGATGGCGCCTGGAAAGCAGGGACTAGCGTGAGCTCCCCACCAAGTCCCTCCAAAAACCTATAAAAAATGGCTCTGAACCAATACTAGAACTGCAGAACCCACAAAATAGCATAGAGAAGCAGGGCTCTAGCCCAAGACAGCCTGGATGGTCTCTGGGTAAGGTCTATCCCTCATGGAGCTGGGAGTGGAGGGGGAGCTGAGCCCAGCACAGGCAGCACGGACTGACCAGACCGGGAGCC
>CM053624.1:312425013-312463019 GCA_028646595.1 Phalanger gymnotis
GTTCCCTCCCATCTCTGGGCCTCAGTTTCCTCCTATGCACAGTGAGGACAACAGAGTAACTCTAATCCCCGGCGCCCCTTCTGGCTCACATATTCTATTTTCAATTCAGTGAACACTGATTGAATATCTAGTCTCTCGGGCAACAAAGACAAAAACAAAAGCCTCCATGCCTCAAAGAGATAGTAGGCTACAGATGCCGTATATACACATATACATACATATATATATACATACACATATTGAGAGAGAATCGGTCTGTCTGGGGTGAATCAGAGGTCTTCATAGGGATCAATCAATCCACAAGTATTTATTAAGCATCTACTGAGAGTGCCAGCATTGGGCTGGGTGCTGGGCATAAACACAAAAAGAAGAACACAATACCCACTTGCTAGGAGGTTTCCTTCTAATGAGGGATGCGGGCACCCGAGCTGTGTGTGCCTGGAAGGAAGAGAGATTTTTGACAGGATGTGAGGAGGGGGAGCGTGTTTCGTGAAGGATAGCGAGCCCTGACATTCTAAGTTCTGTGTTCCAAGATCTCTTCCAAATCTGACATTGTGCTCTGTGTTTTAAATTTTGACTTTCAAGTGATTCTCACCAGCCCAATCACTGTTCCAAACACCCATCCACACCCCCAGGAGCCTCTCCCATACATGCCCTGTCCCACAGAAAGCTCTGGTCCCATCACTTTTGAGGGGTGGGGAGGACAAGCTCAGGAAAGAGAGGGTACAATGGGGGGAGGGGGTCACCGTACTGTTCCCCAGGGCTAGGTCTCCCGATTCTTGCCTCCAGCTGGAGGCGGGGGCTCCAGTTACAGCCCCCCTCCTCTCCACCCTCCCCACACTTCCCTGCCTCATTGGCTGACTGTGGGAGGGGCGCGGCCTGGGCTACAGCCAGATGTTGGGAGCAGCAGGAGGGAGGGGAGAGCAGAGCCAGCCATCCTCCCAACTCTACTCCAGCGATCCCTGCCCAAGCCACAGACGTCCTGTAGCAGCGGCTGCCTGGGTGGAGAGGGCCTGGGGGGGAGGTGCTGGCCCCAGTTGGGGCCCTTCTCCCTAGTTGGGAATGCGCAGCTCCCGGCTGGACAGCTTCCTGGGACAGTTCCGTCTAGAGTTGGTGAGTTTTCTGCCCTGAGAGAGCAGACTTGGGAAGGGGGAACAGTGGGGAACTGTAGAAGGACCCCTAGAGGGTTGGGGAGCAGCTGGCTCCTTTGCTTCTTTTCTGCTAGGCACTGAGGTGGGCTCTTAGCAGAGGGGGTTCCTGGGGAGGCAGAGGCCTGCCCACCAGGAAGAGAACCTAGAATGGTTTCTGGGGCACCCCAAGGCTGTTTCTCCTCCCACAGCCTTGACCCTAGAAAAAGACAGGAAGTAGCTGTCTCCATCCCCACTCCCTAGCCAGATCACCCCACCATAGATGTATTAGAAGAAGGTAGTACCTTTGGCTTGGCATCTTTATGGGTAGTGAGTATGTGGGGATGGGGGCTTTTGGCAGACACAATTGTGGAGGACCTGTGATCCTATATTAGGTCTGTGTTTGCCCACACGTGTGGGGCTGGGGGAGGGGCACCCCAGCTGGCTGAAGCTGCCCTGGCAGATGGCTGGGGTTGGGTTTCGGACGGTTGGGGAACTTTGGGGGCTGTCCCGGGCATCAGGTAACAACATCCTGGCTAGCTGTGCTTGACAGAGGGCCTCCCTCCCCCTATCTCCTACATCCAGGAAAGGAAATAAAAAGCTTCTCTCACAAAGAGAGAAACTGAGGCAGGCAGGCACCTAAGCCTATCCGGCACCCATGGTAGCCAGGAGGAACTCACACAACCAGCAGCTTCTATCTCAACAGCTGTGGTTTTTGTAGCTGACTGGGGGTGGGGGTGGGGGTGGGGGGTGGGGTGGATCAGAGCTAGGAGGGCTGTCTGCAGCCTGTTATGGGCCTAGGAGTAAAAAGGGAGGGGGGACTCGGCTAGCTTGAGTGTGACAAGGAGAGAGGGGAAGAAGGGGAGACCTTATAACATTCCGGGGGCCACTTCCCCTTACTCTTGAGCCAGGATAGAACGAGGATTGGAATGGGGGCTGAGACGGCAGCCCCTTGGGTCAGGATACAGGCCCCCTTACCCTGCCCTGCCCTAGTTCCTTTCCCCCTCCCCAGCTCAGCTCAGCTCAGCCCAGCCCGACCCATCCTGGCCCAGCTTCTCCACACCCGCACTCCGCCACCCCCGGGCCGCCTGCAGCGGGTGCTGACTTGCCTGCTGGGGAACATGCTGCAGCCTGCCAGCCTGAAGAAAGCAGGGAGCCAGGAGGTTGGGGGGCCAGGCACGTGGCAGCTGCTGCCGGCTGGGCAGGGTTGCGCGTGCCAGGGGGCCAGGCAGGCTTTTGGTAGGTGTCCCACCTGTTTCTGGTATGTGCTATACCAGGATATAAATGCCCCCCACAGTAGGAAATAGGTGGCAACACCCCAAATTGGACATAGCACTTGGGGCCCAGTCCTCTTCTTTCCCAGAACATTTTCCACCAGCATGAAAATGCTTTTGGCCCCCTGCAAATCTGGACTCTTTCTGGGCTAATAGGAAAAGATGGGATAGGGGAGAGGAGGGAACCTGGGAGTGTACCCAGCATAAAGCATGAGCACAGATCCTAGAGGTGGTCCATGACCCTGGCCTACAACATCACAGCTGGGTAACCTTAAAAAGTCATTTTACCTCAGTTTCCTCATCTGCAAAACTAGGATACTTGTCCTTGTGTGTTATAATGTAAGAACAATAAAAATGTTTTGCTAAAATTTATTCTTGTCCAGGCTTTGTATTAATTCGTTATATGGGCTAGTCATTTTCACTGCTCAGTACCTCAGTTTCCCCATATGGGGATGGAATAATCCCATTTCTCACGGCAACCAACACTCTTCACAGAATGCCTACTGTAAGCAGGCAGTGAGTCCCTCCTCTAGCCAGTCCCTCCTCTATGACTCTGTTCCCGCATCTCTAAAATAGAGATGGTAATACCGCATGACTTTGACCTTTGCTCTCCTCTCTCCTTCAGCTGTGCGGGCGGGAAGAGCCAGGCTCCCCACGGATGCAGGGTCCCTCACAGCCACCCGCACCAGAGCCAGCCAGTGGCCCGCGTCACTGCCACCCACCACGAGCCTCGGATGCTTCAGAAGCAGACTCAGCCTGCTGCCTAGAAGAGGACGACGAGGAGGGGGCTGCACTGTCCCCCTGTGAACGCACCCTGGACTGGGACTCAGGCTACTCAGAGGTGTCAGGGAGCACCTGGAGGGATGAGGACCGGCCAGTGCTTAGGAGGGTGGGCCGCCTACGAGGCCGGGCCAGCCCCCCACCTGGACGTCGGCCCCGCCCCAAATCTACTTCGGACATCTGTCTGGAGCAGTGGCGGGGACTAGATGCCGAGGACTGGACAGCATGTCTACTGTCCCGGAGCCGCAGCCGCCAGCCCCTGGTGCTAGGGGACAACTGCTTCGCAGACCTGGTGGAGAACTGGATGGAGCTGCCTGAGGCAGCGGGTGAAGGGTGCCCGGCGGCGGCCCCTCGCTGGTTGGGAAAGCCCCACCACTTCTTGCTCAACCTCTCGGACCATCTCAGGCGCAGGCTGGGTGGGGGTGGAGGTGGGAGCGGGGGCCGGGCCCGGGGCCCCTCTGGAGCCGGGGCAGCCCCCCAGAGGAGCAGCCCGGCAGCCATGGCTGCCAAGCGCCTGTCCTGCCCCCCTGCACCTGGGTGCCCCCTCCCCTCGCCGGACCTTGCCTCAGACTTTACCCACTTTGCTGCTCTTATGAGGAGCCGCAGCCGCCAGCCCATCATTTGCAATGATGTCATTGGCTACATTTGACACTTCTTCCCTCCACCCCCATCCCCAACCACGGACAATAAAGGGTTTTCTATTAGACCTCGATTTCTACCTTCCTTGGCAGGGAGCAGAAAGGGTTTGGGGAAGGAGACCTGCCCCCAAGACTACCCAGCAGGGTCTACCGCCGGTACCAGGAACACCTCACCCTTAGAATCACAGGATTCGGATTCTAACAATCCTTTCATTGTCCATAGGCAGAAGCTAAGACCCAGAGGGGACAAGAGACTGGCCCAAGGTCACACAGAATCTGGCAGAGCAAAGATACAGATCCTAACCCCTTGACTCCACAATATGCCACATTGCAGCGTTTGGTCTGAAGAGAATCCCAGCTGCCTTTGAGGCATGGTGTCAGGACGCAGGGACAGGGCCGGAACTAAGAGTAGGCAGTGAGAAGGGGGTCGGTTCCATACTTTTGGTAGTCTACAAATTTGCCTTGGGCAGATATCTTTCTTTCCTGGGCTCCCTCTGGGAATTGGATTGGTTGAGGACGAAAGTCTTTTCCAGCTCTACCTCTCACGATTCGATGAAGGAGCAGAGCCAGTATTGTTACCAGGGAGGATGCCCGGCCATGACGCAGTAGGGTGCCTGAGTCTCCAGTGGGGTGGGGGGAGATGGGAGAAAAAGGAAAAGAGGGGCTCAGTGTAGCAGCCTGTTCCCTGGGTAGGAGAGGCAGAATCCTGGGCTGTAAGAGAGTCTGATTGGCTGGCAACATTTCAAGCAATTTTTTTCTGATATCCAATTGGCCACCATCACCTGGGGCTAGTTAATGCTTCATCAACTGTTTTATTAATGATTCTGGGGCTGGGAGCTCAGTCTTATGTCCGTCTTTGTGGTCTGGGCTCAACAAAGGCAGTAATGCAGTGGGGGGAAGGTAGTGTCCTCCTCTTCGTCCTCACAGCTGATCTCCAACACCAGCTCCTTTTGGCCCACCTTCGGCTCCATGCCAGTCACCTGATGCACCAATTCTGTCACCCTGTTGGGGAAGATGGGTGGGCAGCAAGAGTCAGGGGCTCAGCCAGACTTGGATGAGGGAGCAAAGAGAGAAAGAGAGCCAGAGTTGGGGGCCCAAGCAGGGGGGCGGTGAGAAACAGGAGCAGCTCAAGGCAGGAAACATCTGAAACTATTTTAGGAGAGAGCCGAAGGCAGAGAGGCAGGAAACGGGCCATTCTCTCAGAGGAACAGCCCTGAGCAGCGAGTAGGGTGGGGATCTGGCCCTATCCCCAGAACCAAGTCCAGGACTTGCAGGATGGAGTGGGCAGATGGACTGGGGGATGCTAGCTTCTCCCTGGGCCCAGGCAGGACCCTAACTCTGCTCTTACCTAGCTCCCTCCCCCACTCCCCTTCCCTCCTCCCACCTTCTACAGAATCCATTTGGCAGCTCCATTTGGTTGCAGGAAACTGCCAGGGAAGTGTGAGGGGCCCCTTTGGTGGGGACAGGGAGGGAAGAAAAGGTCATGGCAATGGGTCAGTTAGTGATGGGACCCCTAGGAAGCTTGCTGTTGTAACACTGGCTTTATCACGCCTCTGCTATGTAGTAGCTGGATGACTTTAGGCAAATCACTGAACCCCTCTGGTACTTGGTTTTCTCCTCTGCAAAACGAAAGGGTTAGAACGAGATGTTCTCTCAGTCCCCTCCCCCTTCAAATGCTGCAGCATTCTCTACACTTGCTACCTGACACATACTTGGATCCTTCCGATGCCTCTTTCCCCAGCCTCGGCTCCTGTTTCGTGAGAGACACGGCTCGGCCACACAAAGTCCCGTCCTTCTGGTTAGAGGCCACAAGCTCCTTCTGTATACCCTGGGCTCGGACCCTAGCCTCTCCGCAGGCTCTCACCCAGGCCTGCACCCCCTCCTCAAATCACACAGACACTGGCCTCTCCTAGAAGGGTCCTCTCACAGCCTGGAGGCACTGGCCTGTGTCAGCTGTGACCCAGAGGAATCTTTGACCTGGTCCCCACACCTGCTTGCTCATCTCACCCCCTTTCCCTCCTTCTCCCCAAAGGGCAGCCTCTGAATGGGAGGAACTGCTCCGGGTCTAGAGGGGTACCTTTCTGAGCAACCTCTAAGCTCGGATCTAGCTGAGGCCCAGAGCAAACTGAAGAGGAAGGGAATGAGCATCTCTCTATAGTGCCTACTATGTACCAGGTGCATGCGTGTTGAACTCTTTTTACAAATATTATCTCATTTGAGCCTCACAACAATCCTGGGAGGGCAGTACAATTGTTACCCCCATTCTACATTCGGGGAAACTGAGACTGACAAAGGTGAAGTGACTTGCCCAGGGTCATACAGCTAGTACGAGTCTGAGGCTAGATTTGAACTCAGGTCTTCTTGACCGTAGGCCCAGAGCTCTATCCACTGTGCCACCCTCTGAAGAGCATGAGGAGCATCTCTAATCCCCCTGGGGAAAGGATACTGGGATTTAAACGGCTACTGGAACAGACAGGAAGCTGATCTTCTGGTGGGCAGCAGAGAGTGAGAACCCTGGGGGTACCTCAGAAAGGAGAGGTTGGAGGCGGCCTGGATCCCCTCTCTTCCAGACCGGATCTCACCTGAGCTGGAGGTTTTTCTGGGCCTCTGGCCAGCGCCTTGAGTACAGGAGATGGGAATCCAGCAGTAACATGGTCACTGGAAGCTTGTAATTCTCCTGGGGGTAATGGAGATAGGACATAGGCCCTGCTGAGCCCTAACCTGGCCCCGTACATGTGGAGGAATCCATGGGGTGGGTTGGAAGCCACAGAGGGCACTGGTGGGGGGGGAGGGGGACAGGTAGGGGCAAGGTGTGAGGAAGAGACTCTTCTAGGGAGAATCTACTCTGTGGGTCCTGTCCTGAGAGGGGAGGGAAGAAGAAGCCAGGACCATTAGCATCTGGACCCGTGGGCATTGAAGGGATGGATGAGTCTGCTGGGAGAGGGGGTGTTTCTAAGGCAGATTGGGCATTGGAGGTAGGAGAGATCTGAGCCAATAGGGTCCAATCTGCTAAAGAAGGATGTGTCCCAAGTCCCTGGGCAACTCATCCATTCCCCATTTGGGGAGGGCCAGATAGAAGTCCATTGCTAAGGGCTACGTGACTGTGCATGAGATCTGGCAGACGGGTGGTGATTGGCTCACTTGGAGATAGGTGAGCAGGTCCTTCAGGGTCATCTCAGGCTGACCTGGGGCGGGAGCGGGCACTGTCCACTGGTCCCAGCATGTCCACTTTATGTCACGATACTGTTGGGTGAGCAGAGATGTGGGCATCAGCAAAGAGTCTAGACTCCACAGCAAGGCTTCAAATGAGTGGAAAGGCCCTGGAGCTCCTTCCTTCTGGGTTGCAGAAGTAACAGCTAGGGCTGAAGAGCCAGGCCCCAGTCTCCTACTCGGGAAGGGATAGAGTTGGACAAGAAGAACTTCCCTGACAAGTTCCTCGCCTCTTTGACTCCCTAGTGATTAAGAGCCTGGCTCAGGGGAATCTCTGGGAGCAGAAAGCAGTGAATGGGAAAGGAAGTGAAGCAAGAAGGAAGGGGCAGTAGCCCCCTCCTCACCCTGCTTTCCCAAGCCAGACCTCACCTGAACTGAACGTTCTGTGCCTTAAAACCAACACGTCTGAGATTAAATTCATCTTTTCCATGTACTCGCTGCTCTTTCTGACTTTATAGTTTCTCTCTGTGGCATCACCCAGTCCCCTATGCTGGAGTTACCTTTGAGTGAGGAAACTCTCCCTCACTTCTCACCACCAATCAGCTACCAGGTCTTGTCGATTCCAATTTGGCGACATCTCCCACCTCTATGCTTTTGCTTTGGCTGTCTCTCATACCTGGAATGCCTTCCCTCCTTATCACTACTTCTTAGAATACCTAATTTCCTTTAAAAACTCAGCTTAGGTACCGACTTCTCCACGAAGCCTTTGCTGACCCTGCAGCTGCTAATGCCTTCCCCACAAATTAGGTTAATTTTGTGTACATCTTGCATAGTCTTCTGTAAGTACATATTGACTCTCCTGAAAGAATGTTAACTCCTTGAGGACAGGGACCGGCGCACAGTAGGTGCTTAATAAATGTTTGTTGCTTGATTGAATATCTTCTGAATTTATCTCCATTTCCACTGGCACACTCTGGGACACGCCTTCCTTACCACTGCCTTAGATTACTGCAATGACCACATCACAGGACTTCCTGCTATCAATATCTCCCCCCATCCTTTCTTCTGCAACCAGAATCATCTTTTTAATGTGTATATCTAGGCATATCACTCCTCTGCTCATCAGCCTTTACTGGCTTCCTATTACCTTTTGAGTAAAGTTCAGTTTTCCCCATCCTCTATATGTGCCCAACCTACCTTCTCACAGAGTCTAGCCAAAACGGATGTCTTTGCTTCCACCCTGACTCCCCCAAACACCTCCGTGCCTTCACTCGGGCTCTTCTGTAAGCTTGCTGTGGCCTCCTTCCCCTATTAGCCTAGTGAGTTCCTATTTGTCCTTTAAACACTAACCAAAATTCCAGCTCCTCCAGAAAGCCTTCCCTTGTTATGCTGGGCTGGCATTGACTTCAGGTCTCACCTGACACTTCGTAGCTCTTAGTTCTATATTATAATTGTCTGTGCCTTATTTTTGGTAACATAAGACGGAAAGAGTCAACTAAATGATATCAAGGGTCCCTTCCCACTTTAGATCCTTTGAGCCTAAATGTATTCCCTCTCACCCCAAAGGGTAGACAAAGGGAATGCCAGGAAACCCAGGCCTGTGAGCTACTGGTGGAAGAAAGGGCAGTTCTGGAGTGGGGATGGGGAAGAGGGAAGGGGAAAGAAGCAGAAGGCTGAGAGTCCAGGAAAAGGGGACATTGAGTAGAGGGCTAGCTAGGTCAGTGTTCCTTGCTCCTCCCTCCCCAGGTCTGGCTCCTCAGTGGAGCCCGTCACAGGACATGGCTGTGGGGGCCATTTCCACAGGAAAAGGGGCTGCTCTGTCACGAAGGCTGGGGGGTGGGGTGGGGGTCAGGAGAGCTTCCTGAGGAAGTAGGGGGGAGGGGCAGCAGCTGCAAACCTTAGATAAGGAGCGTTTCTCCTCAAGTCCACGGCCGTCTAGCCAGCTCAGTCTCTGAGGTGCTAAGCCTTATCTCCCCAACCCACCTGATGGGAGAGGATCCCCCCCACCCTGGGGCGTTAAGAAGGAACCTGCTCCAGGGCTGTCCAGTGACATCCCTAGAATAGGGACACCAGGATGGTAGCTCCAGCTTTGGTTCTGCGGCTAACTGGCTGTGGAACTTGGGGCTGGTTCCTTCCTCTCTCTGGACCTCAGTGAGATGAGCTGACCTGAGTTCAAAGATCACTCTCTGTGAGATTCCATGGTTCTCAGATTTCACATTTGTGTGATCCCAGAGAAGAGATCCTAGGATTTAGAGTGAGATGCACCCTAGAGACCACCTGAGTCCAACACACATATTATGGGAGAGGAAGCTGAAGCCCAGAAAGGGAAAGGAATAGTTTCACAGTTAGGAGTCGGAAGATGGAGGTCTTCTGACTAGATCGCTTCAGAAGATACAAGGGACATGGGGAGGTTTTTAAGTCAGGGAACAGTGGGAAGTTTGTGGAAGAGAGGGATTGTGAGGGGTGACTGTCCTGGGGGCTCCTACCCTGGCTCATCAGAAACTCTAATGTCCCCATAGAATGACCAGATCTAGCCCTGAGGCTGGGCCCAATCTAGAGACAAAAGGTCCTGTGTGTAGGGGCAGGAAGGGGGCCCTAGGTTGCTCCCTGCTAACCCTTGCCCTGGGCTTTACACAAAGGCCCTCTGTGATGGGCTTGTAGAACTGAGGGGACATGAAGGAACGAAGACCCCAGGACTAGACAACAGTCGGTCCCTGTGCCCCTGACTCCTCTCGCATACTGCATGTGGGGGGAGGGGAGGTAGACAAGCCTTTCCAGTATTTTGGACCTTTCCCTTCTCTTTCTCCCTCTTCCTGCCTTTTCCACTCCCTCCTGCCCCTCAGACCCTGTTTTTCATTAGCTTGACGTAACGAGCTAATAATCACTTCCAGACTCAAATGCAACTTGGTTCCCTCTGCCCATCCCCAATACACACATTTATGCACACATGTAAGTACACATTGAGACATACAAACAAGGGCATGAATGTACTCACAAAGACATACATGCATATATGTACTCCATGTATATGAACACAGGTATCACCCATAGGGACTCCCTTGAGGCAAGGCAGGCCCTCCCATGGGCCTGGAACTCTGTTCACTCATCTGCCCTGGGCCCTGGCATGGAAGCTGGTGGAACTGAGACCTACTTTCCCCCCATCCCCCAGGGCCCAGCAGCTGGAACCAGGGCCTTGTCCAGGCCTATCTCATTCTCATCCTCTCTATGGGGTGGACTTGGCACTGACTGAACCCAGAGAAGGTCTCAGGCTCCCCTGTTCGCCCCTCAGAAGGGCTCCCTAGGGGAGGAGGCCTGAGGAGGGGGCTGACTGCCGGATGTCTGGCTACACTAATGAGTTAAAGCTGCGAGCTCTCCCCCCACCACCCACAGACCCCATCGGGTCTGACGGCTGCTTCCTGTGTCTGACAGTTCCCAGCCTGCTGCCCCCATCCCCCTAGCCTCAGCTCTTGTTCCCCACTCTGGCCCCTCATCTCCTCCCACCCCAGCCTGGCTCCCTTCCCCAAGCCTCTGGCTCCCAAACAGTCCCCCTTCTCCCCTTCTCATCCTTCCCAGCCTGGTTCTGTCCTCCCCCTCTTCAGTCCTCACCCATTCCCCCACCTTCCAGCTTCCTAACCTCCCTTATACATCAGCCCAATGAATTAGACTGGCAATTCAAACCCTTCTGGAAGTCTGGGAGAGAAAGGGGGAGATAGTGAAGAGGGGCTGGCCTCTACTCTTGACACTCAAGTTTGGGGGAAGTTCAGAGTGCATCAACAGAATGCCTCTTCAGGCAGGGATGGGGAGCTGGGAGTGATTGTACATCTGGAATCTCAGGGAGCTTCCTGTGGGGCCCCAATCTTCCCAAGATGCCTCTTGGACCAGGCCTAGAGCTGGAAACAGAGCAAGGTTCAAGAGTGAGTGGAGAATGAAGCATTTGGACACTAGATTAGAGATAGGAATAGGGACCTTGGCATGCAGTATTATAGTTAGGGATAGAGGGGGCACCAGAAGCCTTCTCATTAAGGAGAGAGGCTTCCTGGTGGGCTGAAAGGAGATGCTGCCAGGACGGACAAACTTTATCTAGAGTACACAACAAGGCCAAACCTGAACTGGTGTATGTGTGCATGTGTGGACATCTGGAGAGAAAACTCTCAGCCCAGAATAGCCAGGGCAAATGTTAGCTCCCTTTAGTCACTTAAGGAAACTTGTGAGTCACCCACAGGCTAGAGGATTTAAGAGCTGGACAGAATCTTAAAAACCTAGTCTGAATTGCCTCTCACTTTATAGAATAGGAAATGAGGCTCAGAGAAAAGAAGGGCCTTGTCCAAGGTCCACAGCTGAGATTTGAACCCAGGCCCTCTGACTCCTAAACCAATGCGCCTTCTATGGCACCAGCTGCCTCACCCAGTAGATGCAGGAGAATATTTTTATATACCCCAAAGCCACTTGGACCTCTACACTGGCATTTGTGTAAGCGCTCATACCCTTGGAAAGAAACACCTGCAGAAAAGCTCACCAGCCCCCTGAAGTGTCCACCAGGGATCAGAGTCAGGGAATCCAGGGACTTTGTGGAGGTTGAGGGTCCTAAATAGAAAGCTAGGAGTCAGCTTAGCTGCTTCTAGCCAGATGTGGTGACTTCCTACCATCAAGAAAGAACAAGTTAAGAAGGAAGCCCTAGACCAAGGGCAAAAGTTCCCTGGGGTCAGCTCAGAGAATGAGCTGATTCATGAGAAGCTAAGACTAGAGGCTCCATGGTCCAGGCCAGAATCATCCACGGACAAGGGGGGAGGAGGAGGGACAGAAGGAAGAACTGAGACAAGGTGAGGGGCAGGGATAGCAGAAGGGGCTGGGAGAATGACTGGGAGGGGGGAGACATCAATAGGGTCTGGACTGGGGTCAGAAGGAAGAAAGACTGAGTGAAGGATAAAGTCAAGGAAAGGCAGAGAATGATCTATGGGAATGGGGGAGGGAGAGGGGCAGGGATGGGGCTAAGGTCTGGGCCAAGATGAGAGAGGGGGACCAGATGAAGAATAGGGAGAGAGACAAGAACAGGGTCAGCAGTAAGGGGAAGATGACATGGATGTTAGGAAAGGGGAGAGGGTGCAGGAAAAGGCCCGAGGTGGGTAGGGATGAAAAAGAGGGACTAATGAGAGGAAGAGAAGAAGACTGGAGGCCACGGGGAGAAGACGAGGGGTTCCTGGCAGGGAGAGGGCAGAGAATGAGTCTTCACCTGTTGGATACACGCGGCCTTGGGAATCCAGCGAGAGAGGTGAGGCACAGCCAGGTGTATGTGGCTGTGGCGGTAGGAGCTAAGACAGTGATGCCCCATCACAATCTTATACAGCTCCAAGCCGACCAGTCCAGCCACTACAGCTGTTGTTGTGGCTATGGCTGGGATGATCTCCCCTGCAACCTTCTTACTCTGCAGAGGGATGGACATGGAGAAGGGATCAGCAGCTTTAGAGGTGAAGACATTTAGGGGATCAGGGCAAGGAGGGCTGGACCCTCCAGAAAAATGTAGAGCACATATGTGTCCAGGCCCCCCCACCCCGCTCCGCCCCCACCCGGGCAGAAAATGGATCCCTCTGGGTCCAGCTGGACTGGAGAATTTAACTTCTCCGTTTAGACACTTGACAGAGCCGGTGTAGAGAATCAGCGTATCTTAACACCTTAAAAGCTTGAGAGGACATCAGTAGTCATCTGGGCTCTAGACACCCCCAGTTTATAGCAGAAGACAGTGAGCCCCACAGAAGGAAGAGACTTGGACCAAGGTCACACAGCTAGTGATTGTTGGAAGCAGGATTAGAATCCTGTTCCTCTGACACCAAACCCAGAGTACTTTTCACTATAACTGGAGTGGATGTGAGGACCCTAGGATGGGGGGCGGTGTCCAACCTTGCTTCGGTCAGCTGGGGGGATTCCATAGTTCTCGGCCCGAAGATTGGATGCAGCCACAATGAAATCCATATGGAAGTTACTGTCGTCATCCTGTGCAGAGTTAGTCAAAACCCAGAGAAGTCTGGTGGGCTCTGGGGCTCTAAGCTGGGTCTAGTGACCCCAGGCCAGAGATGCTTAGTGTATTTACCGAGGCCTGTCTCTTACCTTCTCAAACAGCTGTGGCTCCAAGGAGGTTCCTGGCCATTTCACCAGAGCTGAGCGTAGTTCTTGTATGTGGTCAAGATCTGCAGCTGCAGGAAGAGAATAAAGAATGCCCTAAGGCTGAGCGCCCAAGCCCAGGCCCAGGTCCAGAATCTTCTCCCATCAGCTACTTTTTTAAAAATTTAAATTCTATATTATTTAAGACAGTTAAAAAAGAAACAATAAACATTAACACAAACAGCTATATATATATATATGTATATATACATGGTTAGTAGAATTCGTTTGTAAAAAATTAAATTTTATGGTTTTTTTTCCCAATTATCAAACATTCATTTTTTTTATTCCTCCCTCTTTCCATTCTCCTTCTTCCCACTATGGGGGAAAAAAAGAGAAAAAACAAAACCCCTGTAACAAAGAGGAGTAGCCAAACAAATTCCCATATTGGCCATGTCCAAAAACTGCGTGTCTCTCTCTGCCCTGAGGCGGGCTTTAATAGTTAAATAAAAGCCCTCGAGAGACAGAGTGGGAGAATTTTTAAACAAGGAGGGAGGTCTGAACTTGGAGTCGGGAGACTCGGGTTCAAATCTTGACTATGATATTTCCTAGCCACAGGATGACAGGCGAGCCACTGTTTCCTCACCTGTAACATACAGGTGTTCAATTTTCCTACTACCTACCTCCTAGCGTTGGTATAGGGACTTCTGTAAATCTTAAAAGTGCTCTAGGAAGCGACTTGTCGCCATCACTTTTATTATTATCAAGGTGCAGTGGAGAAGCCCTGAGCTGCTAGTCAAAAGAACTGAGTTCTACTCCTGCTTCTGTTGCTGAGGCACAAGTCACTTTCCTTCTATGGGTCTGTTTCCTTTACTGTATAACAAGAGGGTTTGTCTTGATGACCATGGAGGTCTTCCGTGTGTGATGTGCTGTGATCCTAGGACTGACGATCATGCTTCTTTGTCATTTCTGGGTGTGGGAGTCTGAAGTTATCTTTTGTAAACGTTGGGGTTGATCACCTATTAGGCTGAATCATTCTGATTGATTTTTGAAGATGATGGGAGCCTTATTGTTACCTGTTTGGATGGTGGGTTTTTGTTGGGGGCATTTTTTGGTCGTTGTTTATTTTTCCTAACACTAGTCAGTTTGGGTTCTCACTTCCTTCTTTTGTTAGATTGAATGAAGTCTAACATCTCTTTCAGGGCAGCGGGGTGGCACAGTGGATAGATAGCGCACCAGACCTGGAGTCAGGAAGACTCATCTCCCTCAGTTCAAATCCAACCTCAGACACTTACTAGCCGTGTGACCCTGGGCAAGTCACTTAACCCTGTTTGCCTGAGTTTCCTCATGAGCTGGAGGAGGAAATGGCAAACCACTCCAGTATCTTTGCCAAGGAAAAACCCAAAAGGGGGTCACAAAGAGTCAGACGTGACTGAAATAACTGAGCAACAACAAAGCAACAAGGTCCCTTGCAGCTCTAATTCCGTGACCCTACCATATGGGTGAAGCACTAACCTCCCCCTTCCCAACTCCCACTGTACAGTAAAGAGGACTTCTGACTGATTGAAAGTGGGGTTGCAGTTGCAGAATAAACCCATGACTTTGGGCCAGAAGCAACAAATGGACTCATTAATCTCCATCTCTTTAGGCATGTTTCAGGACAAGAGCTAACATTCTTGAGGGAGTAGAGAGAAAGCTGGAATGGGTCAAACTAATCCTGTCTTGAAAGAGAATAGTTTAGAAAGTTTAAGGGCCACTGAATCTGGGATTGAGTAGCTATAGGCCCACTTTTAACGACTTCATTTTTGTGTAGTTTTTTTTTTCTGATTTTGTCTTTTCTTTTATCTTTTTATCTTTTCTTTTTAAATGAATCATAGAAAGCTCTTTCTTGTGGTCTGAAGTATACAGATACTAAAAATCAGATTGATACTGTCATCGCTACTGGGAAGAGCCCTGACCCTCTACTACCTCAATATGGCTCACCTCCCTGGCCACCATTGCCCTATATCTCTAGGGTTCTCCTATTAGGATATAAACCCCTTGAGGGTAAGGACTGTCTTGATTTCATATTTTGATAGCCATTGCCTAGCCAGAAAGCACCTGGCACATAGTAGGTACTCAACAAATGCTTGCTGTTTGTTTGATGACTTCCTTCTCAAGTTCTAGCTCTCTTTCCCTGTGGACAGGAGTCATGTCTTCCCTATTAGATTTGGGACTTCTAAGGACAGATGAAGGAGGCACAAGCCCTTACCCCATTTTGCTGAGGCTTGTCCTAGCTCCTGGTCATTGGCAAAGATGGGGGTATGGGCCTGGAGGTGAAAGGCAGGCGATGGCAGCTTCTGAAGCATCATACATAATTCATCCCGGTCCTGGGAGCCCAGCAGTTTATGGGTCTTGGCATACAGGTTGGCAGCTGCCAGAATATAATCCACATGGGAGTCCTATGGTAGAAGCCAGGATCAGTGGGCCCTAATGTCACATGGATGTTTCTCTTTTGCCTATCTGATTGGATGTATGTATATATATTTAAATATATGTGTGTCTGCGTATACATGTCTGCAGTGTGTGTCTGTGCAAATGCTCCTAAGGAGTATTTGGAGAGTCTGTGTGTGTCCATGAGCATGTATCTCCATACACAGCTCAGTGTGTGTATGTTTGCATGTGTTCTTGTGCAATATACCTGCTTATATGTATATATATACATATATATACACACACATATATCTATATATCTGTGTGTCCTTGCATACCCAATACTCATGTATGCCTACGTGTCTTCTACTTCCATTGTATATATCTAGTATGTACGAAGTTGTTTTCAGGTCTGTCTTTTCCCCTCTTTGAGGGCAAAGATCACATTTCTTACTTTCTTTGTCTCCTCAGTGTTTAACACAGGGTTAAGTGAACACAGTAAGTGATTAATAAGTGCTTGTTGACTGATATATACATAGCCTGTGCATTTGTCTGTGTTCATGTATACATCTGTGTCTATGGGTCTATGTCTCTGCGTCTCTGTGTGGATCCTGATATGCCTCCCCTTAGGGGTTCCATTCCCAGGTCAGTATCATGGCCTGTCCGTAATTCTGGACAGATGGGGGAAAGGTGTGAGGTCCAGATCACAAACTCTTCAAGACTTGGGGAGGCAGGCATAGGCACTGAGAGAAGAGGTATGCTCAGGGCAGCTAGGTGGCGCAGTGAGTAGAGCACCGGCCCTGGAGTCAGGAGTACCTGAGTTCAAATCCGGCCACAGACACTTGACACATTTACTAGCTGTGTGACCTTGGGCAAGTCACTTAACCCCAATTGCCCTGCCTTCCCCCTAGCAAAAAAAAAAACCAACAACAACAAAAAAAAGAGAAGAGGTATGCTCTCCCCTAGGGATTAATTCTTGGCTTCCCTTCCCCACTCATCCCAGTTCTTTCACCCCAGCCTCCAAGCCCCTGCTCACCCTGCTGAGGTCAAACTCCAGAGGCTGGGGACAGCGTTTGGTACCAGACCAGAAGAGGACTCCTTCCTCATTCACCTAGAGAGTATGGGCAGGTCTGAATCTTTATCAAGAGTATGTTACTCTATGCATCATTACCGAGTCCTCCCTGCTCCCTCGGTTTCCCTCAGATACACAGACACACAGACACAGACACAGACACACACACGCGCGCGCGCGCGCGCACACACACACACACACACACACACACACACACACACACACCTGTTCCCTGCTCTCTTACCTTGTCATGGGGAAAGTACTGAAGAAGGTGAGTTATGCTGTCATGGAAGCAATGTTGCCAGCGACTCCGGGCCCAAACTACACAGTCCCGCCAACACTGTGGTGGGGTTAGGAAGGAAAGGCTTGCCGTCTTCAGATAATCTAAGGATTGTGGCCCCTCCATTTTTTCTAAGAAGTCTGGCTCCCTGGGAAGAGAGAATCCTCAATGCATAGTCCTAGGGTCTGGGCCCCTAGGAGCCAGGAACAGAGCCAGACCTCATGGGCCTTTTCACATGGGACCTGAACTCTGAGCTATTTCTCCCTCCCCCCTCCTCCATCATTCAAGTCAATGCCTTTAGCTCTGCTCCCACAACAGGTATTCTGATCCCTACCAACCTGTACACCTGGGCCCACGGGATGTGGGGCTCTTGGAGCCAGGATAAACACCATTTCCCAACCACCAGAGAACAAAGCTCAGTGATACCCAGTCCCTGGGGCATCCACTATTGCTGCTGAAGATCCCATCCCATCCCTTGCCTTCCACTGTCAAGGCCTTACTGTAGGTAACGGTTGATCATCTCTGCTGGCAATCTGAACAGCCCTTCAAACTCATTCCGAGCCCACTGTGCCAAGAGAATACGAGAAACAAAGTGGCTGGTTGGGACCCAGCCTGAGAGAGGTAGGTATCTTAAACTCTGTCCACACTCCCCCCTGCCCCCACCTTGTCCTGGAGCCTTTGGCTCATCTGGTCCAACCCTCCCCATTTTCAGATGATGACATTGAGGCCCAGAGAGATTAAGTGATCTGCCTAGGGTCACAGAGAGCAGGGATTCAGATTCAGATCCTCGGACTCCAAGTACTCCATTCTACTACGATGCCTCCCTCTCCCCTACTCCCCCTGCCTTTTAGAGACCCTCTTGTAAAGAGGAACAAGGCTCAGGTTAGAAGGAAGGCAAGGGTTCCAGGAAGTGAGTTAGTTACCTGTAGGGTGTGCTCAATGGTACTAGGAAAATGGTGTAGGGTACAGACAGGGTACGCAGTCCCAGCATCTTCGGACGGTGTGCTGTATGGCTGGGTCAGGGAGGGCACAAAGATGGCAGCACTGCCTTGGGTACCTTGAGTGCCTGACTCTAGCATTGGCTTCATATAGTGGACGCAGCGTTTGGACACATACTTACCTAGGAGTCAAAGAGTTGGAGAATGAGAGGGCACCAGGAACTGGGGACCTGAGAAGTGGGGACCAGGGGCTTCTGGGTGAGTACTCGGGGAACAGTCTAGTACCAGTATACCAAAGGCCTCTCCCCTTAGGGCAGCTGGTGGTGCAGTGGACAGAGTGCTGGGCCTCAGATCCTTACTAGCTGTGCGGACAAGTCACTTGACCTCTGTCTTAGTTTCAACTGCAAAATGGGCTTAATGATAGCACCTACCTTGCAGGGTCTTTATTTTCATTAACCTCTAACTCAAATTTAGCATTTCCTTCAATAATTTAAAAATGAGGTTCCGAGAGAGGTTCCATGGGCATGGTTGACCTAAAGGGTCCATAACACAAAGGGGAAGGAGCTTCTCTTCTACTTGGTTCTTAGTTTCTTCCTCTTCCTCTGTAAAATGAGGAGCATCGAACATGATGCTGTCTACGGCCCTTCTAGGTCTAAATCCTCCCCACAATGAGGATGACGTACGAGCCTGGAAGCTGTCCAGGGCAGAGGCCACACCGTCAAGGCTGGAGAAGAAGTCATCCCCAAAGACGTGTTCAGTGTCAGGACCCACTTCATTTGTGTATGTTGTCACAGAGAGATCTGGGTTCATACTTCTCACAGCTAGAGCTGCTGCTTCTGACTTGGGCTTCTGGAAGAAGGAGGTGGAAAAGCATAGGGGTGGACTGGGGTGGGGAGACCGGAGTTCTGCTTTTCTCTGTCTAGCTGGGTCTGGGAACCAGAGGTGCAAAGTTGAGGAGTTGGAGGGTACGGGGACAGAGGTAGCCCCTTTGGGGCTGAGGAAGCCAGGGTGTGGATCTTAGAGAATCCCCCTCCCTCAAGAAAGTGGAACCTTGAAGGTGATGGGAATGGGAGCTGAGTCTCCCAACTCACATTTAGGTCCTGTGACCGGAAGAGGAACTGCCTGCTGAGATTGGAGAGCTCCACAGTGTCCATGTCGGTGACAGTGATGCCCCCGCCCTGCCCGGCTCCTAACCCCAGCATCGCAAAGGTCTTGAGGAGCTCACAACCAATGGCCCCTGCCCCCACCTACCCAGGAGAAAACAGGCCTTGTTGGGGTTAATTTCCCCAAATGACTAGCTATTTGACCTCGGTAAGTCACCTATCTATTCTCTGAGATAAAGGGAGACTGTTGTACTAAATGACCGCTAAGGGACTTTGCACCTCTGAAATCCTGTGACTCTGACTCTTCACCCACCTCCGCTCTCCATGGTCCCCTGACCTCCTCCAAAGCTCATTTCCTTGACTCCACCCTGCCTGGCTTCCCATGTCCTGCTCCTTCCTCCGGTGACCTTAGAGATGGGTAAGATAGTCTCCCCAGAGTTTGCTGGGCTATGGGCTCAGGGTCTAGGAGCCCAGACCCTGATTTCAACTTCCCGATTCTGCTTGGGGCTGTCAGGACAGGAGACTCACACCCATAACAGCCTTAAGCAATCACACTTCCCAAGAGGCTCAGGCTGGATGAGAGAAAAGAGCCTCCCCACTCCAGGCCTGGCCTATGCGAGCCTGGACCCCTGGAGCCCCAGACCCCTTCCTGCTCACCAGGAAATAGCGCTGCTTGCCCAACTTCTCCTGAAAATCATCCCCAAACACAGCAATCTGTCCATCATAACGACAATCTCTCTAAAGGAAGATTTGAGATGGGTATGGGGGAAGAGAGAGAGGGAAACAGGTGACGACCAAAATATGACTTCCACTGCTATTCACTGACATGGCAGCCAGAAGACCTGAGTTTCAAGGTCCCTCACTGCTCTTGGTAGGGTTTCCTCATCTGTGAAATGGGTATAGCCTTCCTAACAAGGTTGTTACAAGGAAAGTGCTTTATATAAAGCACTATATAAATACCAACTGTATATACTTAACACATATAACAGAACTCTGTTCATGAATCATGATGGCCACAATAACAATTTTCCTCAACTTTGAGTGAATCCTGTCCTTCTGTCCCCACTAGATCTGGGATTCCTTGGGATTGTTTCCTTCTTTCTATTCTACCCTTCCCTTCCCTGAGGTCTAACACAGGAGCTTAGACCCCAGGAAGACGTTCCCCTCCATCATCCCTGCCCTAACCCCCTGAAGTACTCACTGGGGCACATGCCTCTGGTCTCAGTGGGGGCTCTCCATCTCCGGGCAGACATTCAAGAGCATCAAAGTACAGCCACTGGTCCAGGGGTATGAACTTCCCTGAGGCTGCCTGGGAAAGCCCACATCATTAGCTACCCCTCCCCACCAGCCTTCCACCCTCCCACCCTTATTCCTCCCTTCTACTGCTCCACAGAATCAGCTCTGTTTCTCTCCCTTTCTAATAGCTCCTGGTCCTTGAAACCGCCTTCCTCTTGGTGTAGTGAGCATAAGCTTAGACTCAACAGAGATCTGGGTCTGAATCAGGATGCCAATATCCACTAGCTGTGCGATCGTGAGTGTTATCACCTCTCTGAGCTTTGGTTTCCTTATCTGTGTCATAGGAAGGACAACAAGAATGCTCCTACTTTTCTCCCAGGGTAGTCATGAGGAAAGGACTTTGAAAACTAGGCAGCTAGGTGGCATAGTGGATAGAGTGCTAAGATCCCTTAGAAATGGTCTCTAAATTCTAAGGTGTTGCCAGGCAGAAGGGGCTCAAGGATATTGGAGGGCACAGAAGTCTGGGACTAGGATCCCCTCTGGCGGCCCCTTCTGGTTATTGCAAGCTAGTGGCTCCCCAGCATTTGTCAGGGGCTACCTGGATTCTCTGAGTACGGTCCCTGGCTCTCACCTTCAGCATCTCTTGGGCAGCCATCCCGCCAAATATCGAGTTGATGGGACTCAGGTCCCCAGTGCTGGTCATAGCGAATGCCTTCACTAGTGCCTCATCAAGGGGCTCATTCACCTTCTTGTCATCATCTCCCTGAAGGGGTTCTAGGCCCTGGGCCAGGATCACCAGCTCATTTGCATCCGCCTGCCCAGAAGGAGTAGGTGATGAAGAGAAAATTCTTTCTCCAAGCTCCACCCAGCCCCAGCTCTCCCTCCAATCACCAAGATTCTGAGGGTTCCAGGGCAACTTACCAGGTGCCAGGGCCTGGGGAGGCGGCCAGTCTGAGCCTGGTACTTGTGCAGTGCTCGGAAGGCCTGATGCAAACAGCGGGCACGTTGTGTCTCCTGAAGGCTAGATGCCATGATCCTGGGCTGGTACAGTGATAAGGGCAAGGCGTCCTAGAGATGGGAGGAGGGGACATCCCACCTTTATCTAGACCTCACTCCCTCTGCTTCCCTGCCCCCGACCTTTTAGGTCAGAACTTCTCGGGGCATCAGCCTCTCCCTTTTCCCTCAATATGCTAAGTCCCCATGCTTAAGGGCTTAGGTCTCAGGGTTTAGAATCAGAGCACTGGAGTTCAAATTTGACCTTAATCAAGTCATATGAAGCAATGGGACTGGAAGTTCACTTAGGTCTTTCCCAGCTCCAAATCCGATGATCCTATGGTTCCTTGGCGGAGGAAGGGCCTGTCTCTCACCCCCTGCCCCCACACAGACTTACCAGTCTCCCTGACCCTCATTCTAGCCCCTGGTATTCCCTCCTTTCCAAGGACTACTCACATAGGAACGGGTCTGAGATCTCTTGACCTCTGTGATGGCTCCACTTCGTAGGTAGGGGGAAAAGGCTGAGGTATCCCCAATCTCGAGGGTCCATTTATCTGCCAAGTTTTCCTGTCAGCACAATGCTTGACCCTACCCCACTACCCTAGGAACTCTGTCTTGGAGTCATCCTGGCCTTAATTCCTGATGGTTGAGAGTACTAGTCCCTAGAGGCCAACAGGACATAGAGGAGATGCCCGAAGGCAGGTGCCATGTCTCCCACGTTAGTCCAAGGAGCTCCCTGAGGGCAGGAATCATTGTTCTTCTTCAGACTAGGAGGTCCCCAAGGATTAGAAACCCCCCTTTGGGTTAGGGACTCCATAAAGGGGGGGCAAGATTGGGCACTTTCCCAAGCTTGGGAGCTGACTCTGTCCTATAACTCATACCCTCCCTCCCTCTCTCTAACTCCATTCCCCAATTCTGGGATTTTCTCACAATCAATACACACAGGACTGGGATGACTTACCTCGAACTCGGATGGGCCGAGCATCACAGTCATTGAGCTCTGTCATGCCCTCGACTCCAGAGAAGGTCACCCAGTCCCCATCCTGGAAACGATGGCCATTTTCTTCAAGAACAGTGAGTATACCAGGAGAACCCTAAATATGACAAGACTCAGGTTGCCTATGTCAGTGCCCTCTGCATGGGGGGCCCTCAGGCCACTCTTCATCCAAGGCCGTAGCAGTTAAGATTGTGGTTGGTTAACACCCACCTGAGAGATGTGCCGGATGTTGTTCTCTAGGGGTTCAGCTTCACTAGGGTCATGGATGATGAATTTCTCACCAAAGTCACAGAAAAGTTGCCTGGGAAAGAAGGAAGGGGAAAACAGGGCCATTGAGGCAGCTCCTGGTAGCGGGTGCTTTGAGCGGCATGGGGCACAGATGAATTCAGTTAAGGAATTCAAAATATTTATCAAGCCTCTATTCTAGGTCCAAAGCATCTTGCCTGAGGATGGGGAAATACAGAATATAGATACAGGACTCTTTCATGAGAAGCTCACAGTCTAGCTGCAGAATGCTGTAAGAGACTATCTCATAAAAAGCGCATTAGAGAGGAGCAAGCAAAATGTGGTGTGAAGTCTGAGAGGGAGATAATTAACAATGAAATCAAAGAAAGCTTCAAGGAGTTGACTTTGAGGTGAGTTTTTGAAGAGCCAGAGCAGGGCGAAGGTTATCTTAGGCTAGGCAAGTATGGGGTTTGGAGCTAGGAGGAAAACAGGGAATGGACCTTTGACGTTACTCACCCTGCCAGGCCCCGAGTACTGGCCACCAGGAAGTGCACCCCATGCTCATGACAAAGGCTTCCCACCTGCAGCTGTTCTTCTAGTGTGGAGTCCGTCAGTACCACCACCTGGGGGTCCTTGGAACTCAGCATGCAGCCTGAGCCAACCAGGCCTTTCACTCCCATCCCACCACTATAGGATCTGGACAGGAACCCCCAACACATGCCAGAAGGAATTGAGGAAGGGTCTAAAGATGGAGCCCTAAGATCCGGAGTTCCATGGATGGGACTGTGGGGGAGGAATCTCCTGGTCTTTTATGGAGGGCAGGTGGGGGCCAGTTTAAAGGAGAAGCATATACAGGGCTTGCCATTTTGGGAATAGACCTGCTGGTTTGGAGGACAGGATGGGCTGGTGGTACCTGGAATCCTCGTAACACAGTCTCAGTGAGGGGTCCATCATAGGAGTTGAGGCACACATCACTGTTGAGCTGGGCTAGGTGGGGCAGAGAGGCTTTGGCCCTGTTTTGTCCTACGTTCTTCTCTGACAAGAAGAACTAGGGGAGAACATGCCTTGGGGTAGTAGTGGCAAGAGAGAGAAAAACATTCTTCCCCTGTAGCTCAGACCCCACACCCAGCTGGGCTCTTCAGCTGCTACTGCCTTTTCCCTAACAGGTCTCTTTGGATCTGACCCTTCCTTACTTGGGAAGCAAGATCTATCCAGCAGGTCGGACTAGGGTCATGCAGAGTGAGTCTGCCCACTCCGGCCAGGACTAGGTTCTTGGCAATCTCGACACCCAGCCCCTTCATGCCAGATACCAGCATGGAAGAGCCTCGTAGCCTCCTCATGGCATCTGTGCCCAGAACATACCTTGAGGGGTGGAGAGAGTTGTGGTCAGCTGATCAGCCTCCCATTCCTGCTACCCAGCTCCCCTTCTAAAAAGATGGTTTAAAATTTGGCTTCTTGCCAACCTGGGCAGTCACACACTCCACACACCCCACCCCCACCCCCAATCATCTTGTACTTACAGCTGTCGGGAATACAGTTGTTCATTGATATCCAAATATGCCTTGAGGTCACTCATTCTCCTGTATTGACCCCCGCTCGCTCAGATACCCAGCCAGACACTCAACCAAACAGAAAAAAACACCCCACCCCCACCCCGACAGACACCCAGTTAAATCCTACTGGTCAAAAACCTAATCCCCAGACGAGCTACAGACAGCTGGTCAGTGTTGGTCCTAAGCTTCCAGAGGTGGCTCAGAATGATGAAAGCCAATGTCTCCCCACTCTTCTCCCTTTATTTCCCTTCCTAGGACTGTCCTGTGTCCAGGCAGCTGCCTCTGTTCTGGACGTTCCCTCGTCCTTCACCTCAGGGCTCTGCTCAGTTAGAAATAAAAAGGAGCAAAGAGAAAAGTAAACAGGGCTCAGCTGCTGCTCTCTGTTCCCTCCTCCCCTTTTATTTTCTAGGGAAGCGAAAGTGAAAGCCTGACAATGATACTTAAGGACCCAGTTAACTTGTTACTTTCCTTATCAACCTGGAACTACCCCAGTGCCCAAAGGGAAACAGCGGAAGAACCAACACACTACCTTCGTTAGCTTGGCATTAATCCAGCTGACGTCATTCCCCTTTACGTATTTCCTCCATTCAAGCCAGACTAGGTGACTTGGCTATTCTCCAAACTCGGCCTCCTCTCACCTCCACGAAGTCCGGGCTGGCAGGGGCGGGGGTGAGCCCAAATCCTCCTCACTTCTACCTCACAGAGTCCCTTAGCTTATCTGCCACGGCTATGGCCTCTCCCAAGTCCCCTAGCCGTTCTTGCTACCTTCCTGCTGCTCAAATAAATGGTCACGTACCTCTCACCAGTTTACATGTGGTTCCCCAAACTCACTAGCGCACTTTCCTCCTTGTGGGGACTCATTAGTTTGTGTTACTAGCATGCAGCATACCATAAGGCCCAGAGTGTCAAACACAAATAGAAAGGGATCTCTGCAGGCCACATATTGACCTAGAAGACCGCAAATTAACATTCTTTGTGTTGCATTGTATTTCTATTTATTTTGTGAAATATTTCTTAATTACATTTTAATCTGGCAGCATGTTTGACACCTCTGCAGTAAATGCTTAAATTGGTTAAGACTGGGCAGAGGACAGGGTATCTTTTTATATATATATATATATTTTTTTTTTATTTCACTAAATATATCCTAATTACATATAAACAAATTTTTAACATTTTTTTTAACATTTTGAGTTCCAAATTCTCTCCCTCCCTCTTGTTCCTACTCCTTTTTTTGATATCAATTATGCATGTGAAGTTATGTAAAACATACTTCCATGTAGAAAACACACACAAAAAAAATAAGGTTTAAAAAGTGTTTCAATCCACATTCAGAGAAGTGAACACTTGTTGGGAATGGTGAGATTCAGTGTGTAATCATTACCATAGGTAGTTGAAGTAGTCATTGGTTAGGTCAGATTTAAGGAGACAGGAATTGAGGGGAGCATCCATATGGATGATGAAGTCCCTCCATATAAGGACAGGAGTTAGGGGTCGGAGAATAAGGGGGGTGTGCGCGTGAGAATTAGCAAGGGGGGTGCTGGTGGTGGGGGGAGGTCTCTTCAAGAACTAAGGATGAACAAGAATAACCAGGGTTCTGCATGAGGTCTCTGCAAAGAGGACTCCGACAGGTGATATGAGTTAAACCTCGTCACACATTTCATACACATATGCTTCACTACTGTTTAAGCCTACTCCTCCTCCCAAGGATGCTGAGTGTATTTGTGGGAAGGTGTGAACCCAGTCCTTACGAGGTTTTGCATTAATCACCTCTTTACCGTGTTATCTGAGTAGTAGTAGCTGCCCTCTGGGGAAATGCTATCATCATCGTCTTCTTCCTTTTTTTCTCTCCTCCATCTTTCAAAAAACCAAGACAATTTATTTTTGTCCTGTGCAGTTTTCATTTTGATTTCTTGAAATATAGCTCTGAAAAACAGGCTTTAAAAAAGGAGCCCATTGCTTTGTTTTAATGGAGCTATTTGACTATGCCTTTAAACTCAAATCCTTCTGGCTTTCGTTGAGTGGCCAACAGGCCCAGCCCAAGCCTGTAGAGCTCATAGGTTTAGGTATGGATGGCTTAGAATGAGTGTAAACAGCAATTGTTTTCTGTTCCAGAGAGGGTAAGGACACGGCTTGAGGGGATGGCAAAGTTGAGGGAATCCTTTCACAAAACTTGAGACACTTGAAAATGGTTGCAAATCGAGGGGAAGGAGGGAGAGAGTGATTAGAGAAAGAACGCTTTCTGGAAACAGAAGAGGACTGTGTGAAAGGCAGAAGTGGAGGAGTTAGTTTTCAGATGATGAAGGGGTTTTGAGATGAGGAGGGACATTGAGCAGACTCACAGGAGGTCCAAAGGGCTGAGCTGTTTCAGTGGAGGGGTGCCGCCCATCCTGGGGAAACCCTCTCTAAAGGGGTTGCAAAGTCTACACCAGGCTCAAAGGGCCCAGAGAATCATTTCTCGCTCCGGTGAGTTAATTTTCCCCACACTGGTTGTGGCAGCAGCATAGAGTATCACAAACAAAAAAGCTTGGGCTCAGCCCTGGAGGTGAGGGAAAGTCCAGGCTACAGGGACAGAGGTGTTGGGTAACACCAGTGACCCAGGCTTTGTATGGGGTGCTGGATCATAGATTTGGAGTTGAAAGGAACTAGACCATTCAGGCCATTTTAAAGACGAGGAAAAAAGACCAAGAGGGTTGATGTGACTAGACTAAGGTCAGACAGGTAGGAAATAGCTGAACTAGAGTTTGAATTTAAGACTTGTAACTGCAAATAATGTTCTTGCAATAGTTCAACCCCTCTTTGTTTTATAGATGAAAACACTGAGTCTCAGGGGGAAAGAACAGAGAACCTGGGTTCACTGCCCCTAAGCCCAGGACTGTAGGCAGACACCTGGGCACGAACAGCTGGTGCCAGGCAGGTCTTGGGGCAGGAGGGCAGGAATGGTGACCTGGAGAGAGAATGGCCAGGACAATGGGAGCTCCCTGAGGGCAGGAAGTTGTGTCTGTATCCTGGGATACAGGATGCTTGCAGACTTCACTAGATCCCCAGTGCCCCTCAGGGTACCACTCTCAGCTTTATCCTACCCTCCCAGCCCTGGGCCTTGGGCAAACAATGGTTGGTCCTCTGGAAGGTCTCTAAAAGTTTCATAGTATTTAGACATAGTATTTACCCATATGGATAATCTGCCTGGAGTGGTAGGCAGGTCAGGAGGCCCTGCCTGACCTTACCTCATCTTCATTCTTGTCTTGACTCCAACTCTGTTCACAAAGCCTTCTCTCCCTCCAGGAAGGAAATCTCCTTTCTAGCCTCCCCCCTCTTTGTCCTAGATCCTAGTGGGTGAGACAAAAGGGACCACAGAAGCTAATGGTGGGTGACTCCCAAAGCCCCAGTAAAATACCTCTTTCAAAATGATGTTGGAGATGTGGGAAAATTGTAACAATAATGCATTGTTGATGGAATTGTGAACTGATCCAACCATTCTGGAAAGCAATTTGGAATTATGCCCAAAGAGCTATAAAACTGTGCATACACTTTGACCCAGCAATACCATTTCTAGGTCTGTATCCCAAAGAGATCATAAAAATGGGAGAAGGACCCACACGTACAAAAATATTTATAGCAGCACTTTCTGTGGTGGCAAAGAATTGAAAATTGAGGGAAAGCCCATCAATTGGAGAATGGCTGAACAAGCTGTGGTATATGAATATAATGGAATACTGTTGTGCTATAAGAAGTGATGAGCAGGAGAACTTCAGAAAAACCTGGAAAGACTTGTATGATGAACTGATTCTGAGTGAAATGAGCAAAACCAGGAGAACACTGTATACAGTAACAGCCACACTGTGCGATGACTGACTTCGACAGACTTGGCTCTTCTCAGCAATGCAAGGATCTAAGACAACTCCAAAAGACTCATGACGGAAAATGCTTCCCACATCCAGAGAAAGAACTATGGAGTCTGAATGAAGATTGAATCAGACTATTTGCTCTCCTTTTCTTTTGTTGTTTTACTTCTTCTTTCTCATGGTTTCTCCCATTGGTTTGAACTCTTCTTTACATCATGACTAATGCGAAAATGTTTAATAAGAACGTGTATCAGAGCCTATATCAGATTACATGCCATCTTGGGGAGGGGGAAGGAGAGGAAGGGAGAGGGGAGGAAGAGGGAGAAAATTTAAAACTCAAAATCTTATGGAAGTGAATGTTAAAAACTAGAAATAAATAATTATATTTTTAGAATATTTTAATATTTTAAATTTTAAAATATATTTTTAAAAATAGCCCCTTTCCTGAGTGCCCCTGACAGGAGGGCAGCCCTATTTCCTTCTTCCTGGTCACAGGACAGAGAGCCAATTGGCTGGGCCTAGACACCTTTATCTTCACCTCCAGAAAACAAAAGTACTCAGTCATGCCCACACGTTTGTGAAACTACCTTTATTTTACATGGATCCTCACAAGAACACTAGGCATGGCCCATGACACTCCATGGCAAGCCTATCACCTCCACAAGAAAGCAGGCTGTCCTCGCTTCACTCTTCTCTGGGCTGACCAGGACAGCTGAAGTCACAAAGGCAGAGTGTCTGCTGAAGGGGACTGGGCTAGCTAAAGGGGCAGAAGAGACTGGACCCACATCGGCCCCACAGGGCCAGAGGGAGAGCGGGTCTGGGCTCTGGGCTCCATTTTGGTCCCAAGGAAGAAAGACTGCACTCTAATCAGGGAGTATTTGGGTGCAGGATGAGGGGTGAGGTAAGAGAATCAAGGCCTTGAGCTTTGGAGGAGTTAAAATGTACCACAATCTAAGCTGCCTGAACCTAGAAGGCAAACCTGCCTGAACCTAGAAGGCAAAAAGAGGTAACACAGGGAAGGGAGGGAACTGCCATGGGAACTTTGCTGCTTATGGCCCCTGCCTCCGATGCTCATTCATAAGCCACCATAGGCCTGGCCAGAGCCAGCCGCACATGCTGTGAGGGTGCAGAAGGAGTCCCCATTGGGGACCTTGAGCAGTAAGTGCCCTGGGTGGCTCTCTGGGCCCCCAGTGATGGCAGATGCTGCACTCTGTGTCGGTGGTGCCTCCACCTAGTGGGCTGCAGGGTTTACAGGAGCTGATCCCCACTCCTGCTTCCACACATCCCCTGCCAATAGGCAACCCTGTCTCTCAGACGCCTGGAGAGCAAGGGAGAATGCCCAGTGGCCTTTTCGTGTGTCCTCTGGCCCCAACATGGGCCTCCAGGTTATCTCAGGAAAGTATCCAACCTAGCCTGGACAGAGGAAGCTGCTTTCCTTGACACTGCCTTGCGCCTGGGCTTAGGCTTTACAGGTAGTGGACGGATGACAGAAGGGTCAGTCTGGAAAAAAACTGTGGTCAAAGGAAAAGTCCAGGTATCTGGAGACAGCAGGGAGAGGGGCTAGAACAGAAAAAACCTCTGCTCTAGGAGCACACATACACAATGCCCACACTAGCCGAAGGTACAAGAAAACCACCAAGAAGTGCTGATGAAATACTCCTTCCTCCTCTCAGCAAAGCAGGGCAGAACCACAAAGTCAGAATGTGGTGAGATTCTTGGTTACAACAGAGTCACCTAAAGAGGTGTGAGGACACTTAAAGAGGAAGTGACTTTGCTGTAAAAACAAAAGGCAGCAGTAACACTCTTAAAAAACCAAAAGTTCAGCTCTCTCAATCTGCTTGTCCACAGCCAAGAGGTGAGAGCAGTCACTTCTCCCGAGGGAGGATCCGGAGGCCACCCAGTCAGGACACCACTGGGCCCACAACTACAACTCTCCTGGGCCTCGGTCATATCATACACATGAAGTATCAGCCCCCTGGGTCTCCTCTGCTCCCTGCACTCTGGCTGGCCGGGTGGTTGTGGGCAATGTGTGGGAGGGGATCAGATGGTTGCTACGTTGTATCCCCAGGGGTAGCCCTGGCCCCTCCCCCAGCTCCCCACAGCAAACTTGGGGTCAGAGAAGAAAGGATACAGGTTGAATATACTTGCTTCTTCCTCCAAGTCCATCAAAGCCCGTTCTTACCTACGGAAATACAATAAACACATATGAGCGCCTACCATATACAGCACATGGGTTCTAGGAGAAATAAAAAGCTTCGATAAAAGATCGGATCCCCGTTTGATGCCTTATCATCATCATGGTGAACATTTACATAGCATTTTGAAAATCTGCGAATCACCTTTGTACTTATTATTTCATTTGGTCCTCAGAAGAACCCTGTGAAGTAGGTTCTATTATTATGCAATTTTACAGATAAGGAAACTGAGGCTTGGAGGGACATCTAAGTGTTATGGAAGTAGGATTCTAACATAGGCCTTTCCTTATTTTCAAATCTAGCACTTCACCATCAGGAAGATAATTAAATACTGACTGTGAAAGAGGTAGGAGCCAGAAAGAGGAAAGAAAGGCTCTGTAGGAAGGGGATGAGGTGAACAAGGCCTGGCTGCTGAGCTGTCAGCCCCAGAGTCAGTCAGTCTGGCCCTGGCTCAGCTCTTGGCCCAACAGGGAGGAGGATGCCCATCGACCTCCCCTGGGGAAGGCCATGAGGCATGAGGGGGTGGGCGGCAGTTCAACACCCACAGGGTCACTCTAGGAAGGGAAGTGGCCCACCAGACTCACAGTTCCACTATTCCTGCACGGGTCCCCCAGGTTGCCGAGGGGTCTCTTCTTGCCCAGGACAGCATTCCGAATGAATGAGGGAAAGTTCCCCACCAGCTCATCATCTTGTTCTCCAGCCCAATGCTGATCTCCAAGAGAAAGACCATTCACCTGCAGGGGAAAAATCCAGGGCATAGTTAAAACCTTGGACGTATAGGTCAATGCATATCCCCAGAACCTCAGGGGATTTGGGAGGAAGAATCTTATGAACCTAGAATGTTAGGACGGGACAACCCTAAGAGATCAGCCAGCACAACCACCTTGTTTTAAAACTAAAGCCCTATGGGAGGTCAGTGACTTGTCCAAAGTCACCCAAAACTGGTTCTTAGGAAAACCTGAACTAGAACACAGGTTTCTTACCAAAGCTCTTTCTACCATGCCACCCTGTGAACAGAGAGAGAATCCCAGAAGTAGACCCCCCAGTGTCCTAGAGTGGTTTTCCCTTGAGTCTTCAGGGGCCAGGCTGCTACCGGCTGCTACTTGTGTTTTAGGGCTGGGAGGGAGAAGAGCAAGAGAGAAGCACAGGTCTTAGCTGCTGTTGGGGCATGGAAATATCATGCTGGTCCAAGGAGTCTTTGAGAAAAGAGAGCTTTAGGGTTAGAAGCAGACCCTAGAGAGCACTTAATCCACCCCTTCAATTTTATAAACTTTTATTTTTTTTAATGAATTTTTTCTTTTTTTCTTTTGGAGGGGGGAAGGCAGGGCAACTGGGGTTAAGTGACTTGCCCAAGGTCACACGGCTAGTGTGTCAAGTGTCTAAGGCCGGATTTGAACTCAGGTCCTCCTGACTCCAGGGCGGGTGCTCTCCTCACTGCGCCACCTAGCTGCCCCGAGAAAGGTTTCTCAACCTCAGGAAAGGACAGAGTGTGACAGGCTGCTGGAGCAGGATCTAATTTATCTCTTCATATAGAGATATCATTGAATGGTGAAGTGTGGCACAATGCAGTGAGGCTGGGCTTCAGTGTCCTCAGCCAATGCACACTAGTTGTGTGATCCTGGACATTATGTAACTGTTGGGAAACGCGGCTTCCTCATTTATAAAATATTCACACTGCCTACTCCACAGGATTGTTGTACTTTGTGTATCTTAAGGCACTATATAATAATGATGTTTCCATTCTATTGTTTATGTAGATAAAAAGAAAAAGGGGAAAACAAGTTCTTGGGGCCATGAGGGTGGGGGAAATTTTTTAAATAAAGTTTTGTTGATGCTTTTTTATTTCCATACCAGTCACGTCCTATATACCTTTGTGTCTCCCAGCCTGGGAGATGAAAATTCTAGGCTCAGTCAACAAGAGGGCCAGGTACATAGTAGGCACTTAAGCTAAAAACTTGTGATTGACTGAATAGATCTATCATGTTTAGCTTTACTCATATTCAGTAGAAATGATCTGGTTCATTCTGTATGCTTCCTATTTGAAAAAATTCACCTGTACAAGACTAAGAAAGAATACTAGGAGGTGGTGGGAGTTCTACCTTATCCTTGGAAACTTTTTTTTATTAAAGGAGGGTGGGCAGGACAGACTGCTATTTGGGAAGGCTCAAGTCTGGACTCGATTACATAATAATAATGTCTTACATTTGCATAAGACTTTATAACTTTCAGTTCCAATATCTCATTTAAGCTCCAGAACTGAGGACACAAACAGAAAAGCCAAGACAGTGCCTGCTCTCAAGGAGCTCATTTTCTAATAGAAGGATTCTATGTCTAAGAGGTCACAAGATCACAAAGGAAGTAGCAAAGAAAGAAGTAAAAAACTCCAAAGTGGGACACAAGTCCAGCATTCCTTCCCTCACTATGGTGTTCCTCACCATATTCTGTGTGGTGAGAGCGCTCTCTCACATAGAAAGGCTATCTAACCTACAGAACTCAGACATACTAGCTTTAGAGGTGAGAGAAGCACCAATGTAAAGAGTCCAAAGCTGGCCAGGACAGGATAGCTCTTAGCCTTAACATCTGGCGATCCTCCTGGTTTTGGAGGAGTCTAGGACAGGTCAGTTCCACAGAAGAGAAAGTTGAGATGTCTTACCTTTGTGGGGTCTTTATTGTCTTTTCTGGAGATGCCAGGAGTCAGGGAGCTGCAAGAAAAGCCAACGAGAGCTCGGAGCTTGTTGGGGGGGGGGGGGGCGGCTGCGAAGATCGTCTAAGCTCTGCTCAGAGTTGGCTGCCAGAGGCTGGGGGCCATCATGCTAGGTCTAGCAAACCCTTGGACCTTCACCAGGCAGGTTCCTCCCCAAATTATTTTGACAGAAGGGGAGAGGCTTGCTTGCAGCCCTTTGTGATACACCTTTTGGGAGCTGGCCTATAAGCTTCTCAGCATAGCAGCTACCCCCAGAATCATCCACCAGGGGGCACCTTCTTTACAGGTTTGCTGAGGCTCTGGGTACAGCTTCATTTATTCCTTCCCTTGACATCCACAAAGGATCCAGCTAGGCTTGGTATTTTCTGCTAGCAAAAAAGTGCTGAAGGGGGCAGGGGGATGAGGAGAGTCACAACATTTTAAAGACATCAAATAAAAGGTTTTCTTCAGTTCTACTGAATTCAAACAGTTGTTCTCAGAATACAGAGACCATGTCTGTGGTGGTGTTTGCTTACAAAGATCATAAAAGTTATACCCAGAAGGTATCTGAGAGATCACTTTGAGCTCTATACCTCTCATTTTACAGATGGGAACACTGTAGTCTCTATTTGTTTATCTTTTCCTTCAGGCGTCTAGGCCGTTGCACTTTTGGGGCCCGTTTCTCACAAGGACACTTAAAGGACCCATCTATTGAACCACTGGGCTTGATAAAGTACAGATAAACCTTCTTATTTAGTTCCTTTCCCCCATGCCTGGAACACACACACCTTCCACATCACTACCTGCTGAAATATCTCCTTTGAGGCTGTTAAGATGAGCCTGCATCAGCATTCTTCTGGCCAACAACTAAAAAGGATTTTTTCCCTCAAATTTTCCTAGAACTCTTTGCTTAGGTCTCTTTAGCTTGACCACAAGATTTTAATCTTGGATCAAATTTCATTTGTGCACGTCATATATCCCATTAGATTACAAATTTCTTAGGGGCAAGGGCTCTGTGGTTTCTCATCTTTGTCTCTGCCCCAGAACTTAGCATTAGGTTCTCTGTACATAGCCGTATTCAAACATTTGCTGAACTGAGACCGCTTACTCTCTTAGGGCCTGTTAAATGGCACCACAGGTTTTCCAATGGCTGTCTCAAGGATGGAATCTATTGGTTGTTCCACTCCCTCCATCCCTTTCCATCACTACTTATGACATCATGCGTCTAAAATCTCTAAAACAATAGGAACTAATTGTCTTCTACCACTAAATCTTGTGCCTCCATTTCATGTCTCTATTCAACAGACGTTGAAACAAGCAGGTGTTTGGCAATTCGGGGGACTGCTTAAATCTCCTGACTGCCCCTTTCCTACTCTGGACAGATTTCTTCTGGCAGCACAAGATTCCCTCTGATCCTGGAGGATGTTAATTTTACCAGACTCAGAATATATTCAGTTTAGCTGGTTAGCTGCGGCTGCTGCGCGCAGCTGAGTTCACTTCCTTTCCGCCCTAGCTCATCTCCTCTTCGGGTCCTCTCACTTGTAATGGATACCTACCTTGTTTCCCGGCCCACAGTTTTTCCTGACCTCCAATCCACCCTCTAAACCAAAGATTAATTTTCCTAACGCTGTTTTGATCAAGTTACTCCTTGTTAAAAAAAAATTCAATAAATTTTTTTATGAATGTTTATGAAATAAAGTCTAAATTTCTTCAATCCAGAATTAAAGACTCTCCACAGACTAACTGAAATTTACCTTCCCAGCCTTGTTTCACTTTCTCACACCTGCTGAAGCCAAAAGAGGCTCTATTCTTTGCTGCCTCAGTGCTTCTGCTAACACTGTTTCCTCAACCTGAAATACCCATTTCCCCATCCACCCATCCAAATCCTACCCATTCTTCAAGACCCAGATCAAATAGCACTACCACCATGAAGTCTTTTCTGGCCTCCTAGATGGAAGTGATCTCCTCCTCCTTGACTTGCAGGCTTTTTGTTCCCCTTCCTTAAATACAAGGAAGGATGTCATACCTCATGACTCACCAGAGAGTTAGCTATGTGAAAGTAGGAACTATGTCTTATACCATGACGTCAAAAGTACCTTATGCATAATTTAGAATCGTAGAATTGGAAAGGGTCTTAGAGGTCACTTAGTGCAACCCTCTACCTTGCATTGCTAATTAGCCAGCAAATGTTTGTTGAATGAACACTGGGTTCACCCCCTCCAAGTATCCCCCTAAATTTTAGCACCTGTTTTTAGGTCTACAGAGTAGGCAATTAGTGGCACAGGAAGCATAGCATGGCAGGAATCTTATCAGGGCACTTGGTTCGGAACTATTTTTCTTGCAACCCCCCAAGTGTTCTCTCTTTGGCTTGTACCAGATACCCCAGTTTGTTTTTTGAAGGATTTTCTTTCTTTTTGATGAAACTCTACATCTTTTTCTAATCAGCCCTTTCTTACTTAACACTTTCCAGCCAGTTAACTTTTCTGGGACACATCAGCATAGCAGACAGTGTGCTGGGCTTGGGAGTCAAGGGACCTGAGTTGGAATCCTGCTTCAGATACTTAGTGGCTATGTGCAAGCAGGCAAATCATTTAACCTTTCTCAGCCTCAGTTTTCACATCTGTAAAATAGGGATATAATAGAACCTATTTCACAAAGTTGTGAGGATCAAACAGGATAATATATGCAAATAAAGTGCATTGCAAACCTTAATGAGGCTGAACAAATGTCAGTGTCATCATAATCATTATTCTGAAGATTCTGATCTCTTACCAGATGCCTATCACTGATCATTTCCTTGGCATCAACCTTCACTTCTTTGGGCTGTTTGAGTATTAAGGTCTTCCATTCACCTTGAAAGTAATGGCAGCTGAAGACTGGCCCTCTAGAGAACTGCTGCCTACTATGGTGGTCTCAGTCAAATTAAATCTTATTCAGATTGCCTCTTCTAAAAACCACAATATGTCTCTATGTTCCCTACCCCAACTAACATTTTCCAGACATACAGCCTCAAGAAACAGCACATATTCTCTCCTCACTTCTCAGCTGGCTACACACTCTTGGGACTTCTCCACTGAGCCCTTCCCACCCCCTTTCCAGCTTTCTTTGGTGTGTTGTATTCCCTCATTAGATTGTAAGCAACTTGAGGGCAGAGATGATCTTTTTTATCCACAGCTGTATCCCCAGTGCTCGGCACATAGGAGGTGTTGAGTATTTATTGACTATTGACAGTCTTGACTTTAAGAGTACAATATTGGCCAAAAGAAGGTCACTTTCTACACTTGAGTACCTAGCTAAAAGTCATCACTTCAGGCTTTTGGAAGTTATCTTGGACTCGGGGCTCTTAGACCACTGGCCTTGAAGTAAGGTGTTCTGCAGCCTGAATCAGTTTCCCTCTTACTAGCCTCATCAGATCTGTTCTGTCACTAACCACCTGTCTGTCTGGCTCTAATGGCTGTCTGCTCTAGACTGTGTCCTGGCTGTTCTCATCTTCACATTTTGCCTTGAAAACTTACTGCATTATTGCTCAACGCTCTCTTGTTAGTTTTGGACATGAAACTAATTTCTTCTGTGTGGAAATATAAAGATATCAAGGAAGAATGGGGAAAGAGGGCAGGAGGACTCAAAAAATACCTTTAGAGCATACTATAACTTCCCTAAGGCCCCAGTTTATAAATTAAACCCTGTGTTTCCCTACTCTCTGGGTCTGCACGTCCAGATGGTCAATAGCCTGTTTGTTAAGGGACTGAACACTTGATGAAGAGCGTGTGTGTGTGTGTGTTCTTTTGTTTAGGCCTCTGATTTCACTGGTGCAAGGAACTCTCCTTGAGGTGGGGACCTTCTCTACCAGTGCAGAGCAGCTCCTGCTCTGTACATGTACACAGACACACACACACCCCTGTGAAGTCCTATAATGTCCCACTTTCTGCTTCTCTTGATGTCAGTTTTTCTCCCTCTTCTGAAGGGTGCCACATTCTCTCACCACATTAAGTTTCTGAAAGGATCTGCTTCTGTCCTTTGCACCTTTGTAGCTTAGAGGCTACATAACAGCAAGAACAGCACCAGACAAACTCGAGCTGTTATTAGTTATTACAGCAGTTCCAGCTTGTGCATGCTCGAGATCCCTGCCACAGTGTTTCCGGCTATCCCTGCATTCACAGCAATGGGCGCTTCTGACATTTAGACGCTTGTCTGGTGGTTTTCAATCACCAGAACACCTGTGACTGCAATAGGAAAAGCCTATATCCTTACTGTTGTTCAGAGAGGCAAATACAAACACAAACAGGGAAATGAAGGCACAGGGAAGAAGCTCTGGGTCCTAAGGAAGCCAGCAGAGCAGGAAGAGAAGGATGTTGGCAACTTCCAGAGCAGTGGTTTCCAAACTTTCTTGATGTATATCCCTGTCAGCAAATAAATTTTGCACATACATTCCCAATATACACATATTCACCTACTTATAAATATAATTTACAGGTACTATTGTAGTAATAATTACGCATGTTATACAACTTGAATGAAAAAATATGTTAAAGGATGAGATAAAGAAGAACTAATATGTGATCACAATTTATTGAGAGGGGAAGTAACACAGTCAGATCTGTGCTTTAGAAAAATCCCCTTGGCAGCCGTGTGCAGGATGGTTTAGAGAGAGAAGAGACTCAGAGGCAGACCAAAGAGGAGCTCATCACAAGAGTCTAGGTAAGAGGAGATAAGGCCTGAAGAAGAGAGTTAGCTATGGGAGAAGACAGAAGGGGAGAGGTGCAAGAGACGTTTTAGAAATAGAAACAGGGGGGCGGAGCCAAGATGGCGGCTGGGAAGCAGTGACTGGCATGAGCCCCCCACCAAGTCCCTCCAAAAACCTATAAAAAAATGGCTCTGAACCAATTCTAGGGCTGCAGAACCCACAAAATGGCAGAGGGAAGCAGGGCTCCAGCCCAGGACAGCCTGGATGGTCTCTGGGTAAGGTCTGTCCCACATAGAGCTCCCAGCTGCGGGGAGTGGAGCTGAGCCCAGCAGAGTCCAGCGTGCGCGGCGTGGACTGACCAGACCAGCAGCTGAGCGGACAGTGCCCTACAGTCCTGAATTACTGAGCTGTGGCATCTACCAGACCTCTCAACCCACAAAGAGCAAAGACAACAGAGAAGGTTAGTGGGAAAAGCTGCAGGAATGAGTTTGCGGTTTGGCCACCGCCCCTGGGGCAGTGGAGATGGGGCAGCTTTAGAAGTACAGCTGCAGTTGCTTCTGGCCCCAGGCCCACCTGGTGGGAGGAATTAAGTGGCAGATCAGAGCAGGAGTGAAGAGCCTGCTGAAGATTTAAGCCCAGTCCGGGAAGGGGGTTCTTGGGGAAGGAGGAGTGCTGGTGAGGCAGTGCATCTGCCTAAGCGTGGAACATAGAACTCTTTAGTCTAC
>CM053624.1:312470088-312483232 GCA_028646595.1 Phalanger gymnotis
GGAACGGAGAGGGAGAGGAAGAGAGGTGGGGAAAGGGAGAGAGAGAGAAAGAGAGAGGGTTAGGAGAGAGGGAGGGAGAGGGTTGGACCTGTACTTTAGGAAAATCACTTCAGTGGCTGAATGGAGGATGGATAGAGGGGAGAGACTTGAGGCAGGCAGACCCTCCTGTAGCTACTGCAACAGTCCAGGCATGAGAAGATAACGGCCTGTGCCAGAGTGGTAGCAGTATTACAGGAGAGAAAGGGGCTTATTCAATATATGCTGCAAAGGGGAAATCGACAGGCCTTGGCAACAGCTTAGACATGGGGATAAGAGAGTACAGAGTCCAGGATGACTCCTAGGTTGTGAGTCTGAGGGACTGGAAAGAAGGTGATACCCTCTACAATAACAGGGAAGTTTGGAGGAGGGGAAGGTTTGGGAGAAAGACTCTAAGTTTCACTTTGGACATGTTGAGTTTAAGATGTCAGACTGGAGGCCAGCAGGGAGGTTGGGGCAGGAAAGGCAGATTTGAGAATCATTAGCATAGAGACAGTAATTAAATCCAAGGAAGCTGATGAGATCACCAAGTGCAGCATAGAGGGAAAAGAGGGCCCAGGACAGAACCCTGAGGAACACCTACGGTGAGAGGGAATGATGCAGACGAGAATCCAGCTAGGTATCTAGCCTCTAGCTGAGGCAGCTAGGTGGCAAAATGAATAGAATGCTGGACCTGGAGTCAGGAAGACCTGAGTTCAAATCCAGCCTCAGACACTTACTAGCTGGATGACCCTGGGCAAGTCATTTCACCCTGTTTGTCTCAGTTTACTCAACTGTAAACGGCAGGGATAATAATAGCCCCTTTCTGCCTGGGGGATTGTGAGAATCAAATGAGATAATTATTATAAAGCCCTAAGCACAGGGCATGGCACATAGTAAGTGTATATAAATGTTAGCTATTACTATCCAGCAAAGGTAACGGAGGAGTAGTCAGACAGGTAGGAGGAGAACCAAGAGAGAGTGGAATCCCAAAAAACTAGAAAAGAGATCAACAGTGTCAAACAGGGAGGTTGAGGAAAATGAGGCTTAAGAAAAGGCCATTGGATAGGTCAATTAAGAGGATCAGAATTAAGAGGTCAGAAGACAAATTATAAGGGCTTAAGGAGAAATTAAGAGGAGGCAGCCTTTTCAAGGAGTTTAGCCACAAAGGGCAGAAGAGATATAGGATGATAATTGTCAGAGATGAAGAACCAACTGGGAGGGTTTTTTGAGGATGGAAGAGATACGGGCCTATCTGTAGGCAGTGGGGAAGCCAGCAGACAGAGACTGCAGATCAGTGATAGCCTGGGGATGGCAGAAGGGGCCACCTGCTGGAGGAGATAGATGACTGAGATGGAATGGGATCACTTGTGCCGGTAGAGAGGTATCTGTGCACATACAAGATGACCAGCTTGGAGGAGCTGAAAGGATGAAGAAATTGTAATTAGAAGCCGTAGTTTTCCTGATCTGGGCTTGGCTGCCAGGCCATTTTTCCTCTCTGAGTCTATTTCTTCTTCTCTAAAATGAAAGTGTTAAACTAAATGATTCATCTAACTCACCTTGTGCCTGTCTTAACTGTCAGCTCCTGAAGGACAAGAGCTGGAGCTTTGTACAACATTTAGTACACAAACTGCAAGCAGATTAAATGCTTCATTAATACTCTGTAAAAATGTCAGTGAACATGACAACTGGCTCCTCCCCCCAAAAGAAAGAAAAGAGTGTGAAGCAGTTAAGGAAAAAGCAAAGACGAGATGAGGAGGTTCAGGGAGCAACAAGACAAAAAAACAGCTTTGGAACTGAAGTGATAAAATGAGTAAATACTTTAAAAAACCCAGTAAGATTTACAGTCTCACACACACAATCCTCTTTCTGTACTTTGTATCTGGAAATATTCATGCTTATTGTTGTTTGTCAAATTCAGAACAAAAAAATCAGTGAGCTGTCAGATTTGGGAGATGCTCCAAGTCCCACTACTTCCTGTCTTCTTCCACCAGAAGCTTAAAAAGGTAGGAATAATTTGGAAGCAAGGGAGATTGGAAAATGAGAGGCTTCAGGACTGCTGAAACCTATAAGCCAGGAATCCAGAATCCATTTGGAATGGCTGGCTAAAATGTGTACAGTAGCTCCCTCCCTTCACCGCAGAGTGGAGGACAAGGTGGTACCAGAATGTGGTGCACGCTCATAGACACTGCCACTATGTTTGTTAGTTTAGCTGACCTTTTTTTTAGTTTAGTTTTGTTGTAATTGTTCTCACAAGGAAAGATTCACTGGGGTAGAGATAGATCTTCCTCACCCTGGCTAACGTGGGAGCTTACACTCTAATGCTTTTTTCACTGTTTCAAGGGCTCACCCACACTAATGACAGAATGCATCTATCTACCAGATCACTAAGGCCTCTGCCAATGAGGACATCTTAGCATTTCCTTGCCACCATGCATGTACCCTAGCTCATACATAACCCCCAGACCCTCTACTTCTTATTCTTGGAGCAATAATAAAATCAATATCACCATTGCTCCTGGAAAGGGCCTGACGAGTTACTGCTCTATGGCCCACAATCCCCACAATTACCTAATTTAAAACTCCCTGCCCTTGCTAGTGACTGCTAGGTCAATCCTTGGAGCCACTGCCAAGACAGCAAAGCTTAGGAACCAACATTCTGATCTGTTCCACAAAACCAGGGTACTTAGGGCCTAGCTGAGACGTTCCCAAACCTGACGCTTTTAACAGATAGGGAAAGAAAATCACCAGTTACCATGTAGAAATATATTTATTGTATCCCCCAATTAGAATGCAAATTCCTTGAGGGTGGGGATTGTCTCACTTCTGTCTTTGTATTTCTAGTGCCTAGCATTTAGGAGGTGTTTAATAAATGCTTGGTGATTTATTAAAATGAATGTGCCACAAAAACAAAAGTAAAATAAAATACCACAACAAAGCTGCATTGAAGACAGACTAAAACCTGGTCAGGCCTATCCCCAGAATTTACCTGTGGGTCCAGATTATTGTTTCCTGCTTTGCTTTTCATTGCTGATGAATTTCTAGGACAGGTCACCAGCCCTTCTAGGCTAGACTCCTAAAGCCAGACTTCCTCTAATAGCTTAGGATGAGTAATCCTCCTCTTTGGAGAATTTTTAATGTTTTCTCCAGACCCTGCCCCCACCACCAAAGGGGCTGAGCAAACCTCTCTAAGACAAGCCGACTGAGGGTCTCACTGGTGTGGGATGGCAAGTTCAGGGTCCCCTGTAGGATCATCAGCTTCTTCTTTAAGCTCTTAGGAAAGAGAAAAATGACTATGTGTAAATGAGGAGACCAATGAATAAAGCTCTTAGTCTAGAGACCAACAAAGAGAAGAGAACAGGTTTGGGAACAAAAGGCAAGGCCAGCCTCAGTCAGGTCCTGCAGTACAGTGAGGCTCCTCCCTTGCACAGCCAGGCTGATATAGTCCAGAGTCCAGTCCTGAAGCCCAAGGCTCAGCCTCAGGGAATAGATTTTTGAAGTGATTCTGCACAACTTACTTTCCCCTCATGCACTTCAATTACCTTGGTGTATAAATTTACCAAGAGCGGCGACAGTAAAAAACCAAATGACAATCTTTATATTTACAGGACAGGAAGAGATTATTGGGCACACAAAGTCCTCTTCAGGTCAGACAAATGACAACTGAGGATGTGCCAGTCGCCTCTCAAAGTGAGGTAGGGACTTTAGCTAATAGAACTCTAACCAATACTTCATATGGCAAACACGATGACAATGTTCTGCAATGGATGGACAGCAGGACACATGAGGGAATAGAGGCTATGATACACCTTCCATTTCTGAAACCTGTCCTGGATGAACACTCAGGCAGCCAAAAATGAATGCAATCACTGAATTCTGGGTTTCTATGTTGAGAATGTCAAGTGTCAAGCTTATTGGGAAGAGCTGAGCATAGGGGTCTACACCAGAAAGTTGAAAACGGGGTTACATTGTTATTTCTTATAAATTCACATAAACTCTGGGCCCTTCAGGTCAGGTCTTCACCATCTCACCGTGATTTCCTTGTCTGCATTCTGTAAATCCTTCTGTGTTGATTTCAGTTCCTCCTTGACATTATCAAGCTCAGAGAGTGCCTTTTGTACCTATGGAAGAAGAAAGGGATGAGACTGGAAAAGTTCCAAAGAATTGTACCAACTCACCCCCACAGCACCTTCCTCTGGGACAATCTTCAGGATTCTGCCTGGTAGGGAACTCCCCATCAGTCTGTCAGAGGCTCTTGGAAGAGCCTGAGCAGGATTGCCCCAGCAAAAGATTCTACTTTGCCCAGACAGTGCAAAAATTTTCCCTATCATCTGACCACACACAGGGGACTCCTCCTCCCACACAACCCAGAGGGAGTGCTCCCAGCAATTCATTCAATCTCTTGAGGCAAGTAATGGAGTCATTTCCTTTAAACTCCAAAATCTAGAAACAGCAGGCACGAGTACTTGGCAAATAACTCCTGCAGGGACTGCTAGGTCTTTTCCTTGGGGCCGCATCAAGACAGATGGGACTTGGTTACTGACATTTAAATCCCTGCAGCTCAATCCGGGGTGCTTTGAGCCCAGCTGAGATGTCCCCAAGCTACACTGGGAGGTGGAGAAGGTGAATGCACTGGAATTTATAAAAGATGGGGAAACTGACCCTTTTTGCTGCAGAGGATATACATTTATAGAGCATTAACAGACTTAGAAGGGGATCCTGACTAAAAGTCCCTAGACTCCCTCCCTTGCATTTTGGAGAGGTCAGGCTAAGTGCTGGCAAGGAAAGCATCAAAAGCACCTTTTATAGCAGTTCTTCCGAGTAAATGAGAAGATTCTGTATCCACACTGACTTGGTTTAAAAAAGTGACCACTGGATCTTCAGAAAATCAAATGGGAGAGCTTGATGACTTGTCTCTTAATGATGCTGAGTCTTATCATGTTTAGAACAATGCTCTTTGCTTTTGGGACATAGATGGTCAAGGCTAGAAGCCTGTATTTTGCTCTTTAAAGAGGGAGGAAGGGTGGTATGGTGCCTGAGGGATGGATTGCAGTCATAGCACCTAGGCTCAAATCCTGGCTCGCTGTGTCTATGGGAAGTGGGACAAGCCACATCAACTTTCAGAGTATCTTTCCTTGCCTGCGAAATGAGGCAACGATGGAGAAGAGAACTTAAGGTCCCTTTCAAGCTCAAAAGCAGTCATCTATCAATGCACATATACGAAGCGGCCACTATGTGCCGCACTAGGGATACAAATAAAAGAACGAAGACATCCCTATCCTCAAGAAGCTTACATTCTAATGTGAGAGACAAGTACATCCACAAGGACACACAGAATACATGTGAAGAAAATTGTCTTGTTGTTGTTCAGTCATTTCAGTTGTGTCTGACTCTTCGTGACCCCACTTGGGGTTTTCTTAGTAAAGATATTAGGAAAGGTTTGCCATTTCCTTCTCCAGCTCATCTTACAGATAAGGAAACTGAGACAAACGGGGTTAAGTGACTTGCCCAGAGTCACCCAGCTACTAAGTGTCTGAGGCCAGAGCTGAACTCAGAAGACTGAAAGCCCAGTGCTTTATACACTGCGCCACCTAGATGCCTACATGGAATCAACAAGGGAGGAATAAAAGGATTGCTTTGCCACAGACTATGTGATCTTGGGAAAGGCGCTGCTGATGTTCAGACTAGGTGCTGGGCAAGAAGTATGATCTTGTCCCTTTCTAAGCCTGTCCTATAGAGCCAAGGTACTAGCTGAGCTGATAGGTCCCCTAGAAGAGAAGAGGCAGCCTAAAACACTTGACTTGGCTGGATGACTTAGACTGAGGAATAGGCCTTTCACCATAGCAGCCACCCCACTCTCACAGCTGTGCTTCTCACCCTTTTCTTTGCTCCCCTCCCCCATCACATTACCTTGTTATTAGAAGAAAGCAAATCCTTCCTTAGCTTATCTGCCAGCTCCCCCGAGGCCTTCCGGGCCTCTTTGAGATTTTCATACTCTCTGCAAAGGCATCACACAGAAGCATGAGGATGTTTGAACATAAAGTTCCCTTAGCCTCAGAGGGCATTCAATTATCCAACCTGCTTATTAATATTTATAAGTGTTGAACCCAAAGTATTATGCTAGCAGAACAGAGGAGTATTACTGATGGCAGAGAAAAGGACAATGGGATGGCGGGGAGGATCTCTGGGCACATCATTTAAACCTGTACCTCAGTTATTCTCCCCGCAAAAGGCATACCATCTGCTACCTGTCTATCTAGTTCATGGATATGAGCTGATATCCACAACTGGGGCGGCTGTGAAACCAAGCAGCATGGAATAAGCAGGGCTCAGTTCTCTAAGAGTGAGCATGGCAGCTCTGGCTCTACCCTTCCTACTCTGCTGTGTTTGAATGATTAGACTTAATAGGCCCTAGTCAGCTCCTGGCTGACCCTCCACCCATGCAGGCCGAGAAATCACCTCTAAGTCTTCACCCTAACAAAGGAAAGCAGAAGGCTAAGGTTTGGAATTTTAGGCAGACACACCTACCTCTGCAGTGAGAAAAATGGATCTGGTCTCAGGGTGTAGGGGGCTTCCTCCTTATACAGAGAGAAGTGCCTCTCTCACTCAGAGCCCCACCTGCCAGCTTCTCTTTCAAACTAGGATGCAGAAAGGGGAGTACTAGAGGCAAAGAAGTTCCTGTGTCTCTACGGTTGGATGCTGGGATTAATCTGTTTCTTTCAAGGAAAGACCCTCTCCTCATGTGGGTAAGTGATAATGCCTCAGGAAAGCACTGAGTGTATTTTGGAATACCTACTTCTTCAGTGATACACAGTATATAGCCAGTTGCTCCATGGCTGATGGGCCTGCTCCCATGTCTCGGATCATCTGTTCCACCTCTGGGCGCTGGCTCTGGAGCAGGATCTCGAGCCTGAAAAAAAAAAACCCAACTTCATGGCTTGTAAAATCTAAAGGATCCAGGGCAGAAGCATCCTAGCAGCTCTGTTTCCCCTCACTGCTGTTGCTATAGCAATGTATCAGGGCTGCTGGGTGAGGAGACAGGGAAGTGTCTGCAGGCAGCATCACCAATGGATATCTACAGAAGGGCTGAGAAAAGCTGCTCTCCTCTGATTTCACAAGGATGCTGCTAGGCAAGAAGGGTCAACAATAAAAGGCAACACCTTTAATTCAGGGTATTTCTGAAAGACAGGGATACCAGAGGAACACATCTAAGACCTTGCTAAGCTGATAAATAAAGGGTAAACCAATGGAGGAATAAGCAAGACCATCCTTTGTACTCACTCCTTTACTCACTAAACCTGCTCTTCACCTTCAATGAAGGCTCTGTTCTCTCCCTACTCTCCCAGTCTCTTCCTGAATCACTGGCTTCATTTTCCTCCAAGGTGGGCCAATTTAATAATTTACTAATAATCACCGTGGAAACTCTCACTACTCATTAGCCTTTCTACTATCAGGTGGTTGTTAATTCTCAACCCTGGGTAGCATTACTCCACTATACAATTTCCTCATTTATGCTCTGATCCTGGAGATCTTTAACAGAGAAAGTGATGAAATGGACCTCAGTGCCACTCAGCAGTCCTTTTACTCTTTTCCTGTTGGCTTATTCCTGACTAGCCATTTGTTCTGTACCTTTTCCTCCCTCTTCAAGCCCCACCCTCCACATTTATAGAAGAGAACATAGGCTATGACATAAGCTCACTCAACTCCTGTTTTCAATCTTAAACTTTTTAGCATCATCCATTCTGTCTCTCCTTTCTTCTCTCTCTCAGTGGAGGCAGAATCCCAATTCCTTACCAAAGCCAGTCCCTCTACCTATTCCCTTGATCCTCTCTCCACTTAAATGCTCATTCCTTCTGTGCCATGCATCTTCCAGCTTTACCTTTCCCATCTGCCTACAAGCCTGCTCAAACTTTGCCAGTTCCAAAAAAAGACAACCTTCCCTTGACCTTTCCACATCCAGCTACTATCCTAGCTTTCTTCCCCTTCCTGACTAATATGACTTTTCTCAATATTACTTATACTCTCTCACTGCCTTGCCATCCAGCTTCCGTTTTCACTACTTGACTGAAACTCCTTTCCAAAGGTCACCAATAACTTCCTAATCATAATCACTATATCCATAGCTTTTTTAAGTCCATGAAGCCTATTTAACACTACTGGCCACTTCCCCCCATGGATACTCTTGGGCTTCACAGACCTCGTACTATTCTGGTTTTCCTCCTACAACGGCTTTTCTCAAGCTGCTCACTTGGCCTCTTTGCTGGACCCTTTTCCAAATATCTAAAGGTTTTTTCTTGGTCCTCCTTTTCTGAAGCTACACTGTCTCCCACTGCAATTTCATTTATTCCCATAGTTTAAGTTAGCACCTCTAACATAGATCTCAAATCTCTGTCACCAGCTCTGACCTCTCTCTCAAGCTTCAGACTCTCATCTCCAACTGCCTAAAAGGACACTGATATCCCACCAACACCTCAAACTCAAATGTCCAAAATTGACTTTATTATTCCTCCTAAATTCATTCCTACTTTCTAGCTATATCTCTTGGTGACCTCATCATTCATTCAAGTCTCTCATGTTGAAAATGTTGGTTTATCTTTGGTACTTTTTTCTCCTCCACATTTCATACATAATTAGTAAGTTCTATTACAGAGGCTCTTAACCTTTTTCGTGTACTCAACCAATCTGAAAGTCTTGTGAAGCCTACGGATTCCTATTCAGAATGTTTTTTTTTTAAATATAGTATTTTATTTTTCCCCAGTTCCAAGTAAAAACAATTTTTAACATTCACTTTTAAAACTGAGCTCCAAATTCTCTCCATTCTTCCCTCCTCATTGAGAAGACAAATAATTTGATATAAGTTACACATGTGTAGCCATGCAAAACATTTCCATAATAGTCATGTTGTGAAAGAAAACAGACCAAAAAAACCACACCAAACCTCAAGAAAAATAAAGAAAGTAAAAAAGTATGCTTCAATGTATATTCAGAAACCATCGGTTCTTTCTCTGGGAATGGAGAGCATGTTTCATCCTAAGTCCCTCAGAGCTGTCTTGGATCACTGTATGGCTGAGAAGAGCTAAGTCATTCCTGACTGATCACCTTACAACACTGCTGTTACTTTGTACACAGGACATTTCACTTTGCATCAGCTCATGCAAGCCTCTCCAGGCTTTTCTGACACCATCCCAAAGCACAATAGCATTCCATCACAATCATATACCACAGTTTGTTCAGCCATTTGCCAATTGATGGGCATCCCCTCAATTTCCAATTCTTTGCCCCCAGAAAAGAGCTGTTATAAATATTTTTGTACACATAGGTCCTTTTCCTTTTTGTTTTTTCATCTGTTTCAGGATACTGACCTAGGAGTGGTATTGCCAGGTCAAAGAGTATGCATGGTTTTATAGCCCTTCGGGCATAATTCCAAATTGCTCTACAGAATGGTTGAATCAGTTCACAATTTCACCTCCACCATTTGTCATTTTCCTTTTCTGTCCTATTAGTCAATCTAATAAGTATGAAGGAGTACCTCAGAATCGTTTTAATTTGCATTTTTCCACTCAATTGTGAATTAGAGCATTTTTTGATATGGCTATAGATAGCTCTGATTACTTCATCAGAATGTTTTTAAATTAGTGAAAATGAATAGGGCTACAAAGAAAATCAATTATATTGAAATACAGTTAACAAAAATATTTTAAAAACAAGTTCATGGAGGGGCAGTTAGGTGGCACAACAGACAAAGCACTGGCCCTGGAGTCAGGAGTTGAAATCCAGCCTCATACACTTACTAAATGTGTGACCATGAGGGCCAATCACTTAACCCTGATTGCTGCTCTCCCCTCCACCCCACAACACATACCCCACCCCCAGAAAAAAAAAGTTTATGGAGACATCTGGGTCATATGAACCACAAGAGGGCAGACAAGACAATTTCTCTGATCCCTATGACCTCTCAAACCTCTCCAAAACAGAAATTATTCACCAAAGATAAAGCAATTTCAGTTGTTTCCATGGTCTAGGAAACCCAGAATCTAAGAGAAGACTAAAAACAAAACAAAACCCAGGAACGTCTGATGTTCACTGATCCTGAGCTCACTCAGCACCCCTCTGCCACCTCCCATTTGAGGGTGCATTAGCAGACTCAAGGATACAACACAGGCTTACACCAAAACCCCCTGCATTCCAGTCCTCCCTCCCTCTTTCCAGTGCCAAGAGATCTTCGCCCAAGGCAGCATAAGTTTAGATGGGGTTGGACAGTCAGCTTGACCACACTACCCTTTGGAAGCAAAGAAGTGCCAAGGCTACAAAGCTCTGAATTACCAGTGCCAGGGAATAGGACAGGTTACCAGGGCAGGAGAACCTGCATTTGGGGAGTGAGTGGTGCAGCACTCCACCATGCCTGGGGAAAGAGAACAGTATCCAGCTGTGGCCAATTCTGACTACCCAAAAGTCAGCTGGGGGCAGAGATCTAGGCTGGTGAACCCTGATTTGCCCAGTGTGGGAGAAGGCTGAGACACTTCAAAGATCCAGCCCCTAAGGAAACCACTATCAGAGGGAAGGGGGTCAGGAAATGGGTGATAATGAAGAGGGGAGGGGAGTGGAGACTGAAAGTATCAAAAATTTCAGGAAGAAGAAATCTCAAAGACCTTGAGCATAAACAGATAAATCAACAGGAGAAACAGTAACAGAAGGAAATGTGGCTTCTAGATCTAGTAAACAAGTTCAGGCATCTATGAATAAATACTGCAAAATAAAGGAAAATGATCCAACACTTGATGAGACAGAAGAGGATCCTGTGGGATTTGAGGAGAACATGGAACCACAACATGCTGTTCTGAGTAGTTTAAAAGAGAAAAAGAATCATGAGAGCAGAATTTATGTCCTACAAAAACAATGGGCAGAATAGAAAAACTGGAATCTGCAATGGCAAGCCTCACTGAAGAACAAAAGGGAGAACAATGGATTAGGAATGTAAATACATTGAAATGAAAAATAACCTAGCAATAGAAGCAAAACCCAAAAACATTAAAAGAAAATACATTGACTGTGCAAGAAAAACACATGGATCTCAAAAACAGGATACATAGAGAAAACCTAAAGATCACAAGTCTCCCAGAAGAACTTTACAGGACAAAAGACCTCAACACCACAGTGAAAGAAATAATAGAAGTGAAAAGCCCAGAACTTCTAAACACAGAAAAATGAAATCTCAATTGAAACAATTCATACTTTGCCTCCAGAAAAAAAAAAAACCAAGGCTACAAATTCCAAGACACATAGTGGTTAACAATGGAATTCAGAAACAAGTTCTACAAGCCATCAGTAGAAAGACCTTCAAATACAAAGGAAAGGACATTTGAATAACATAAGACTTCTGTACCCACTAGAAAAAAGGAGGAGGGAATGGAATACTGTGTTCCAAAGACCAAGGGAGATCAGGATGCAGTCCAAGGTGACCTATCCTGCAAATCTGAGCTAAGATATATAGAACAAAAGATGGACGTTCAATAATAAAGAAGAATTTAAAACATTTTTAGAAAGAAAACCAGAACTGAAGAGCTTATTTTCTTCTTAAACACCCAAAACAACAAAGATGCTGGATGAATAAATGCAGACAGCAACAGCAACAAAGACACACAAGAGACACCTTTCTAAAGGTATACTAGGAAACGGGTAAAGCTGGAAATCTGGCCGAAGTAACAGTGAAGAGGTGGGCAGGAGACAACATTATGGACAGAACCTAGTGAAACTGCCCACAGGTGAATGCTTCTTTTGTGGACTATATTACAATATAGCAGGGTGCATGAAAAGGGACAAGAGGTACAGGGGGATAGAGAGGAGAGAGTGATACGACAGAGTCAAATCAAGGGCTAGTGATGAGGGCAAAGGTGACCTTTTTGGCTTCAGAAAGAGAAAAGCCTATAGGGGAATGGGTGAGGAGTAGGGAGGAAACTGAGAAGAGGGAAAGGGAAGCCTTACTTTGGAGGTGGGAGAAGGTTCCACTGATAAATGCTGCATGAGAAATGAAGGGAAATGAGGACCTTACACTGGATCAAGCCTGGGGTATTTGGTGCCTGAAAAGTCTACTTGTCCTGGGGAGGTAGGGAGTGGGACCCTTGGGGGACAATTGACACCTAGAGAAGTGAGAGGCATGGACATAGGGATATTTCCAGACAAATGTGGCAAAATGAAAAAAGGTCAATGAGAGGGAAAAATCGGCAGGGTGAGGATAGGGAGTGTGACAAGGGCCCTCTCACGGGGCAGTGTGTCCTCTATGACATCTGCAATAATTGGCATTACTCTGGGAGTGAGGCACAACTGAAAGGAAAATTCCATGGGGTAATACTACAAGGCAGTAGCAAAGCCTAGAATGGATACTTTAGAAGCTTTGATTGTATAAAGAATACTGAGAAAAGAGAGAGACTAGATGATTAAAGGGGTCATGAATCAGAGGAAAATGAGGATCTAAAGTAAACAGAAAGATAAGGCAGATAAGAAGAGGGTGAGAGAAAAGTCTTTTTGGAAGGGACTCAAAAAATGAAATTTAAAAATTAATGAACAGGACTAGCTGAAGGGGAGGACAGGGATGGGGAATCTACTTGACTGAGGAAAAAAGAGGGGGAAGAAATATCTAACTAGATAAAAGCAGGAGAGAAAAAGGAACAAATAAACAAAACCCTAAAGGGAAAAGCATAACAAACAAGAAGAGGGGATTTGGGGGAAGGGGAAGGGAGCAAGTGGGAATAGGGCTGCCTTAAAAAAAGCAAAATAATTGAAGGTACATAATACTGTGTTTACAGTGTAAGAAAAGGAAAACTGTAATTTGAAAGGGAAAAAAAACCCCTCAATTTTAAGAGACAGAAGAAAGCATAAACCTAACTCATAACTTTATTTTTTTTTTGTTTTGTAAATTTCTTTTTTTTTTGAACTCTTAATTCTTATTTTTTTTTTTACTTTGCAACACACGATTCTACATAATTTTGAGCTCCAGATTTTCTTCCCTCCCTCCCCAAGACAGCATGGAATCTCATATAACTTCCATGTATAACTTGGCATTGAATTAATTTACACACTAGTGAAGTTGTGGAGAAGAATTATGACCAATGGAATAAATCATGAGAAAGAA